>JAFBJS010000553.1:50661-117168 GCA_016785265.1 Paraplagusia blochii | reverse complement strand
TTTTAGCAACCAAAAATCTTTGGCCCAAAAACCATCAAAAGCAAAACGGCTTCCAGGCAACAGAGTTGTCCACAACATATTGGACCTATCTCTCTGGTGATGGAGTTCTGGGATGTAGAGCAAATCAAAAAGGAATGGTTTCTCTGTGCCAGTTGTCTGATATATTCTGTGAGATCCTGCAAGACAGTGCCTCAAATACTACTACTATTTCTACTACTGCTACTACTTATAATAGGTAGGCTATCTTAGGCTGTTCTAACTTCATACAAGACTCTCACTTGATTTTATTTCCAGACGTGACAGTATTTGGACAATTATTAACATATTATTGACCCTTGTAACTCAGGGGAGAATTAGTAATTTAGTTGCTAGGCAACTGTCGAAGGACAATTTAAGTTCTTGAATCTCAAATTACTTCTCTCTGTGTGTCAAAATTGATCCCATTAATAGTCTGCATACACAAGAAAAACATGTGCAATTACAAATACTGTACATGTTATACTACCAGGCCCACAAGCTTCATTAGAGGTAACAAATCTTTCAGAAAATTGTGTAAACAGGCTGCATGGCCTCTTGCACATTATAAAAAATTAACCGCATTTTTAATGCTTTGACGAGGACAAGGTGATGTTTGTATGACCTTTTAGTTGTCCTCTGGTTCCAGGTGACCAGGTGGGTAAAAAATACACCCACCAATGATAACAAGTCTCAACTTGTTCTCATATTTTGAAGATGAAAAACCCACCTCAAGGATGCCGCGAGTTTACAAAATACAAAGAACAATGACAGGGTTAAAGAAATTCCTAAGCTGCACAGGCTTTTTGAATGGCAGTCATTTTAATAGATCATCAAATGGAGAGAGAAAAAATCAAAGCATAATGGTTTAGTTCCATTAAGTGTCTTCTGTTTCTGTGTTTTAGGTTTAGGGCTCTCTGGTTCAATGTTACGCTGTCCTGACTTAATGTGGGTATTGGTATCGCCTGTGCTCCCTCTGCAGGTCAGGGCTAAAATGGTGGCTGTTAGGGGCATCTTTGTAAGCATCTTGAAAAAAAAGAGAACATGACAAATTTGGGTTGTGAGTGATCTGTGTGGTTAGTTGTTAGGTAAACGCATGGAAACCTTTGCTTAACAGGTTTTTCCCAACATACAGAAATCCCAGACCTAGGGTTCTAAACTTCTTGAGAAACTGAGAGCTACTTTAAGGAAATTCACTAATATCAACAGGTTTTGGTGATTCACACAACTTATTTGGCCAAAGGTTTTACACCAGATGGCCCTCCTGACGCAACCCTTGCCATTTAAGTGGGCTGGACACTGACTGAATAAAAACCATTGGTGCCCTAGATGTCCGGATGGTTTGAGAAAAAGCTGGAGAAACCAGATTGAAAAAGTTTGCACATGTTCAGAGATCAGACAGTGGATACATTGACAGAAGAATGATCCTAGAGATGGAGCTACCAGGTAGAAGACAAGATTGTCTCCTATGAGATTGAGAAGACGGTAAGAAGACAAGAAGATGAGATTGATGGATGCAGTGAGTGAGGACAGAGGTATTTGGAGTCAGAGTAGAAGATACAGAGAACAGGAAATGATGGAACATGATAATTCCCTGCGGAAGCCCCTAAAAAGGGACAAGCCGAAATGATAAGAAAAAGTAGTATGAAGAGCATCTACCTTGATACAGACTTAAGTAACAAGTGCAATATTACTGCATGCGCAACTAATTAAAAACGCACAGTATTTTTGTCCATTCTGTTATTACTACTTTAAAGAAGGCACTCTGTGGCACCTTAGGCAGTTCAGGATGGCCGCCTGCCTCCATGTTAGTGACCGCTGTCCCTGTCCATTTATTCTTCAGTTTTCCTTGTTCACTGTGACAATACATGACAGTATATTTATAATATTATTGTAGCTAATAGTGTAAGTCTCATGTAAATCATAACAGGAGCTCAGAATTCAACATAATGGACTCTGAAAAAGAAAAAAAAAACAGGTAAGAATGGAAACTCAAAGGTGGGGAAAACTAATTATAATAACAAAGTACAATGAGATGAAACCATTAATTATCCATTTGGTGAAGCCGACACTAAGGAGTGAGTTGTTGTTCATGTCCATCTTCTCCTGTTGGGTACATTGGTTTTCTCTGAGTCGTTTGTTCTCCCAAAGAGAGTGAGAATGTGAGTAAGGAAAGCTGTTTGTCTTGATTTGTGCATTGAGAATGGCTAATGGAGTTGCAATCTGGCCCTACAACACCCCGTACCCGTAAGTGAGTAGGATAAATAATAGAAGTGTCTGATAATATTGGCCGACCTATAATATTGTCCCATCAATATTTTCAGCAAGATAAAAGCATGATTATGGAACAATGGTAAGAATTGTTGTCAGTTTGTCCTTTGATTGTAAACCCAATAACCTGATATGCTGGGTTTGCTGTGCAAATGGACTGTGTACAGGCAGAATAATGTGTAAAATTACTTTAGTGCAATAATTCCTTAACAGAACATATAAGATCTGTCTTGAGAAAAAAAAATTTTGGTCAATTATCTTGTCTCCATTGGTTTCATTATGGAAAAGTTAGGGGGTATATTCATTAGACATCATCCTTGTCAATGTCTACATGGTCCAATTACGACTTTATTCAGTGGCACCCAGTCTTACCGTAGCCCATATAAGACAGTGCCATCTGGGTGTAGACGAATCATACGGTTTTTCACAGTCACACCATGAAGAAAGGACTTCTTGTCATTCAAGAAGTAGGTGTCAGGGAGCCACAGCTGGTCTGCTACACGGTTGTCCAGAGTCAGGTTTAAGTTCAGCTCGCCGTAGGCCAAACGTTTATCTCGCCAGCTCTGCTGGAAATACATTGTGATGGTGTAATCCTGCAAGGAGGGAGAAATACCATGGTATTAGGATGTAGGAAAAAACAACGAAGACATTTGAAATGCAGTGTGGGATTTTAGGATTAAACAAATGAAATTTGCCTCTTTCCAAGGTATCACAATGTAAGAGTTTCCATAAGAAGAAGTATTCCAAGGACTTTTCAACTTCTAATTTTGACAGACTTATTAGCAATTTCATTTTTCTAAATGGTTTAGGACCATTATGGTCAATGCAAAATAATTATCGTCATAACTTTTTCAAGCAACATGAAAGAACGCCGTGCACTCTTAAATCACTGTTTGAGATCCATAAATGTAAAAAGCAAAAAAATGCATAGCATTGAAAAAGAGATGACAAAATGAAATAATAATAATAAAAAAAAACAGGATTCAATGCTTTATTGCAACACGATAAAAAAAGAAAAAGGTGACTTTGATAACACCATGTCAGCAATAAATAAATGCATCCACCACGGTTCAGCTTTCATGCAATAAAAGAAATCTTTACTACTCAGCATTTGTAGCATAGAGAAGGGGCAGCAAACTAACAAATCCTGTTGTTCTGGTGCTTCTTTGTAATACTGTATCTAACAGGAAATGCACTCGAGTGAACGTTTACTGTCTACAAGATAATACATCACTGCCCTTATAGCCTGAGTACTGTTCTGTTTAACTGTACGCCATGAAAAATCTAAACTTCCATAAGAATGTCCAAACTACATTTTTTTTTGTCGAAATTAGTGAAAGACATTTTAGAAACAGGATACATTACCATGCTTTTTTTTTCAACTCTGACACATATTTAACTAACAACATATGTTCCGGAACAGTTTTTTAATATCTAAAATGTTGTTGTTTGTTTGTTGACCACGGTCAAGGCATCTTTCTATCTTTCAGCCTTGCAATGCATGTTCCCAGACCTTTTTGTACCTAGTGAGACTTTCAATGGAATATAGTGAACTAAACAGCAGTCTGCTGCAGTTGGAATGCTTGAACACTTAAAAAAACCCCAGTCTAGGTGGCAACAACTCATACAGTTGCTGTCAATAAGGACAATATTTTTTCTATTTGTGCTTTATCTTCTTCTCCTTTCGGCTCGTCCCTTTTTTAGGGGTTGGCACAGCAAGTCAACGTTCTCCTTTGTTGTCTCGCATGTTTAGTTTGGCCAGTTTTACGCCTGATGCCCTTCCTGACTCAACCCTCACCATTTATCAGGGCTTGGGAGCGGCACTAAAAAAACACTGGGTTGGGATCTCTAGAGTCTAGAGGCTGGTTTCTATTTGTGCTTTATGCAACTATAAAACAGCTGTTCACTGTGTGACATTATATAATTCATATCAAACGAAATATTAAAAATATCAAACGTGTGTGAAAGCTTTTGCAAACTTTGTGTTTTCTGTATTAAACACAAAACACTAATGTGGCCATTCAATCAATATAGTCGTCATTGATCGTCAGGCTGGGAAGTTTATTTTTTTGTTTGTTTTTTGACTTCTTTTAGAATGAAATAGAAATGTTGGTGGCAGCACTAACCCTCACCAAGTGTTTCCAAACCAGAAAACAACACAAAGCAGAAACTAACGCAAAGTCACACAACAAATTAAATAAAGAGAATGCCATGAGTGATGTCATTGCTGAGATTTCTGTTTCACTTCCCACACTGTTTTTTTGACTGCCCTGAGTCTGTGTCTGATTACAAGAGCTGGCTGTCTTGTGAAATACTGATATGATTAAACTGTAAAATAAACTGTGAAATTCAGGAGCCCAGTCAGTCCAGTGAGCTTAATCCCGTTGATATTTGTTCTATCTAAAAAAAGATCATCTCTATTTGATTATCCATGCTAACAGTCTGCCATAACAACAAACAAAATTCCAGTCCAACAAACACAAGCAGCTACATGTGTAGGTGGGAGGAGTGACTGACGAAAGGTGTGCTACATCTGCAGCCCGCAGGTCAATAGTATTCAGCAGAAAGACAAGCTGCAGTGGGAAGGATGGCGGTCGGGGAACGGCCTTAACTAAAGATCATCCTGAAAACAGGTTACTCACCATGTTTACTTCTGAAATGGAGTCGATGCTTGCTATGTTGATGCTCATTCCTACGATGACTGGAGGACCTGAGGAAACAAAGGAGATCAGATGTCATCACTAATGTCTTCATTATTTTTATTAATGTAGTGCAAGCCACTTTGCAATTCAAATAAAAAATCACTATTGCATTATACCCCTGAATATAATACTTGAGTGAGTTAAATAGACCCTTAGATTAAAATCTAGGGGTTAGAGAACCGGACAAGTCAGGAGGGTTCCATGTTTGAATCCACCAGCTTCCAGATTACCACTGAGGTGCTCTGAGTATGGTACTGTCCCCACTCACTGTTCCCCAGACGCTAAATGTGCTATTTGCCACTTGCTCAAAGTAGTGCCACCTAGTGAGGGTTGGGGAATCGATTGTATGATTTTAGCAGAAATGGTTTGTGCTGCATTTACTTTCTGTGGTTTGTGGTTCTTTTTTGTGAACTTTTTGCCTTCCCTTATGGCTCAAAATCTGATGCTGTTGTTTTCAGTCCTATATGATGACGACTGAATATGATATGAATTCACCACTGTGTAAGGGTGAGTGATTTCAGAAATCATCTTACATATAAATAGCCATATAAACATCTTTGGTTTATTTATGCGAAGGTTTGATAAAATGGAAAAAGTTTGTTTTAGACTTAGCATGTTATTGTGAAAACATGCCTTAGAAAATCAGAACATAAATTCAGACTCTAAGGCTGTTCAGAGATTAGTGAGATGTATATCTCTGTGATATAGAGTACATATTTTAGCTACTGAGCTCGGCTCGCTCTATGATACATAAGGCAATTGCAATCTGTCTTTGAGATAAGAAGATCTTAACAATAAAGCAAAAAAAAGCCCATCTGGTCTCTCATCTATCACTTATGTACTGTAGCCTAGTCTGCTCATTGCACTGATGTAGTAAATAAAACTTTAGGTTTTTGTCACCTTCTAAAGCACAACCTAAATCCCCTTTACAGAAATCGAAACTAAAAAATACGTACTTATTCATCTTCTTATAGCCCTTTGTGAAGGCAACTAATGACAGTCCCTTGGTGTCAAAGAACAATCAGTCACAAGATGACTCACCTTGTCACGTTCATTCTGAAAATAGTGCTCAACCTACACTTGCACTTTACAGAAATATAAAGTTTCTTTTAAAATAACTTAAAAAAAATCCTTCATGTCCTCTGTCCCAACCAAGCCAAGATTTATATATATATCTCAAAACACTGATTTTATTACAAGTATTGGTCAACAAAAGGAAAGGAAAGCAAACTCCTTGTCACTGTGACTTTGCGATTGACACTACTGCACACAACCTCTGTCTTTAACCCATCACCAAAGTGAACAGTGGACAGCTTCGAGCGCCGGGGAGCTGTGAGTGGGGACAGTTCCATGCCCAGTGGACCTCAGCGGTAACTTGGCAGTAGGGGGATTCGAACCGGGGGCCTTGCGGACCCAGGTCCGCTTCCTTAACCATTAGGCCACCAACTGCACCAAACGCTGACAATAGTAATTTCATAAACTGTCCTATTCACTACATATTTCAATACTTGATTTATTACAACAAAGCATGAAAAGAAGATATGGAGAAATGTATGTTTTTTTTTTTTTTTTCAATATAGCCGACGGTGTATTTGTGGAAAATGAGAGAAGACAGTGAAGGTATCCCGCTATATTCATCTAAAATAACTTTTTAACATTAAGCAAATAATGTACAACAATGTATTAATTGTTTATGTTTATTGATGACAGTGTTTTGTACAAACGTTTTATTGTCAGATACGATGACCAGACAAGGTATGATTTTATTGCACTGGTCTGGTCCTGTTATCAAATCAGGTTGTATCTTTCTCCTGAATCAAAAGTTGAGATTATCTATGTATGTGTAAAGTCGATGTCTGTTTAGATTAATATTTTTGAACTTTGTTTATTTTTATTTTTTGTTGGTTTATTTTGGAACATGTTGTTAGTACAGCATTTTAAGGTGGCAGGTCAAAAATAGAAAATTCTATATCTGAAGTGAGTAACATGAAATGACATTACACAGGTACTGGCATTATTCTTTATTTGCAACTTTTTGCAAATCAGATGTGAATTAGTGCTTATACCAGAATTATTACCAGCAGGGGGAGAGAACATCCCACAGAGCATACAGCTGTATCAAATAAAACGTCATAAGAGACATTATGACATTTTAGATTGGGAGATTTTCAGTCACATATCTGCTTTGTTGCAGCATACACGCTCAACAATGAAGTGCATTCTTCACAACGTATGCACTCGCTCTCAATCAATCATAATTCTTAATTCTTACCAAGGTGTAAAGATGTTTCCCCTCTAATCCAGACAGTTCAGATTCATGTGGTTTACAATTGACACAAACGTGAACTTAAATATTCCTTATATTACAGATGTCAGCTGATACAATATCAAAATAACAAACTGGATTTCTTTCATTAAAAGAGGAGATTGTCTTGTCATCCTAATTCAGTCATCCCGTCAGTGGTGAAAAGCCTGCTGAAAAACAAATTTTCTTGACAGCAAAGAAAATACCATTCCGCCTCTTATATAAAAACTCTAATAATCAACCCCATTGCCTAGCAACAGAGAGTTCCATGGCAACTGTGCAGCATTTTTCTCACAGTGCTGCAAGAGAAGCATGATGATTTATCTGGTCCAGTTTGTGCTTGCTTCTGCTTTCAATTGCTCCAGCTCTCATGAAGACTGCTTTGGCCAGAAATTAGAAAACCGCATGTAACATTATACTGAATACTTTCCAAAAAATGGAAAAGGAAATAAAGAAGAGCCTCATTAGGCATCTAACCTCCTCCACCACAAGATTACTCTTTCACGGATCCAAATGTGTGATAGGCATCAAAGGGAAAGAATGACTCATTAATATTCAGTTATAAAACAGGACGTTTGTTACATGTCCAACGAGTCCATCTGCTTTTCTTTAGGTTACAAATCTGGGCTACCAGACTGATAAGAGAGAACTAGAGAGGACACTAGCACTCCGGATACAATAGCAGGGCCTGGGTTTTTATACAGTTTATGAATGAACGCTGATATAAAAGCACAAAAAAAGCATTCAGTTGAGGAACTACGTCATATACAGTGTTGTTTTATTATCTGGTATAATAAAATAGCTCATTGATTGAATTAGATTGGATAGGGAGCATTAAGCAATCTGTTTTCCAAATCTAAAAAAGCTAATTGTCCAAAATAGATAAACACTACGGAGAGAATAGTGTGTGTTCTAATTTTTGCACATTTACATGATAGCTGTTTATTGTGGACAAACTTAAGTCAGTAACTATTTAACTATTGGTCTTACTGTGCTGAACTACACCTTAAGGAATCAATAGATTCCAAAATTTCCTATGGAACCTATGGAGTATCTTGTGCATACATTGTTCATATTTATTTTCATTATGACACTGAATGCAACAACATGGACTGTGTATTTACTCCATCACTATCAAGAACAGGGGGCAGATCCAGGTACGAACGATGTGTTTACAAAGGAGGTTCAAAGTCAGGAGCTACAACAATATACAGAGAGAGAGCCTATAAAACAAATGTAGTCTTAACACTTGTCTGAGGGTCAATGAGGTACCCTCTTCTGGGACTAAATGCAAACTTGTTGCAAAGATGCAAGATGATGCAAAAGGACAACAAAAGGGAATAGTGTCTAATATAATGTTAGATACTGATTGAATATGTTCCTGTTCCAATGCACCCATGCTTCTAAAAAATAAAAAGTGCAACTGTCCACTGCGTAGTATAAAAATGCACAACTGAAGCATGACATTACTTTGACTGTATTTTCAAATACAGTTTTATTTTCAAATAACTTCTTAAGTCTCTTGGTGGGACTTATACTTATTTTTGGATAGTGACACTTATACTCCAGAGTAAATTATAGTCAGAAAAATAGAGCAACTTTAACATCGTCCAACTATCCAGGACCAGGTCGTGGGAACAATGGCTGGAGAAGGGATACCCAGACTTCCCTCTCCCTAGACACGCCCTGCAGCTCATCTAGGAGGATCCTGAGGCATTTCCATGCCAGATAAGCCACATAATCATTCCAGTGTGTCATGGGTCTTCCTCCAGGTCTCCTCCTAGTGGGAGCACCTTCTATGAGATGCATCCAGGGATACGATGCATACGATGTGGGTTCCCAACCCACCTCAACTGACATCTCTCAATGTGGAGGAACAGCAGCTCTACTTAGAGTTCCTCCTGGATGACAGAGCTGCTCAACCTATCTATAAGGGCCAAAAGCTTATTTTGGCCCTTGTATTGCTTGTACTTGGGATCACGTGATCACTTGGGATCTCATGTCCATAAGTGAGGGTAGGAGCATAGATTGACCAGTAAATTGAGAGCTTTGCCTTCTGACTCAGCTCTTCCTCCACCAAAACGGACTGATACAGCAACCACGTAACTGCAGTCGCTGCACGGATCCGCCTGTCAATCTCACATTCCACCCTTCCCTTTGCTTGACTTGAACTCCTTCCACTTGAGGCACGGTCTCCTACCCAACCAGGAGGCTGCAGGCCACCCTTTTCCAGTCAAGAACCATGGCCTTAGACTTAGAGGTGCTAATTTTCATCCCAGCGGCTTCACACTTGGCTGCGGGCCACCCCAGGTCCTGATTAAAAGAAGCCAACAAGACAACATCATCCGCAAAAAGCAGCTCTCTCTGCATTTGAGTGTGAAAATATCCAGCACTGTGCAAGAAAATCTCAAATCCGTAGCCATCTGCGTATGCAGACCTGTCTCAACCCAACCCATCTTAGTCAAAAGCCTTGTCCTCAATAAAGGCCATACAGTATCACTGCAGCAAACACTATTGTCAGAAAATAATATTCCAGCTATAAAACTGCTTGTGCTTGCTCTGATGAGCAGCTGTGAATGTGCAGTACATTGTCGAGGAAAGTATATGGATAAAGAAACAGCATAGTAAGCGTGCTGATTGCTGGCGAATAAGTCGAATCATTAAAGCAGCTCCAGGAAAAAAAAAAAAAAAAGGGAAAAGGGACAAAAGAGAAGGCAAAAGAAAATGATGAGGTAAAAAGGGGGAGCGGCGGCACTACATCATAGGGAGTCAGAGACACAGAGAAGAAAGTAAAGGTGGCCTCATCTTATCGTCCTCTCCTGTCACAAACCTGGAACCTGATATATGAAGCCTAATTAGATTCCCCACTAAAAGCTGCACATGAACAATGCTTCCTACTTACATACACAGATTTTGTCAGTGAATTATGAAACACCCCACACATTACTACTGGACTGGTCTAACTCATAAATCACAATCCCAAGAGCAACATTATTAAAGTACTCCAAAGAGACAAAGGGTAACCAAGGAGGTTCAGTTTGTTCTACCTGCGCGATTTGTTTTCTTTTTCTTTTGTTTAATATAACTGTATATTCCAACATTTGAAAAATACTGTTTATCCTCGGAAATATTTTAACCTGGTTTCTCCGAATAAACTCATTAATCACATGAATTAATTTGTGAAGGTAAATCGCATTTAAATTAGTAACACTAAAAAAAAAAGTAATGCTGAAATTAGTACTTTCTACATTCTATAGAAACAATGGCATCTTTTGTACAGTGATACCTTAGCCACTACATTATTTTATTTTTGGACTCTACATAAGGTTTATAACATATTCCCATTGCAACTAATGTTAATTCAAATACCATACTTTTCTGACTGAAAGTTGCTTTGGAGTATAGGTCGCACCAGCCAGGTAAATAAAGAACATGTAAATTTTCAGTGGTACAGGAGTAGTAGGTACTGATACACAAGCCGACAGTGCCTTTTTGCGGTCGAAAGTGTGAAAATATATTTTACATAAAAAAAAAAAAAGTGAGCCAAAGGATGACAAAAGTAAAGGAAAATACAGTAAATCTTTGGCCTTGACAACCGTAATAACAGATACAAGACGAGGTGTTTGGTGCGTCCATAGTCTTGAGTCCTCTGGTGAGCAGCGTTAGTAATGGCACAAATTTATACTACTTGCACATGTGCGAGTTCATATCCATTTTGTCCAATTTGTTCATATCCAACACCATATATCCATCAACAGCACCAACCATTTACTTATCGTGGCTTTAAATACATAATTGAGAAACAATTTTACATAATTTTACATACATAAACAATATTATGTCTATGCACTGTAAGAGCTCACAATAACTGTATGGTCCAGTGCAAGCTTGAACGTCTCATCATAAATATCAGTCAGTCCAGCTGACTGTCCTTTTCCATGAGTAAAGGGAAGTAAACTCGTCTACAACTGAAAAGACACGACACGAGCATCAAAGTGAATGTTAGGGACAGTAGAAAAATATTGTTGAGAATAAGTTTGAATTCATTCTACAATCAACAGTCAAGATGAACAATAAAAACTCAAATCTGTTGAAACTTCTCAGGCTTAATTTTATACGTTATAGGAGGACGCTTGGCATTTCCATTCAGGCTTATTTTTATTACTGGGCCAAACATGACACACAGGTTAAATATGAATAGGTTAAATAAATAGTTTAATAAAGGTAATATTTTGTGTAAGTAATAGATATGAGTATGTTTTTAAGCTTTGTCGAAAACTGCGCAACAGGCACAATAAAGACCAAATATTTTACTTTTCATGTTCCATAGTTATCAATATATTATTATTCTTAAAAAGGCTGTGATTGGTTGGGCTTCTTCAGTCAACTAAAGCACAAACTTCTTCATTCAAATCACTGACTGAGGTTCTTGCCACAAATTACTTTTGATCAAATAATGATCAAACTGGTGATGTCCATTATGCTGCAGTCTAAAATGAAGACAGACGGACAAAGCCGCAACTGTTAATGTACACAGCTGCCTCCCTGTAACACGACTGCTGTCTCTGTGTCTTCCCACCAGTGCCACGTCAGAGCTAATCTCCTAAGTAACCTTACATGTACTGCAAATCCCAGTTACCTTGATGCAGTGCCATGTATCAGAAGCCCTGCCGAAGCTGTCAGCATAATTATATTAACGTACGGTAATTATGTGTAGATCCCCCTCAGTGATCATGGCTAATATGTCCCAGGAGAGCGGGATTCATGAATTAGTCCAGGAATCTTTTCTTTATTAGCATATTAATAAGGAAATTTGAAACAGCGATGCTGATTTACTCCATACAAGCTAGGTGATCTCACTGTTTGCTGAAATTTGATGAAATCGTTTTATGTACTTTATGTAATTTTCCCTGAAGTCTGCAGGATATAATTGCGAGGAATAACTCTTTCTCTATGTAGAAAACTGTCACAAAACTGAGCAATAATGTGTAGGTTTTGGGTTTTGTTCGAGTCAGTTGTTTAAGTTCCTCAGACATAAAGGGCTGCAATATAAAATTCTCTCCTTCACTGCTTTTGTAATAAGCTATTGTAAAAAAGGCATGTTTAAGTCAAATGGTTAAAGCTATATAGACAGTGATTGTGTTTGAGTGTTTGAATTTAATTTACTTTGACCATACTCTTTCAATAAAATCAATCACATTTTATTACTTGCGTCAACTAAGAAAATTTAACGTAGTTCGTCTTGCTTTTTAAATAAAACTTGAGTTATTGTCACATAAAAAAGTAGATACACCAAAGACGTTGTCGTAGGATGGGTAAAATAAAATAATAAAACACTGGATAAGCATCTCACCACAATGGCAACAAGTCAATATGTAGGACATGTTACAGCAGTGGCATGCTTTAGTTGGAAATTGTACTGTATAAGAATGTATTGTTTACTATATATTTTTCACTATTAAAAAAAAAAAATGTAAAAATTTTTACTATTTTTATATTAAAAGATTAATGAACTGATTGATTAAATCTAGGGACCTTGTTATCAACTTTTTTCCTAATATCCAATATGTCAACATTGTAAAACACTCACTTACTGATTCCCATAACAACACGCTCCTTTCAGGTGCTACTAACCATCTTTCGTCATGAAATGATGACATCACATTCTTTTGTTGTGAAGCATTCCACATTTAAACCTTGAATATAGCTCTATCATGTCCTCCCTCAGCTGTTGATTGATTATCCATCCATCTTTTTCCTCTTATGTCTTACGGGGTAGCTAAGAGCATCAGTTTCCGTAACCACCACCCAAATCACACTGCAGGCCCTCGTACAAGGCCTATGTGAATCTTCTTGCAGGATTTGAGCCATCTGCAAGCCAGTAGCACTAACTGAGATCTTGCCCCAGAGCTGAACCCTGGATTTCCACACCAATGCCTCAGGGTTAAAATGCCACTTGCTTGATTATTTTATGTGAAAATGCTGCTTCTTTCAGACAAGATCAGTAATGAAATAGGCATTCAAGTGCTCTTCCTGGTAGTAAGGAGTGGTCAAATCTATCTCCTGACACTGTAAATGACATTTTTTCACCTTATTTATTTATCTATCTGGGAAACAATTTGATAGCTGCTGCATTTTGCCCTTGGCCCTTCTATGGGCCTTTCAAAGACACACCGCTCATCAATCACTTTGTGGCTCAAAAAAAGTGAGTCACTTGGGACACATAAGGGCGAGGCGAAATTGTGGGAGGAATTGCCCTGCATGCAGGACGCTGCAACATCGTCTAAGTGAAAAAGGAAGGGTTGTTGGGCTATTTGTCCACTATCGTACATTTTGGTGCAATTCTATCAGCATTTTAAAGTTGCTGAAAAGATCACTCTAAACAGGAAGATGTCCTCTCTCCTACGTGCCTTCTATCGCCTCTAAGCCCCCTCTACTTGCTTACAAACACACCGTATTTAATTCAAAATCTAAGAAGAAAGAAAAGAAAAGCACACAGATGAGCATTTTTTTTTCCCCTCCTCTGCATCTCCCTTGTTATAAATCACCAGGCGTTCTCTCTTCATCAGGATTGATATCACTTGTACATGCTCCAACATCCATCCTGGGATTCTGACACGGCACTCTGGCTTGTGCTGAATAGGCATTACTTGGAGACTGAATTACAACAGTTGTGCTATCAGCCTGTATGCAAACCAGCCCACCATTTGACATGTGGCCGCATGCAGACAAGGGATTGTTTACCACTCTGCAGAAATGTCCACTGGACTCCACAGAATTGCATCAGTGTTTTATGCGAAGACTGGGGACACAAAATGCAAACAATGCAACCCGTAAACAGCAGTCACATTAACCACATAAGGTTAAAGTATTGCACAGATTGTTGACCACGAACAGCAAATGATCTATCTTTAAACTTTTATCTCAGGACAAATAAAACCAATAAAAAAGTGTGATTTTGCTAACCTGATCATCCAAGATCTTCTTGGATGATCTGTGACGTTCTTATTATAGTATCAGAACATTAAATAAAACCTTGGAGGCAGCCATGTTGCCACACAATTTTCATCAATCAACTGATGGATTGGTCACAGTTCACAAAATAAATTATTGTCACTTCCTGTAGAAGCCAGTTTTACATTAAATGCCTTACTATAAAGAGTGGACAGGATTTCTTGCGACAAATTAATTATCTTTCTATTGAACTGATGTAGTTCGGAGATGTCAGAGTGAGATAAACAAGACAATATGTTCCACCTTGTGGCCTATCCTGTATTAACATGGGCACAGCCATTTTGTGCAGAACATTACTCATGCATTACTTACAATCAATATAGGAAAAATAAACTTATTCCAACCAATCCTATGTTACATTTTAATGTTACCGGAACACACTATTTTTTTAAGCTTATCAGTGACAACAGTGACACTTACATTACATGTAGTATTAGGGAACTAACTCAACTTCTGCTACACCTATGCCCCGACTCGCGCTTTTGTATGCGGTCAATTTGTGTCGGTTCCAGTCACCAGTCTCACTTTGACTGATGTGCAACTTCGTGGCTACATTTACTGTTTTTCCATTGCAAACAAGATCAAGCAGCAGCTGGGACTCATTTAGGTCAATGGAAAATAAAATCAGTAAAAAGTGGCTTCTTTGTAGCAGACAAGGGCAGGTGACCACACTTTGATAGTAGGGAGGCTGCAGGGGCGAATGGCACAAAGCTGCAAATGATAGTACAGTACCAGACAATTCACTGGAACTCTGGAACCCAATCATCCAACACTGATACTTAACAATTTTCATTCCTATAAACAATTCTGAAGCCAATCTACTATTACTGTGGAATCATCCACAAGCATTCAACCTGATTTGTGAAGCTCCCACAACAACATGACCAGCACAATTAGTCTGCAACAGAAATTTGTGGAAATTTTATAAAATGTAATTTTATTTATTTATATGATTTCACTTTATTAACAATTTCCTTACACACCTGTAGTTAATGCATTCTGAGTGACACGGAGAAAATGTATCCTTGTTGTACTGTTAGAGTGTGAGTGCTAATCCAAGTGTCAAACTGGAGGCCTGTGGGCCAAATATGGCCAAGCAGGTAATTTGGTGATGCCGTTTGGAACTTAAAAACTAAGTCAAATTGCCTTAGAATGAAGTACATGCTGCTGAGATTTTAAATAATACCATAAATATGATATTAGGGTGCACGTATATCTTTGTACAAATATATTTAGATTTATATAAATATATATTTATATGTATATACGGCACATATGTATGTTGGTATTCATATATATATGTAAGATAGATAAAAACAGAATTCAAACTAAACTCAGCAGTAATATGGACATAGTGAAATATAATAATAATAATTGAGATGTTATTACTCAACAACACGACACACAACAAAAATTATTACTTATCTACATATACTACAAAAATCGACCATATAATTTATTTACTACCAACCAATTTAGTAAGTAGTAATACTAACATACTGTATGTAAGAATCTTTGTATTAAAATCTAAAGCTTGGGTTTTGCTAAATATCGTGTGCCCTATAATGTGGATAATTGTGTGTTTTTGTGGATAAATTGCTGTCACTAGATGGTAGCATTGCAGTTCATTTTTACTAATCTCTTACTGGTTTGTACAGATAAATAAATACATATTAACATGCTATTATGGTTGATATTGGAATAGGAAAGTAAGTGTTGGGATAATATTGCTATATCAGATATAAGCAAAATTTTCATATTGGGCATCAATACCTAAATATTTGATTTGAGTTTAACTTAATTAACTTTTAATTAACTTTTATATTAACTTTTATATTAAAATATGTATTGACGCGCAGGCCTTGCATTTGACACATATTACAGTGAGATGCTAATCCAGTGCTTAAGCAAAATATCAACATATATATTGTGTACCATGACATAGCCAAAAAATATCAGGTTTTAGTTAGATTAGTCCTAGTATCAGTGCAACCAAACATATTTATGGGCTAATTTTTAATACTTCCCCACATGAGCCATCAGGCAGGAATCACCTTGTATAACTGTTTTGTTTTATTACAGTCACAGTCACTGCAGTCACATTGACCTGACGTTACACTTCCAGAACAGGACAGAAACCTGTTCTGTCCCTTTGATCAAAAAACAAAGGGGTGAAAAACCACCAATATCAGAACCCTCTTTTACTATCACATCCACCTCTGTAGACCTTTCAACAACCTGAAATAATCACAGAACACATTTTACTGTAATTCTCAACCTTGATGTGGATTTCTAAAAACTGCAGTGCTAGCTTCACCAAGTCATCATGTCGTATATTTTCCCAGTAAGCCACCTTCTGTTAGACATTTACTGCCTTTCCCGTTCCCTTTGCCATCTTGTTTATGCACGCATACAGCAAGCTTGACAAAATTAATTTCCTGTAACTGCTGCACAATCAACAAAATACCATTTAAGACATGCTAAGCCAGAGCTGCTGCATACAGAGAACTACAAAGACAGTGTTGAAAGACAATGCACAAGATTTATCTGCTTATGAAGACATTTGCGCTCTGTACAATACTTCACAGATAAACGGAAAAAGAAATGACAAACACAGTACACCACGTGAAACACTTACATTACATGCAATACAAATAAAAACTAGTTTTGAGTCTAATTTTGGTTCACATGCTGCATACATATATATATGTATGTTTGTATATATATATATATATATATATATATATATATATATATACACTCACAGTATTTATATTTATTAGGGGTGTGGAGATAAATCGTTTCGGATGAGGTATCGTTCTGTGACCTACACGATCCAAATGTACACGGTCCAAATAGCCAAGTTCAATCAGAAATCCAGTAAAACAGTCCGATGGTTTGGATTTGTGTCCGTGGATCAGTTTCCTGCTCCAGGGCACTGCCCATAAATTGACGTTAGACATAGACGCAACATTGTCCGCTTCCTCCCACTAAAGCGGCGAGCCCGTAGACGCATCCATTTACACATGTCTATGGAGGTTGTGTCACTTGCTGTGATGTTGGCTGACTTGATTTGAGTTCAGGTAGTGGGTATTTCTCTGATCTTAGCAACATGGCAGACAACACAAACAAAACTTACAGCGTTTCTCATTTAAAATCAAAGGTTACTCTACAAATATATATATGTGTGTGTGTATATATATATATATATATATATATATATATATATAGACACACACAGTATTTATATTTATTAGGGGTGTGGAGATAAATCGTTTTGGATGAGGTATCGTTCTGTGACCTACACGATCCAAATGTACACGGTCCAAATAGCCAAGTTCAATCAGAAATCCAGTAAAACAGTCCGATGGTTCGGATTTGTGTCCGTGGATCAGTTTCCTGCTCCTGGGCACTACCCATAAATTGACGTTAGACATAGACGCAACATTGTTCGCTTCCTCCCACTAAAGCGGCGAGCCCGTAGACGCATCCATTTACACATGTCTATGGAGGTTGTGTCACTTGCTGTGATGTGGGCTGACTTGATTTGAGTTCAGGTAGTGGGTATTTCTCTGATCTTAGCAACATGGCAGACAACACAAACAAAACTTACAGCGTTTCTCATTTAAAATCAAAGGTTTGGACATCATTTGTTTTTTTCAAGATGGATAGAAAGATACATTAAAGCAACACAATTTGCCAATTTCAAAATAGTGGGGCAGACCGGAATCTATTGCTTGTTATATTAAAAAACAATGTCCAATGTGACAATCTTGGTACAGGAGTGTTGTCTACAGCTAAACCTTTCTAAAACTGTAGGTATGTATTT
Organism: Paraplagusia blochii; assembly: GCA_016785265.1. Lineage (NCBI taxonomy): Eukaryota > Metazoa > Chordata > Actinopteri > Pleuronectiformes > Cynoglossidae > Paraplagusia > Paraplagusia blochii. The sequence continues at coordinate 99,032 of JAFBJS010000553.1, read as the reverse complement.
CACTGAAATTAGCAGAGTGTCACCTGACCCTGATATACTTAATAATGGAGATGAAATACAAATTGTATAAATATCTTGGGTTAATATTAGATTTGCAGCTCCTTTAAAGGCTATATTGACAAATTGTGTAAAATAAAATCAAGTTAAATCCTGCGAATGTTTATGCAATTGAAAAGGAGATGCCTGATGAAGCTGAAAAAAAATTCTTAATTGTATAAAAATTGTTTGCATATTTATTTTCTATTGTATATGTATTGTGTGCTTCTTGCGTTTTTCCATCATGGCCACAGATGAAAACTAGCTTTTGGCTAATTATTTCTTATTTAACCATGTGTTTATGCATCTCCCCTTTTAAATAAACTAAACTAAAACTTAAAAAGACTGGCAGCTGTATAGTGTTGCTGAGAAGAGTTGTAAATTTTTATTCAAGATTAAAAAAACTAATGGAATTGATAGAAATCGGATTGAACTGGAACGATCGTTTAATGTTTTTTATGAAACGCTCCTGAATGGGATCGTAGCCTTAGAATCGAGATATGGATCGGATCGTTATGTGAGTGAAGATTCCCACCCCTAAAAATAATTTATTAAAATTTACCACTAAGTTACCACTGTGTTCGACTGAGCCTGGCACCCTCCCTGATTACAGCTGCCCACTATTCCCTTTGGTGATAGGTTAAATGCAGAAGTCACATTTTGTTGTGTGAATCATAATGTCACAATGACAAGGAGTTGGCTTTCCTTTCCTTTCCTTTACCATGTCACAGGAGCAACAGTCTCCACTACTGCCACCCAAATACACTGCTCCGTACTGTGAGACACTGACAGTGGAAGTTATGTGGTTCGGGATGGTGCTACGATCAGAGCAGCTCAGTGGAACCCTGGCAGCGAGCGGATGAAAACCTGAGGCTTTGCGGTCCCAAGTCTGCTTCCCTAACTGCTAAGCCACCATTTTCATCTATTGAAATATAATTTTACAAAATATATCCTGCACATGAAGTGTTTCTGCACTTATTATCAACATTTTTAAAGCGGGCATGTTTAATCAGCGGGTCATTTTTGTCCCACTACTCATATGTTTGATACTCCTCCTCTTAATGTGAATGTGCAGTTAGAAAATAAAATAGATTTTATTTTGTACTTGTTAAAATGCAATCTAGTATGACAGCTGCATCTCTTAGTGCAACATTTCATAAAAAGTTTGTTGGGTCTGCATCTTTTTGTAAAATAAATCTTTTTAATGTCACAGGAGCAACAGTCTCCACTACTGCCACCCAAATACACTGCTCCGTACTGTGAGACACTGACAGTGGAAGTTATGTGGTTCGGGATGGTGCTACGATCAGAGCAGCTCAGTGGAACCCTGGCAGCGAGCGGATGAAAACCTGAGGCTTTACGGTCCCAAGTCTGCTTCCCTAACTGCTAAGCCACCATTTCCATCTATTGAAATATCATTTTACAAAATATATCCTGCACATGAAGTGTTTCTGCACTTATTATCAACATTTTTAAAGCGGGCATGTTTGATCTGCCCAGCGGGTCATTTTTGTCCCACTACTCATATGTTTGATACTCCTCCTCTTAATGTGAATGTGCAGTTAGAAAATAAAATAGATTTTAACTTGTACTTGTTAAAATGCAATCTAGTATGACAGCTGCATCTCTTAGTGCAACATTTCATAAAAAGTTTGTTGGGTCTGCATCTTTTTGTAAAATAAATCTTTTTAATGTGCCTGAAAACAGTACTCACTCGCAATGTTTAACAACATAATATACAAGATTTTATATGAGCCCAACAGCAGATAATAAAAAATATATATATATTTTTAATTATAATTTAAAGACATAACACATTTTGAACAAGTTGGAGAAAATTAGAGCAAAAATTTAAAATGGGCCACTTATTTAGAATATGTTTGATTAAAATAAATTATAATTATTTGACATAAAATAGACATCATTATATGTCTTGGGAAAATGGATTTGTTGCTCCTAACTTCCAAAAAGTTTAGTTTTAAGCATCTGGACTTCTTCTTGGAGTTGAAAGGTGTTTCATCATCATCCTCAACTGTGGAACTTTATCTGTTTCTGGTTCATGTCAGACGGAACTCCAGTAGTTCTACTCCTCTAGACCACGCCCTTCACCACCTTTTTTTGAGACAGAAACTGCTCCTGATGTGAATGTCTTATAGCAGAAAGTGTCGTCTACAGATAAGCAGACAAGGACATACTTCTCCATCTCGGGGTATTTTATTGTATCAAAAGGTTTCCGACCATGGCAGGTCCAACACGAATCTTATCTGCAGTCTCACCAAAAAGTACAGTCACATCACAAGACATTATTCGTCAAACCTCAGAATGTAGAATGTTGTTTAGATCTCCTGCACCTTGACATTAGAATGGGTACATCTTGTGTCTCATATACATATACACCATTTTATGTTGTGTCTTACTCGGATTTGACATTGATGCTGTGGGTACTAATGTTTTTTTTTTTTTTTTAAATTGTACAATTGCACTGGACATCAATATTGTCCACCACTTTGTCTGTTCATAATACCCAATTCTCCACCACGTTTTCATGTCACTTCGTCCATGGAAGTCGTTGTTGTCACATTCATCTAATGAAGCCTGCTCTGGTATTGATGAGCAGTTAAACTTCCTAGGATGGGATTAAGACGGAATGGTCTGCAGCATTGGATGTCAATTGATGACGCAGATCCCCCCCCCCCCCCCCCCAGGTCCCCCCCCCCCCCCCCCTACTCAAAGTTGGTTGTTCTAGAGGGACATGACTTTCATCACTCCTCTCTCCCTATCCAAAATATGCACATCTGAGTCCTTGAAAGAGTGTCACTTTTCTTTAAGAGGGAGATTGCTGAGTCCTGTCCTGATGTAGTCAACTAAACTGCTTGGACTATCATGACATGGAATGAAAATCTTCACAGCCATCTAGCTCCTAAATTATTCGGAGCTTTGTGGTGCAAGAAACAGTGACCAGTCAGTGCAGCAGTGCAGGCATTTTCTGAGTTGTTGCAGAGATGAGATATGTGCACAGCAACATAATCTAAGCCAATCCATGTCTTCAATGGGCAATAGTTTGCACCCTCCAGTCAAGTCTTTTAGTGAAGAAGTAGATATTTGAAATATTAAAAGGCGGTTATACACAACTGTGCACCTCTGCCACAATGGGTCACTGGAGTACCAAACAACAGGTAATGTTGGTAAAAATGTCTAAATATTAAATGAATATGTTTTAATTTTAATTTGAAGATGAAAAATGTGTTTGGGCTTTTTATTTTTGTGTGTGTTAGGATAGTTTTTTTTTTTTTTTCTTTGTTATTTTTGACACAGCGCCACCTGGAGATTTGTCATCACCTGCCACTTAGTAAGCATGTACAGTGTATTTATCATGCCTTTTAAATAAATATCGATGTCGCTATCAAATGCAACTGAATGGGATTTTATCTCAGTTCAGTTCAGTTCTGTCCTGAAACACAAGGAGAAGGAATTAATTTGCAAAAGCACATCTATCTCTGTGACTGTGACTAATAGTGATAGTAATAGTGTTATATTTGAGGTTATCTATACTTAAAACAATGACATTAAAGCTAAAAAAAACATTTTAATTATACTGCATTAAGGATACTTTAAAACATGCTTAATGCTTGCCTGATTCTTTTCTTTCCACATTTCTGGTCTAACCAAGACCAGAGTAGAGCTGGTGATAATTAGCAGACAAAGGTTCTTTTTGCCAGATGATTAACATGACGACAGAGTTACTATTAACTAAATCAAACTAAGATTGCAATATTGTATTATATTTAATAAAGTATTTGTTATTTTGTTATTTGCAGATGTATATTCTCCACGTAACAGTGGAACAAAATCTCTGTTTCTCAAAGCTGAGTAGAAACTCACGTCACAAAGTAAAATGTCATATGTTGCCCCTGGTGCATTGTTAATAGTGAAAGCTAGGACCTTAAAAGTCCCTTCCTTTTTTTTCCCAAAGAAGGACGGACAGTGAAAGCCAAGCTGGGCCCTCTCATCACTTCCATCTGACTGGAAATCACATTTGTCATCCGATTTTCTTGTTTAAACTCCGATCAATAGTGTCAATTTTTCCCTAAAGACCCTGAAGCACTTCAGCACATTGGTGAACAGCCATTTCACATGTTTTCTTTTCACATGTACAAATCACTAAAAGCACTGTCAGACGTTCCTGTCCTTTTCACTGACGGTCTGTCTAAACACTACAGCGCATGGTTAATCAGTCCTACTGAAAGAGGAGGCAGGCAAACAAAAACAAAATCTAGGATGGGCATATACTGTAAATGGTCAAACCACAACTAAGGAGTTCTAATATACTCTGTGTGTACACCAACTATTAATGACTCAATTACACTGGCTATCACCAAAACACGCCATTGACAATAAGTCACACTTTATTCTTCCTTATGCTGAATTCCAAATTACTCTATTGTTATAAAAAGCAAAATGGTGTCAATGGCACGATCGCAGTGCAGCAACAGTAACTTTGTGTGAAAAAAGTAACTGCATACAGTGTAACTACATAAGTTAATTTTTCCTTGGCTTGTTCTTTTCTATATGTCTATAAATGTTTTGTTTTGTTTTTTTTAAGAAAAAAATACTTCAAAATGCTTCATCCTGACCCCCTGTACTAAATAAGGAGGTTTGTCAACCACATCATCATGCATATGTGCTATGGAATTATTCCACTGAATTGAACAACAGGAAACTATAGTAAAGTAAAGATGCAGGTCCTAATTCCATCCATACTGACAATAACAAACCGTGTCATGAGGGTAAAAACAAGGTGTTGTTGACGTTAAAGCAGCTAAAATTATGGAAGTCCAACAAACCTCTGTCAATAAAACCCAATGTCAGAACATTCCCCTTTCAATGTAAATAGGAATGTTTTTTAGAATAACTGATTTAAAATTATTTGTTACAACACTAGTCTCATGCATGCATGTTCTGGATATGTTTTGTAAAATTCCATTTCATTACTTTTGTACTTTTCTGCCTTAAAACAAAGAAAAGAAAGAATTATAGTTATTTATAGATATCAATAATATAATTGCACTGGTCTGACGAACTTGACATTTGTTTTATGCAACCCATGACAAAAATGTCTTTGATTTTCCAAAGTATTTTTAGGAAAATATAAATATTTGTTGTTGTTGTTGTTTTAATAAAAAACAAACATCACCTTCCTGACAGGATATAACCTTACCTAGTAAATGTCTAAATGTGATACTTGCAAATTCAATACACATGGTTATATGGTAATACCCAATGGCTCTCTGAAACTGATTTACCTAGGTCGTGTACTTCATTACTCAGCCTAATAAATTTATTCACATACATTTCATGGGTCACCGCTCTGATGAAAGGCACTTCATCGTACGTCGGAGTATCATGTATGTACAGTGCAATGGCCACTTGTTGTCTCCCAAATAAATGACAATAACTCGGATAACAAAAGAGATTCAAGAGATATATATATAAATCCACAAGGCAAAAATGTAATAAATAAATAATAATTGCTGAAAAAAACATTGGTGCAAGGATGGCCAGCCATAATGGTGCAAAATTGACCATACAAGGAATATTCATTTTGTACCAAATAGACACAAAAGAAAGATTTAGCTGTAGATAAATATATCGACGCCGCTCACAAACTAGTTTCAACAAAGGAAGTGGTTGGGTTTGAACGAAACTTTCTTGCTAAAATCATGAGACCTGTCAACATAGGCTGCAGTATGTCTTAAGTCAAGGAGGTTGTAAACTGGAGACTGCCTGTATTAAAAATTTAGTTTTTATCATTTAGAAATAGAAAGCCTGCTTTCCAATAGGGTTCTTCATTTCTGGATAGGTACAAATTTTAAGCTGACCTTTTCGGGAAAGATTTTGTCATGTTGTTTAATCATGGTTTTTAAATGTCAACTAAGTGGATTACTTTGCTTTGGATTACTTTACTAGAGACTAAAATAAAACTTGAACTATTTTTCTGGTAAATACCTTTTTCTGATGCATCATTAAATGGAAGAACCAATCAAATGACGTCAACTCTTTGAGTTGACCCATTTATTCATGTGCATTATGTGTACTTAAGTGTGTACATGTAATGACATACATTTCATTGATCTTCTAAGATGGCTGACATTTGTGTGCTTGTTCTCTCTGTGTATTTGCATGAGGGTTTTTCCCAACACACCCCTCAGGGTATTTGGTTTATCAGACACTCTAAACCGACCATGGATATGGACATGGATTTTCTTCTTTTTCTTTTTAGCTTGTCCTTTCTTCAGGGGTTGCGCAGCAGGTAAACAATTTCTATCTTCCCCTGTTCTCTGTATCTTCTGCTCTGACACCAACTACCTCCATGTCCTCCCTCACTACGTCTATCAATCTCCTCTTTGGCCTTCCTCTTTGTCCCCCACCTGGTAGCTCCATCTCTTGGGTCATTCTTCTACCAATATAGCCACTCTCCCTCCTCTGAACATGTGCAAACCATCTCAATCTTGCTCTTGCTTTTTCTCCAAGTCTTCCTGTCTTGGTAAGGACATGAATGGTGGTTCACGTCCTACAACTGGACTGTTCCTACTGGAAAAACCTGCAATTTGCCCCCCCTAACACTAGAGAATTTGAACGGTTGGAAGAAAAAAGGAAGAAGTATCATTATTCTACGGTATCTAAATATTTAAGTGTGAAAATAAATAACCATGTCACCCTACTGCATTGATTCCCAAAGACTAGGCTCAATTGCAAGATAATTTTGAGATTGTTTTCTAGGAATTCACGTGCTAGTTTATTTACGTTTTTCGCTCAGTAACTCGGTCAACAAGAAAATATTTTCATTGATGTTAAACAATGGATTTACGAATACGGTCTATTGACTTAGGTCGTGAAGATGACTCTTAATATACAGGTCTTCAAAATAATAATAATAATAAAAAAAAAAAACACTGCATCACTCAGGTCATGTTGATGTCTAATGATTCAACGTTATGACTGTAACCCTAGTGAAAGGAAGGAGAACTGTACGTACAACCTGTACCAACACAATCAAACTCAAAATCATTAATTACCTCCAAAAGAAGGTTACTGTGATTCAATCACTGCACAAATCTCACAGGTTTAGGTCATGACCATTTGGGTCGAACTCAGGTGGTTTTGGAACACAGTTAGTGACTGATGGTAAAAATATCAATACGTGATTAACAGCTTCTCCTTGACCCAAAGGAAAAAAACTGGTACTCCTAAATTACTGGTAACATATTCAGGTAAATCACAAAGTCACATATATAAATATAAACCCGCAAAGATATAATGTACAACATAGCACCACATATTAATCAATAGTCTGATTTCATACAATGAGGTCAGTCTCAGTTAATGCTTTAATTACATCAATTAACCCTGGAAGATTAATTAGATTAAAATGTTTTTTGCATGTTAAGCCATGAGCAGAATGAGGGTCACTTTCCTATCCAGTAATTTCATTTTCCATCCATTATTGTTCTAAGACACAGTCAATACACATGTAATTGTATTGTTTTTTTGTTTTTTTTTGCATAGGTAGCAGGAATGTTGAGTTGACTTCCACAATTGTAATTGTTTTCCTACAAGCAAACATGCTTCATTTACAGCTAGAAAATGTATGTGAAGAGCTGACACTAAATATAACCAAACATCTTATGTGTATTCATTAGAACACCATCATGAGGGTCAGTGAAAGCAACATTTCTTATGCCTCTTGGTGAAATGTCAGTTTCTAGGGAAAATTAGGTGACCCCCCCCCCAAAAAAAAAACAATTGCCTAAACACTGCAGCAAAATACAACTCTCCATATATGCAGAACATTGGAGTCAAGTGCAAACCAAAGGTATATACTGTGAATAAATATAATTAAGTATGTGTTTTCATAGTGCGACCAGAAGACAGAATAATACTTTTTTTAATTTATCTTATTTCAAAACAAGAGAATCCCTAAAAATGGAATTCCAATCATCATAGAATGAAAAAAACGTATTTCAGTTTCTTACTGCAGATGTTACATCACTCATTCAAAATTTACATGTAATACAGTACTGTACTACAGATGTTCGAAAACATCTGCCAGGATTGTTATTGTATTTTTTTCTCTGATATTGAAAAACCAAAAACACAACGACTGAATTTCTCCAAATGGACACATCTAGTCCTGAGACGTTTTCCTCAGTTTTGGGGGGAAACGGCTTTGTATGAAGTATTTGGACACCATTGGCAGATTTGACATTCAATATAAGTAAATATTAGACATCCCCAAAGTAAAAGATGTATGGTGATCTAGATTTTTTACAGAACTGTAAGTATCAACATTGCAGAAATGCTCCAGAGGACCATATGGAATAGCTTCACATACCTCCAAAATCAGGCCTTAAACGAATGTCATATCCCTTCAGCAATTTGTCCACAGTGGTCTTGGCCACAGACATTCCGGTGCTTCCAGTGGTGGAGCTGAGAGCAGAATCGACAAGAGTAAGTACCATTTTAAGACCTGGACATGTTGTTTATCTACATTTCTTACATCTTCTTGACAAAAATAAAGTTTATTCTCTGTGCTGCTCTACACATTTAAAGCTGAGGATTTCTTGTACCCCCCCATGTGTTTATATGGATGAAAATGAGTATGTTGACAACATAGAGCTGTTTAATGACATCTCTCTTGACATGTGCTTACATTTGAAGAACCATCAAATGTCAGAGGCCTCGTTGGTCTGGGCCCAAAGACAGAATATATACAGGAGATAGGGGGAGCCTACAGTCTGAATACCGTCTGACGGACAGCTTTAACATCGATGCCATGACCTCCATCACCTCACCAAGAGCAGCTCCACAGCTGAGGTTCCCCATTATGTGCAGGGTGTGGAGTGAGTGCAGGAGAAAGAAGTGAGTTTAAATTGCTCCCCTGACAGGAGCACCAGCCCCTGGTTGGGCCAAGGAATCACTGTTCATTTAGATCTTGTGCAGAATTGTGGCTTATTGAGCCTGCCCGGTGCTACACGGTGTTGTGAATTTGAACCATGATTACATTTGAGGGAATACCGGGGACATCTGAAACACACGCCGTGACAATCTTCAGTGTGTGGTTTCAATGTAGAAGAAAGACAACAACCGGGTCTTCTCTGAGCGCGCATCCTGCATATCAAACAAAAGACCATACACAAGACAGATCCTTGAAAGATAAATAATGTGGTTCTGGTAGGGGATTGTGTTCAAAAAGGCACCAAATCAAAGTCTAATTATCATAGTTCTTATTTGATTAAAATAATTCAACTATCTGGAGATCACCACTAATAGCTCCAGTTGACGATGATGCTGACCATGGTGACAATGATGATAGTGATGATGGTGATAATAATGATGGTGGTGGTGCTGATGATAATGACCTGCTGGGCTTTTGTTTTCAATTTGGTTCAATTAAACAGATAGTCAAGATGGATCGACTCGTAGGCCCTGTTGCTATGCGTGTAAATCCGCGTACATATGGCTGCATAATTGATCCATGATTGAATGATTGATCCAAACAATCAATCCTGCTGTTATGTCCAGTACAGCGACGCAGAACAAAAGTTAACACCGTCCACTCTGCATTAATGCATTGTACAGTATATCCCGGTTCTGGGGATGTGGGGTGAGTTTTGACTCGCAATAGGCTTTGAGCGCTTGCATGCGCATGTTTTTACGCTCGTGGGCGCCACAGCAGCGTCTGATAGAGCACATATCAGCAGAGATGCCACTAATGAGCAGGCCTGGGTACCCCGCTAATAGGGTTTACGCGATCGCGGCCATCTATTGACTGACACAACTGTCTACTGGTGTGAAATGTTTTTTTCCCTTTTCCCCTAACCCAAAGTGACGTGTTCTTACCTTTGAACAAAGCATATAAAGGACAAAGCCGCCAGAGCAGAGAAAATTCCACATAATTTATCTTCTTGACGACCCAACATCTCCACAAATCCTAGGATGTTGTTTCTATAATCCAACCAGTCCAGTGGTCCTCCCAAAAAAAAATTGCACAAAGTAAAACAAAAAAAATGGCAATCAAACTATATATTAATTGCCTCTGTTAAAAGAAAAATGTCGAAGAGAGCAGCCATCTAGACACGACGTCTTCATTTACAAGTCTAATAATTGGCCCCTGCTGTTTTCTTCAGCTATGGAAATCCGTGCAGGTCACAGAGCCCCTCTACCAACACCACAAGATCAGACATCTTGTTTAAAATAAAGCCGCCTATAAACATAGAGAATCAGTGGAAAGTGAGGACAAGTATTTGCTCTGCCTAAAAATCAAACGATGGCATTAACGAGTGAGCAGCAACCCTCTCAGCGATCAAATCGGTGGATGAAATTTCCCAGTCCAAATCTGCAGAAGAGGCATGGTTCCAGCGATGCTGCTGCTTCTGCTGCTTCTGCTGTTGCTGCTGCTGTGGCGCCAGACTATTCCACAACGTGATCTTGCTGAAAGATATGTGTCAAAGCTAGAAACGCTGAGAGGGAGTTGGAGTGGGATTCTGAAAGAAAAAATGAAATATCCCCTTTTTTCTTTGCTTCCCTTTCTGTGTTGGCGCTGCTGATGGAGCTTCTGATGCTGCTGTGGCTGCTGCCGCCGCCGCCGCCGCTGCTGCTGCTGCTGCTGCTGATGTAGATCAGTGCAAAGTCACTGAGGGAAATGCACATTGAAAAAGCAGTCGGTAATATCTGATGCAGACGTCAGACCGGGCTATATCACTTCTGTGAAGGAAAAAAAAAAACAAATGCCAAGATATGTTGACGGCCTCAATTACTAGAGTACGTGTATCAAAGCTTTATATTATATTTAAATGCAAATATTGTGTGGATGATCCACTTCTGCCTCCGCTGTCCATCGTTATAAGACGTCGGAGCGCGTTAGTGTGGTCTGCTCTTGTTCTCCTCCCAGCACTGAGGAAACGACAACAGCATGAGGAGACATGGTGATCTAGGTGCGCATCTTGGTTCTCTCCCTTCCTGCGTTTTTTTTTTTTTTATTTTATTTTATTTTATTATTTTAAGTGAAACATGAATAATCTGGTGCGGGGTGGTCAAAGACAATAAGGGGACACCTGAGGTGAACTCCTTAGCCACAACCTGATCATGCGTTGGATCGTCTGTAGCAAACCCATCAGCATGCTGAGAGTGTGGGGACCGGTGCTCTTTAATACTTCCAAACACTTCCACGCGACATTTCAGATCACTCCATCTGCAGGAATGTGTTTCAGGAACAAAAGTGACACCGCACTGCAACTAAAACTTCATGTCTGTGCATCTGAACCAGTACTTGATCCAAGGACTATAGCCAGCAAAAACAATTGAGTCTCAAGCAGTGACACCTATACACGGAGAGAGAGAACTTCTCAATAACCAGCTTCCTCCATGTCAGACAAATCATAAACATCTGTACTAAAGTACTAACACCTGGCACGTCACAAGTCAAGAATCATAGAAGCTTGTGTTTTTACATAGAGAAGGTTTTCTTTAGGGATCTCTGTGCTGTCCAGTTGCTAGGCAACCCAAGCAGCACTGATGCAGTTGTGGTGATTCGAAGGCTATGCGCAAAGGCTCATTTAAAGGAGTAGACCCGATGTTGTCACCACCATGTTGTCAGTAGGACAAAAGCCAAAAGCAGTCGTGACACCACAGGTTCGCTTTTGCTGTGATGGCTTTACAATATATTGTGGTGAAAGTGGGGTGTTGTGGGAATTTTAGATCAACTCCCTACCATTGGTTCAAAACAAGATTCATTTTTCCTGGTTGTCAACATCATCATAATCACCACCTTTGTCAGGACCTTGTGACAATCCGTGCCCCTTTCAACAACAACAACAACAATAACAACAACAACAATAGCACTCCCAACCAGAGGTTCAGCCCTCTCAATATAGCAGTGTCCCAGCATTGGCATTGGAAGGCAGGGAAATAACAGTTGAAGTATATATGTTGTTTAGCTCCTGAAGTACACTGTCTGTCTAATTGCAGAATGAGTATTGATTTGAAATTATGCAATAGGATTATGGTTCAAGAAACAAAGTCTCATGGCAGTTCTAACAGAGTTTATTGCTCATCATTATCATCCCCTCAAGCAACATGAAATGATTAGAACCAAAATGTCTTATGGACTGCGCCTCACAGAGTAACACCACGCTTGCCATTGATAAAGTTTTTGTCACGGAGGAAAAATTCTGAACAGTGTTCCAGTTGGCGGTAGATGAAAATCTCCTGTGTGTGTGATGGTAATATTGTTTACTTCAGCAAAATGTTAGAATTGCCCAGTTAATGCAAACATCTAATTTTTCAGGAAAGCTATGAAAAAAAAAAACAAAAAAAAAACGGTGCATGGTGCTATGATCAGAGCCCCTCAGTGGAAAACTGGTAACTGGTGCATTACAACCTGGAGCCTTCAAGACTTAAGTCCCTATTTATTCAACCTGTCTTTTATCATTTTCCTGATTTGTCTTTACCTTCACTTTAAACTAAGGTATCCCCTGGGATTGGAAATAAACTATGTTTGCACTCTGAACTATCAAACCTATTGCACTTGGTGAAGAATTGTCTGCATAGGTTTTGGTGTATACGATAAAATCTGCAAGCCAGCTGACTTTACCAGCATTAAGAATTGTGATGATGGATAAAGTTTCTTGACGAATTCTTAGACCTAGATATTAAATCAGTAGGATTTGTCACAACAACCCAAATTTCCTTGATTTTCTGTATTTTTCCAAAGCTAATTTGTCCTTCTTCACTGAGGTGCTATTGCTGATACTTATGCAAGGTACAAATTTAGCATTTGTGTCCAACATTTGAGTATAATTATTGTTGTATTTAAAACATAAAAAACAATATATATATATATATATATATATATATATATATATATATTATTCCTTGTTTCATTTTCACACCAAAAACTACAAGTCATCCTGAAAGCTAAAATAAAGTCTTTTGCACACACCACAACATTATAATTAAAACATATTCCCTCAAGTATATTTAGAATGCGTAAATATATCCTCTCTTTTGGCGAGTTTTATTTCATGCCAGGTGTCAGATTATTACGTTCGATATTGGACCAGTAGATGTGATATTTGGGTTTAATAGTGTCCATGATTAAAGAGCATGTCATTCCATGATAGCTGTTTCGCTTCAATTTTACACTGCGCCGTGACATTAAAATTCAAGAATCATACATTAATGTATATCGTAATGCATGTGAGCAGGCCGCTGTAGTGCGGCTCCATAGCAGCCGCTTAATAGGATTTTATGAATGAATTAAATGAGATATAAAGAGTCATTTGAGAACAAACTGTGTGTTGAAAATATTCTTGAACATGGTAAAGTATTTATTAACCAATGCCACTATTTGGACACATGTGCATGTGAAACCTGCTCATATATAACTGTGATATAGGTCTAAATCTGAAAAGGTCTCGGTGTAATATTTTTTTCACAGTTCAAAGAAGAGGAACCATAACACTGAATCTGGTTTATATCGATTTGTGAAATTTTTTTGCTGTGGTCAGTGTTCAAAACATAAAGGGTACCGGTACTGATCCTTGGGTCATTTAATGTCGAACCACAGTGAATTAATAAAAAATAAATACATGATACAAACAATCTACTTGTATGTCACAGAGACCCTTAACAGAATAAGTATAAAAAAAATTCAATTTAGACAAATCAAATTCTCATATCGCATCTCCTTGCAAAACAGTGCCGGTGCTATCCAAAAAAGTTTAGTTGTCTGCAAATGGTCCTCTTCTTGGAGTCGTCAACCAAGCTAGTCTTTTTTAGGAAACACAATGAATGTAACTACTTGTTGAATATATAATATTTATCAACAATTTTCAGCTAACAGTTTTAAAGTCAGATGCCACATAAGGTTGGGGGTGACTGGCGTAGAGTTAAGGAAGCAGACCTGGATCCTGAAGGCTTTCAGGTGAGAATCCAACGGCTGCCAGGTTACCACTGATGTGCATGGCACTGTGTTCAGACATTGCTCCCCAGGTGCTTACAGCTGCCAACTGATCACTTTTGTGATGGGTTAAATGCAGGCCACATTTAATGGTGTGCAGTGGTATGAATCACAATGTCACAATGACAAGGATTTTGCTTTCCTTACTTTCAAAATAGGAAAAATAAAAAGTGCCATGTCATGAAATAATGCATCAGAATGTTGGTGGGAAATATGCAGAGCATTCATCAAGGTTGCATTTATCTATTAAATAACAGTTTTTGTTTTGGTTTGACGATGTGTTGAATAGCACTAGTGGGATAAGAAGCTATAACCTACTGTGTAGCAACCTGCTGAACTTTCCTCTATCTGAGCATGCTCAGTTTTTACTCTGCCCGTTGCAATGGCTCACTCGCAACAGTGTTTCTATCTACTGTGTTTCCTGATTACTCCAGAAAAAGATCCAAGCCTCAGAGGTGTGGATGTACCATTCTTATTGGGTCTCTCTCTCTCTTAGTCTCTCTCTCTCAGTTTTTTTTTTTTTTTTTCTTTTCTCTTGCTTTTTGCTTCATTCACATGTTGCATAACACATGTGAGTTACTGGGTCATCCTTCCTCTGTTATAAATAGTATCATATGGTTAATGCATTGGTGCCTTCCAGTCACTTGCTTTCCGTCACTATTAATTTTTGTCAAAAACCCATAAACCACCAATGATAATTTAATGTGAAATAAAACCACATTGTGGCCAGTTTGTTGTTGACGGATTAAAGCGTATACATACTTTATATATGCAAATATTTTGCACAAGGTGCTTCTACAACAAGATGATTGGTTGATCTTTTGAACAGTGTTTGCCAAACAATCCAACAAATAAATTGTCAAACAACCTCCTATTGATGAAAAAATTGGCAATCAGGTACGTTATATCTATGTATATATCAATATATTCCTCCATCAGGGACAACCCCACCCACTCACTTCATCAGACTGTGGTAGACCTGAACAGATCCTTCAGTGCGAGGCTCAGGAACCCACAGGGCAGAAAGGAACGCTACTGAAGGTCTTTCATTCCCTCAGCAGTCAGACTCTTCAACCAGTACTCTGCATCAAAACCTTCAACTGCGTATTGTGTTGTCATTACATTTAACTAGTATTTTTTATTATTTAACTATCTGCTGGTGTATATGTGTATATATATATATTTTTTTTTTTCTTTTCCTTCTGTTTTTGTTAAATTTTTGAGCCACTGTGTTTTTTACACTTTTTATGGAAAAGTGTGTTTCCCTCTCAAGGGATGAACAATAAACAATTCTAAAAAATGTAATTACATTTCTCTTTATTTTGCTATTTAGTGTAATATTTTTTTCTCCTCTATTATTGTCTTTCTATTATTCTTATTATATCTTGTTGTTCTTGAGCCACTGTAAAAAGTGTGTTTCCCGCTCAAGGGATGAACAATTCCGATTCTTATTCCTATACAGTATACAGTACATCTCCAGTTTACCACATGCAGACCACATGGTATGGCACTGTACAATCTGGCTCCATAACAGCCACAAGATTGGATTTTATGAATGAATTAAAAAACAAAATCATTTAAGAGCAAACTGTGTGTTAAAAAAATATTCTTTAACATGTTAGTATTTATTAACCAATGTCACTTGACACCTGTGCATGTGAAACCTACTCATATAGAACTGTGATGTAGGTCTAAACTGGAAAAGGTCTTGGTGTAATAAGAAACATAACATTGAATCTTGTTTAGATTGATAGTTTTCACTGTGGTCAGTGTTAAAAACAAATACTGATCCTTGGGTCATTTAGTGCTACATTGAATTCATAAATTAATTCAATGGCCATCTGCTAAATTCCTTTTTTCTTTTGTGATACAAAAAATCTACTTGTATGTCACAGGCACACACACACACACACACACAGACACATATATATAGACATGCATATAAAAAAATGTTGTCTTTAAAAAAGGCCAACATTTTGTAATGTAATAACCATTTCAGAATGAATCTTAGTGATGAAGTTACATTATACGAACTCGTCACAGGATGTGAGCAGATACTCATTGACAGACTTACTCTTATCTGAAATATAATTATGCAGAATATCATATATATATATATATATATATAAATCAACTCAATTATTTGTGGTTAAAACTAAACGTACGTACATCTTTTTTTTTTATATCACATAATCAACACTATTTTGTTTTAAACAAACCGACAGGACTCTTTTTCTCTGTGTAACATGGCACATTGCAAGACTCGGAAAAATGAAGTTCAGTGTATATTATACCACTCACTCACCATAGTGATGAAATTGAAGGCTTTGGAAACACAGGGATCTGAAGCATTAACTCGAAGCAGACTAGAGCTTTAGTTGCTATGCTACTGCAGGAAGCACATTCAGAGTGCAACATGTTGCCAGAACTGAGCTGCACCACAATATGCCAAATACTTGTGAGGATTGTTGTTTACACTCTAACCACAGATAGTGCATAGAAAATTATATTAGCATCAAAACACATGCCATGTGCCATCTGTCCACATTAGGTTTCTAAAAACAAATAAATAATTGGTAAAATAGATGCAAAAATAAAATTAAAAAACAAGCGTCTCAACCACCTTATTCTGTATATTCTATATTCATAGACATAAGCTAAAACGGCTCGACTAACATGCACTAATGATTATTTAACAATTGAATAAAACATTCATCTTCAGTATTCAGTGATGGTATTCAGTTTTGGATGTTTAGTTCTTACAAGATGGCCTACAGCCATGTACCAGTGTTGCAGTGTAATGGGAAGTTAATAAGCCACAACCATTGGCCCCTAAAGAAAATCTAGGAAACATATTTTAGAAAGATCGAGAATGTCAACATGAGATTGTTCTCCCCAGGGGTTAGACAAGTACTAATCAGCAGCATCCAGGCTAATTATGGCACAGCATCACAGTGAACAGCAAAAGCCACAGCCACCAACCTGTCGAATTAGGTATATATGTGTGTTTATTTATATATATACTTAGTCCAGAAGGTAGGTGACATAACACAGGCCAGAATAGCTCAGTTGGGAGAGAATCAGACTGAAGGTCTGAAGATACAATCCTGTACAATCCTGGATTTTGGTTTCATGATCTATATATATTATATATATATAATATATGTACTCTCTTGCATTCTCTGTGTTTGTCTGTCTCAATAGTCTGACAAATACTTTATTACTACTACTTATTACTATACTTACATAGGACGGCTACAAAAACTCCACACGTTTAGTAAAAGCAGCGTCTTCAACGGTAGAGAACGGCTGGTTCTCCAGGATGAAGAACTTCGTAAAGTTTGTCGGATGTTTTATTATGAATTATTATAGATTAAATGATGTAAAGTATAATTAGAAAAAGAGTAGTAATAAAAGCAGAATTAAAATTACAATTTGAAAATTCGAACCGAAGATAAAAGATTAAGAAGAATAACATTGAACTCAAAAAGAAGGAATAAAATTCAGTCCAAATATTAAATAGTATACAATTAAACACAACAAGTAATTATAAAATTACAAGGCTAAAAAACAGAAATAAAATAGGAGCAGTGTATTAGTGTGAACATGAGCTATGTCCTAATCCACTTTCTAACACTGAATGATGGGTTATTGTATGGGGTGAAGAATGAACATGGTCCTGTATCTTTCACTGTGAGTGCATAGCTGAAGGAGTCGTTTAGAAAAATAACTTTTCCGACTCACAATACTCTCGTGCAGTGGGTGAGCAGGAGAGTCCATGATGGAGAGCAATTTGTCCAGTGTCCCCCCTGTCCTTCACTGTGACAAAAGCTCACAGCCAATCACAGTACCAGCTTTATGAATCAGTTTGTTTATTTGTCCAAGGTCCTTCTTGCTGACGCTGCCCCACCCCCAGCATAAAACTGCAAGAAAACAGAGCACTGGCCACCACAGACTGGTAAAATATCCCCAGTAACTTGCTGCACATGTTGAAAGACTTAAGCTTCCTCAGGAAATAGAGCTGGCCTATACCTTTCTTGTATACAACAATACAGTTGTCTCTCCAGTCAAGACTGCCATTCACATAAACGCCCAGGTACTTGTATGATTCAATTGCGTCCACCTCTGAGTCCTGGATGGTGATGGTCTTGCTCTTTTCCTTTCCTGTACTAAACTAATTTAATTATTTCGTTTACCCCTTAGTGTCCGCCTGTCCGACCTGGGTGAGGATCCCCTCCACTATCACCCTGAGGTTTTTTCCTTTATTCCCTGTCTGGGTTTTTGGTAGTTATTCCTCAGCTGGTGCGAGGGTCTATAAGGGCATGGGGGCATTTTCTTGTTTTGTTTACTGTATCTTGTTTATTTTACATAATTGTTTGTAAAGTGCCTTGGGACAACAGTTGTTGAGATTTGGCGCTTTAAACAAATAAAGTTGAAGTTGAAGTTAGTTAACTCTGAGTCTTTGAGAGAGAGACAGCTCTCGGCTATCGATGCACTTCCTAAAACTAAAAACCTGATATGACACTTGATTCGACAAAACATCGCGGTTGAACTTCAGATACTTTTTTTTAGTAAATATAACTGGCTTCTGTCACTGTTGGGAAGACAAGACGAGTTGCAGTTCAATAAAAGACATTTTTACTCTGAGTCTTTGAGAAGCTACAACTGCTGCTGCTGCGTTGTTGTCGTTTCATTGAGTCCATTGTTGTTTTTCTTTATTTTGCTGCATAAAAACGCCACATGATAAAGTGTTAAAATCTTATTGAAAGTGTTAAAATCTTACCCCCGCCCTCGCATGACCAACTCCTTGCAGTCATTAAAAATAACAGTTTTTCTGCGGCCCATAGACACATATATACATCTATTGACACATGTCTATGCAAGTTGTGTCACTTGTGTTGTGTGAACTGTGACTTGGGCTGATTTGATTGGAGAGCAGGTAGCGGGTATTACTCTAATCACTCTTACTCAACATGGCAACATAGCAGACAACACAGACGAAATTTACAGTGCTTCTCATTTAAAATCGAAGATTTGGACATCATTTGTTTTTTCAAGAAGGATGCAAAGATAGATAAACGCAACGCAATTCGCCAACTCTATAGAGCGACAATGTACTACACTGGAGGTCCAACAAACCTTAGCAGTCACCTGGTGAGACTGCAGAGTGGGACTGATGTCTGGGTGACAATGACGGTGATGCTGGCACGGCAGGAACCACCAGTAGTCACAGGAGCGGACAGAATAAAATACAAAAGTTTTTCCAACCGCAGTTCGGCAATAACTGGGCAAAGACCAAGGCAATAACGGAATCTTAATTTATTATTTAAATTATTAATTTTATTTTTTTGTCATTGTGACCTCATTTATACCAAAGTGCACAACAAAATTTGGCTTCTGCAATTAACCCATCACCAAAATCAGCAGTGGGCGGCATTTGAGCACCCGTGGAGCAGTGTGTGAGAATGATACCTTGCTCAGGGCACCTCAGCAGTAACTTGGAGGAAGAGGGATTCGGAGTGGAGGTCTCTTCCTTAACTACTAAGCCACTAAGCTACTAACCCTAACCCTACTACCTATTACAAAACAATGTCCTGTGTGTCAACCTGGTTACAGGAGTGCTGTCTAAGGCTAAATCTTTCTAAAACTGTAGGCATGTATTTCACTAAAATAAGTAGAGTGTCACCTGATCCTTATATACTTAATGGAGATAAAATACAAAATGTCAGTCAGTATAAATATCTTGGGTTAATATTAGATTCACAGCTCTCTTATAAAGGCCATATTGATAAATTGTGTAAAAAAAGTTAAATCTTGCAAATGTTCATCCAATTCAAAAAGGTGATGCCCGATGAAGCTAAAAATTTTTTTTTAATTGTATAAAAAGTGTTTGCATCGTGGCCTGGGGGCTACAGATGGAAACCAGCATTTGGCTAATTCTTTTTTTATTCAACCATGTGTTTATGAAATTGCATTTCCCCCTTTTATTAAAATAAACTTAAACTAAAAGACTGGCAAGATATATATCTGAAAGATATATATATATATATATATATATATATACATAGTTATATATATATATATATATACATACACGAGTGGTGGCATGAGCGGTGGCATGAGGACACGCAAGTCAGGCAGTTTCTTGGCCCCTCAGCCACTAGCAGGCCCAGACCACAAGGTGGCCAAAAAAACAGTTTAGTTGCTGCGTTCATTCCCAATTGATCAGTGATATCTTGCTTTGAGCCTCAAGAGACCCAGCACTGTACCTGGCCAAAAAACTAAGTCAATCAAAGAAGCCTCTTTCAAACCCATGACTCTCTTCTGCATTTAGGGCATTTCATATGTGCTGCTCTTGTATTAGTGCATATTTAACCAGACCCTTGTGGCCTTTTATTGATAAAATGCAAATGAATTATTAAGTGTTCGCAAAGGTCTAACATGGGGTTAATTTCCTCAGCGGTTTATCAATATCAAAGCAACAAGTCCATGATGCATATATTCATCCAATAATGTTCTCATTTGGTAAGAATTCTACATCTCTGTGAATCTGTGACGTGTTTTTCCATTTTTACCCTTTTATTTACCCTTTTTCTTTACCCTTTTATGACCTTCTATGGTCACTGGCTTGTTTCTCTTGTTTGTATTCAGTGTCCTCTATTCAGTTCTTCTTTAATTCAATGTCAAAACCTCGAGCCAAATGCCTTGTTGTCCTGATACTAGAGACATTGGGATGACAAGACTAAAACCAAATATGGATTCACTACCTTGCATTTCAAATGTGTATTGTTTCATAAATAGAAGCATGCAGTCAAAAATAGCACCATAGAATCCCTTCTTCTTTTCCTTTCTCTAGTCTACGTGGGATTTCTACATGCAACTCCTGCGAGAAAGGGTTAATGAATTCCTCACACAGATAGATATTGCCATGGAAACAGCTGCGTGACTGCTTGCAGCTTGTATACACACAGGAGGGAGAACAAAACAATGGTGCCAAAGGTATTTTGAAATTCAGTAAAAAAAGAGGCTTCTCAGTCCACCTAGGTGCATTTATGTTGGTTTTTTTTGTTTTTTTTTTAACAAGCACGGAGCAACGAGAAAAGAACTACAACCTTGCTCTGTCACTCATTCCTCTCATCTACCTTGCTTCCTCTTCATGTCTTTCTTTCTCTCCCTCTTTTTTCCCCACCGTTTAATCATTCAAATAGCGACTGACATTGGAGATGCTTTTGAAATCACCACACAGTTCATAAATTCAGGATCTGCAGTAAATAGTTTTCTGCTCTTTGCTTTTTCTTTCAATATAACAATGTGCACACAGACACAAACATGTTCACATAAATATAATTTGTCTCTTATTCAGTCCTCTTTGCATTTGCGAAAGCAGGTAGTGCAGCACGGTTGAGATAACCCTAATGGAAAACATGCTCTTTCAGAGCCTAAAGCCGTCCTTCTTTTGAAAGTCAATATTCCAACACCTACAGTACACTGACCGAACGGACACTTTTATTGCTTGAGTCTGCAAATATGAGTCTTTTTTTTTTTTTTTTTCAAACGATACACTAGTGCTCTTCACTTTTCTTGTATTAAGATGTATAAATATTTTGTCAGGCACTGACAAAGATTTCAAGACCAAAAAAATGGCCTGACATGTTGTGATGTGGGAAAGTGCCTGAGAGAACAGAGCCTTAGGTACACAAGGACATAACACACACACACACACACACACACACACACACACACACCCACACATACATATGTGTGTGTGTCTTACTACAAAGAAACTCCTTTGGCTAGTGCTACATTTAAACTGCAAATGTGGTTGCATATAGGAGATCAGGGTCAAAATGGTACTGTTGCTGTGTTTTTGGTGCAGAGGTTACACTTAACCTAATGATGATATTCTAATGAAGGCAATCATGATGGTCAGAAGAGTGGCCACTGTTGTATGTCCCACAACTTTTTGTTAGAGCATAGATTAATAAAGCTGCACCAAAAAGTAGCTCTTTGTATTATAGAGTGCCCTTGAAATGGAAAAAAAGCTTAGTTACCCCTGCAGAAGAACATAGAAAACTGTGAAAAAGACATGGAATCAGACTAGACCATGGATGATAAGAAAATTACAACATTGCCCTCTGTTTTTATTCTCTCCAAGCACGATTTACTTCAAAGAATCACCGATGAGCTCCGTCACACCATGCATTCTCGACCACCTGACAGAATGAATGAATGCTATTTTGAGCAGCCACCAACAATGGCTGTAATAATTGTGGAAATGTCACTGCTGCTTGTATAAAGCTTCCAGTTCACTCCTGAAGTCAGCACAGTCTGGTGCATCAGCATATTGTGTTTGGTTTCCTCCCGGTTAATTAAAAAAGAGATGGACTTTGGCAATTCCCTCATCACACACCAGGACGGACCATGGTCAAGTACAATTAAACAGCTGAAAGCAGATCAGAGCAGAATAATAATTTCTCAGCAATTCCTTTTGGGATCCTGTCCTCCATTGGGGTTTCTTTAAATTGATGAGATAGCTCACAGCTGCCAGGAATTACAGGATTAGGTGACAATCACAGCTTATGATACAGACACAGAGATGTGAGTAATAAAGCAAATTAGTGGGAGGCTGTGAGACTTTTGCCAGGCAGGTGAGAAGATATTATCTTATTTGCTAAATGAACTGTGGATGGGCACCATTATTTTTTTTTTTACTGTTAAACATTACAAGCCAAGTCTTTTTAGTGACATGCAGCCACAACATTAAAGTCAAAATTCTTTTCACTTTATTGTATTAATGTTTCTAAGGAATACAATTTCTGCTCTGTGACCAGAATTGCATGAACTCAGTGATACCAGTGTGCTGACGCATATTCAGTCGTTCTTAAAATATGTTGGATTCTGAATTTTCAGTTTTTTTACTGACAAATGCAAAAAAAAAAAAAATGGATTGTGTCAAAAAATAAAGTTCTTTGGAAAAAACCTACATTTTTAAAATGTTTTGGAGGAAAGTGATGAGAACGTTTAGTTTTGTATAAAAAAAGATATAGACAAGACAAACAAACTGAAGACCAAAAATAAGTCAGATTTATTTATTTCAGAAGATTCGGAGCAGGGAGTTCAAACTCATTTCCATCAGTGATGTAATCATCCTAAAGGGCCAGTTGCAACTGAGACTTTGAAAATATAAGTAGTTAAATAAAAAATCATGTTTCTGTAATTGATTAATATTTATTGAAGTTGCATTGCTGTGTCATAAAATAATTCTCATTCATCTGTTACTTGCTCATAGTCTCCACAACTGACAGGCTGGCAGCTGGTGGATTTTAACCCGAAGACTTTCAGACCCAAGTCTGCTCCCAAGACCACTAGACCCCCTACTACTGCCCTGCAGTCTCCACGGCTGACACCCAAATACCACTGCACCATACTGTGAGCATCCCTCTGAAAATTATGAGGGTTTGGATAGTATCTATTTAAGAGCACTAGGCCACCAGGTAGAATTGTTTGCTATTTCCAAAATTTCCATTATTTTGCTTTGTCAATAACTTTGAAATTTAGAGTGTTTTGTTTCCTGTTTAGTTTAGGGTTGGCAGAGATTTGGTCACTGAACTGAAATACATCAATAATTAAAGTTAAAGATGAGTCCCATATTCTCCAGAGTTCATGCAATTACAATTCCATAAAAGACCACAGAATTATTGTATCTGTGCAAAAGTTATCCAAGTATTTTTTTTTTTATTCTTTTGTCTTTATGTTGTTTGTGGTTGACTTTTAGGAGGTAGATTGAAACAACGTTTTGTGTTATAAAGTAACTTCACAGGTAAAACAAAACAACCAGCTCCTATGGTACGTCACAAATTCTTCACGTACGCCATACGTGCTATTCGGCCTTCTTTGAAACAGAGATACTTTTGTTATTTCTACTTACTTTCTTAAAGATGGAGTCAACTTATTAGTCTTATATATGACTAAATGAAGAAGCAATGATTATTCATTTAACATCCAAGATTAAACATCAGCTTCAGGTGATTCACAAGTATTGATCAATAACCCTGTCAGGCCAGCGCAGATGTATTATGGTCATTTTGTGGGGTAGTGCAGTAAAACCTTACTTATAACCCCTTCAGCGTAATGTGAATTGGTTATTTATTACAGACAGTTAGCCTGATCTTCAGTTTTAAATCTGCTCTGCATCATCATCACATTCTCACATCATAAATACACACATACAGTGTTGGTGCACACACCTCAAGTTAAAAATACATTTTATTTTCAAGAATATTGGAATTTCAAAATATGGGTTAGGAGGGATTGGTTGCTTGTATGAATAGTCTAACCCACCTTTTTATGTAGCTTGTCTTCCTAGTCTGCAGGGGACATTTTTGAATGTGATGGTCGCATGCCAAGTGCCAAGTGCACTTTAATGCATTGTAAAACAGCACAAATGTATGTATGTATGTATTTGCATGTGGATTTTTACCTAACAGCTGTACCACACACCTTCATGAAATTCAAGTAGTAATCTGGCATTGTGTTTGCCCTAAACAAAGCAAACTTTTATGTTTGGGCTCATAATTGAAAGAGGGAAAGACGTCTGGAGAAAAGAAATAGGAAACAGTGTGGAAATAAATGAAAAAGGGAAAAGGTAGGACGCAGCTAAGGGAAAGACAAAGTGGGAGGTAAGAGAACAGTCACACAAGCAGCAATTAAGAAAAAAACGGATCAGAAGACGACTCACTTGGTCAATTTCACTCAAGCTGTCTAGTTATAACGTACCCAAACCATCACATATGCCTTTCTGGCATTTCCACCTGCAATGATCTATACTAACTATCGAGAATGAATGGTTACCAGACCTATCCAATCAATATGTTTTAATCGTTAGGCGTTACAGTGAATGGAAACATATAATCTTGTGGGAGTGGTTACCATTAAATGTTCTTTACTTTCCTATGGTTGGAACACAGACTTAACTAATCAGATCTTGTTAGTTAAATTGACAAGATGAATATCACTATGTTCGCACAGAAGTGAACAGTAGGCAGCTTTGAGCGCCTAGGGACGGTGTGTGGGGATGGTGTATGTTGTAATCTGTCAGCTGGTGGATTTAAACCTGGAACCCTCTGGACCCAAGTCCGCATCTTAACCACAAGGTAAGCACTGTCCCAAGTTATTCTTGGGTGTAAATGTTATATTAAAATATATAATTTCACATGATTGATATTTCACTTGCTTTTTGTATCGTTACAGCTTTGTTCTCGTACATCCACAATCTGGCCCTGCACATGGTCTGAATATTCTGCTCCTAGTCTGTTGCTGTCAAACTAATGGAATTGGTTATTAATTGTCTGGATCTGCCTAAGGGCTAGGTACATATTTTAGCTGAGGCCTAAATAAACTCGCATATGTTCTTGCGTACATGAACTCGGGGCCATACAATAATCTGAGGTCAAAGTCATTTTAGTCGAAAGCAATCAGAAGGAACACTGGTGGTCATGGCTCATTGGCCTCACTGATTGGGACGAGTTCAATATATTGATAAGCCAAGAGAAAGACGCTAAAAGTTATACACATCACTTCCTGTGCTTAGGAACACATACCATTTGATTACTGTGATTATTAAAGTGGATAACAAATGATGACATTATCCCAAGTAGGGCACATGCAAATTAACCTATTTAACTATGAATGTAGATTCAGGATTTGCAAGTACAATCGGCTCTGTCTTCAAGAATGAAACCCTAAAGCTAATTTGTAAAGCGCCTAAAGGTGTAACCAGAATCAGAAAACTGCCTCAGAGTATTTATTATTTTCATTTATGTACAAACCCAAATTTCTCTGTGAGCATAGAGCAAATTGAAAAATATTGCGGTGTATTTTCAATTGAAAAAACTCTGCAAGCTGCATTGTTTTCAGCAACACTGTAACTGCTTACAAAACGTGACTTCAATTGTTGACCAATGGAGGTGGATTTTGTTTCCATTTTTGTACAACTTTACTTGCAGAAGATTACGGGATAGACCCTTGTGTATTTAGTATATGTCATGCATCATGCATGCTTATGGGGCACAAATCGGACTGCAGGAAGGACATTTCATAGGATAGCGCTCTTTTATTGCAAAACCACACAGAGCAATTTATAGGTCACCGGCCTCTTCTTCATCACTGTCAATCCATTTGCCTGTAAGCTCATTATTCCTTCGTACACTCCAACTAATGTCCTGTTAACTTATCCTTGTCCCTTGGTTATTTATGTCTGGTTTCAAGTGATCCCCCTGCATGTAAGTATTACCTTTTTCTGTAGTTGCCCTATATTTCAGGGGCTCCCAACCCCCCAGTCTGGTTCGTAGTTCACTTGGTACTGGGCTTCAGTGGGCCACAGTGACAAAGTGTACTTAAGTTTCCCTAATGTTCTTCATTACAAAAAAATACTATGCTTGTAGTTGATGGGCCAGCAACATATCCCACCTGTTTGATGCTAACAGATTTAATAATAATAATAATAAACTGTATATTACACTGACAATGTTTTTCTAAAGTCACAGTTGGTTTTTCGTGCAGTCCCTCCTGATGGTTAAAGCTCAAGGGGATTTTATGTTTGCTTTTGGCCACATGACTCAATTTAGTTCCAGTAAAGTTGCTGTGACTCATCACGTGAGATTTATCTATGCACTGTACATCTACATTATGTTGTTTAAACTTAGAAACATTTGGATTAAAACAGTTTTAAACCCCTTGGGAGTTCTCTTTGGGCAATAAAGGCCCCGGCAGCAATACAGCACCAATAACACGTAAGCGTGTCATTGGAATTAGTAGATTAGAAGGTATTTATTGTTGCTGTGAGTGATTGGTTGTTAAATAGTTTGCTATCTCAACTATTTTTTTTTTTTACTATATACAGTTCACAGTCAAAGTCAAAAATGAATGAATTTGGTAAACCCAAACAATATGAAACCTATACTGTTTTCTGTTTTATATATATAAATATACATATATAAACTTCAAGCATGTCTTAACCATTTTAACAAGAGTGTAAATAAATATTTTTTCCCCCTCTCACGCTGTCTCACTGATATGGTCAGTCTTGATTTGAGTGCACTTGAAGCCTAATTATGCATTCTTCCGTAATATTGCCTTCAGTGACCACTAATTTAGCAGGGGACTACTGCACGGGGCCTTCTTCCTTGGAATATAGATTCAAATCTTTATTAAGACATAGTGGGCAGTATTTGGCCCGTGGGACTTGTGTTTGTGTTGAGTGTGTCATATGTGCTCAAATAGGTTAAGGTTTGGACCACACTTCCATATTTATACTGTTTAACCTAAAAGGCAAATCAAGACATTGGTTCATGTTGTCAAGTTTAACAACATAAAGGATTTGGGATTTAGGCTTACCATACAATTTGTGGTAATTTTTGAGGCAGGTTTATTAAACTCCAGGTTACCTTTTGTATAGGCAGTATAAGATATATAAAATATATTTACTTTCATCAGTTAATTCCAAATAAATTACTTACCTTATTAAACTTTTTCACTGTAAGTTCACCATCACTGTACTTACACTACTGTGCTAAGTGAGGTTTTCTTATGTTTGTTCAGGCTGCTTCCCTCACATATTATTTTTGACTTTGGTGTGGTCAGCATCACCCATCCCTTGGGTTTTTCTTGCTTACTTGCCCCTGAATATTGCATGTGGCTGTGTAATATGTGGCACGTTTGTTACCTACTGATCTCATCTGACAGAGCTAAGAAAAAAAATTACTTTGGTGAAACACTGCTGATTTGCACAGATGTGGTCTGTCCTTGGGGAGCCTTTTGAACACACGCTTCATTGATTTCCCAACTAAGGGTAACTGTGGAACTAGAGGTCAGACCCAGATGCCCCTGCACAGATATTCACACTTTAACAGGAACACGATGTACACAGTGAGCAGGCAACTGAGTGTAATAACACAATATACTCGCATGTCACCACTCAGATCTACTGGCGTCTTCCATCGCAAAACTGAATAGCAGCTTGTTCAAATGTGGATGCAATTTTAATTTAGAGACACAGACGGAGGTAATTCCAGCCCACAGCCCTTGACATCATCTGGTTAGTCTTGTGGTCCAGTAAAGCTATTGGCTTTTTGTCTTCCGGTAAAGAGAATTAGAAGACACTTCATCATTCGCTCCATACACTGTCAACCCTGAAGTGGTGTGTAACTGTGTCCCTGCACATTCATCATGCCATTACTGCTGGGGGGCAGCATGCAGGGTAAAAAAGAAAAAAAAAAAGGAATAGAAGGTCTAAAGAAAATCTACTTTTTTAATCGATTTTAGTAGTCGATGCTAAAACATCATGTGCTCCTAACAGGACCAGCAGCTTAATAACAGGGAGTCTTCTGTCACTGTCACTTCACTATTTCAAACAATTCATCTGTTTCCCAAGCTTGTTGTGTGCTGTAGTAATGTTTTTTTTTTCTTATTGGTAAACAAGTTTGAAATAATAAAGATTCATAGCAAAGAGTACTCTATGTAATCTTTATATTAACATGCTGCAAAAAGATGCATAAGCTTATAAAGCTATCTCTATTTTTTTCCGTTTGCTATGTTTTTGGTCAACCATTGTAAGTGCATAGGTACAATCAGAATGTAAAAGACAGGATTGATTTATGAATCTACCTCCTTCTGCCTGAAGGTATTGATGGAACACTTGTCACACTGCATCTCATTCCCTGCATTGATTGGGCTATATTTCAGAGTGGGGGTCTCTGACCTTAGATACTGCTGTGGATTGCTTGACTGTCACTCACTTCACATCAAAGGTCACATGCAGCCCCAATACAAGCCATAATGCCAGCACAACATCAGTCTTTCCTGTTTCTGGAAAAGACTATTTCTGAAGAGCAGCAGTATCTCACCTCCGAGAAATTGAATGTTTGTCCAGAAAAGATGACTTTGTTTTATGAATGCTTCTTACATCAAAATTTCCCTGTATCACTACAGAGATGTTTTTTTTTTATTAAATTAAATGTGTTTCTTGTTATGACACAAAGACATGGGATTTGATGCCTAAGGTGAAAGATCAAAAAAATGTACAAGCAGACTGGTCGTTTTTTACCACATGACGCATGCAACATGACAGCACAGCTAGGAAATTAAGTAATAATGTGTCAGTAAAAACCTTTGGTATGGAATAATACCCTAAGATGGATATATATGGTGATATAGTGGAATCTTACCATGTTTTAAATTAATCATTAAATTCCAAAACGTGTTTATTTGTTTCGATTACGTACATTGTATGAATTTTGACATGACATGAAAGGGTTTTTTTTCAATTCCTTGTCTTTGTTTTCCAACTGTTACTGAATATAGACATATATACATATATGTATATAAGCGTGTGTGTACAGTATATGTATATTAATATATATAGTTATTAATATATATATATATATATATATATATAAAGACAACACTACAACAACAACAACAGAGCAACTGAAGTAACTAATTTTGGATTGAATTACCTGGATGACTGAGAATCTACACAGACACGTCTATACTTAAGCCTCCATTAAGGATTGCATTGGCATGAGTGGAGGAGCTGTGGACATGTGCCTGGCCCTGCTGGGTCCACCTGCTCACACTGGCAGTTGACAGACGGGGCCCAACAGTTGCCATAGGAAAGTCAGACCGTAAGACATATTTCTTGCAGTGGCAATCTGGAAGTCAATGGGTGATCACTTAGTTCCTCGGGGTTGTTGACATCAGTTGGTGATACCACACTGGCATAAACGTCAACACATTCCACAATTCATTATCTCACCTTGAACTTAACATATTGCATTTTTCGCACAGGACTCTGTTTACTAAAGAGGGGCATGAGGACCCACCACAATAATACACATTTGCAACCCCTATGTCTGTGCCTATATAGTCTTAATGCAAAGACATAAAAAAACAGTACATTACAATCCTTCTCCTATCACAGTTGGTGTGTTCCAAACCCCACCATGAAAAGGGAAAACCAGCAAAGTAGAGACAATATAATTATTATATTATCCATATACAGTCGCCAGTGGTGGCCTAGTCCGTAGGGCTTAAGGTACAAATCCTCGAGCTGCCAGGTTGCCATTGAGCATACCACAATCCCCACCCACATAACTTCTTGTGGGCTCTCCACACACAGGGAGGCTCACAATATGGTGCAATGTGATTTGGGTGGTGCCAGCTGCCCTTGTGTCCCAGCAATGGACAAGCATGTTTTTTTTTCCATCTATATTAACCCTTTGCAAAGCCTTTTTAATGGAAATGTTAAACATAATCTACATACTAAAATATTAAACTGTTGTTTTTTTTCTTCTTTTTTTGCAGTGTAAACTCAATAACGCCATTCATGTGCCATTGACAAATAACTCATGTTAACACATTAAGAATTTTTACCTTCCCCACTGTGGTTCACAGCTTTCTGCTTTGTTTCCGCAGCCCTTGAAGTTCTTGGAAACCTTTGTAGGAAAATTAATGTAAATTTTCATAAAACACAAGAGCATAATCTTTAAAGCAGTATAGTTTATAACTTGTCGAGCAAAGTGAAAAGGTGGCTTATGAAAACAAGCTAAGAGATGCTCATGATGTATGACCTAATAAGAGTGAGGAGCAGGAGAGAATCCTCAATGTCCTGTAGTTAGACAAAGCTATACCAACAGCCTTGTCAATTTTTGGGATAAAATAAATCTGCAATGGGAGAAGGGCAAGGTTTCAAGGGGATGCAGAGGTTGGCCATGTGAGTCTTCCATTGAACAGAAAATAAATACATATTATTAAATTCTCAATAGAATTTAAATCCTGCAGAATTTGAATTCTTTTGAGAATTTAAACCATGTTTAAATTCTCATTTATTCATGTTGGACGCATGCATCCAACATGTTCAGTCCTTTACGGGTACATAGCAGAACATAATTGAAAACAGTGCATTAACTGAAAATGTAATTGTACAGTATTGTAATGATAGTATGGTAGTATTACCTATTTTTAATGCAAGTCAGTGCTCACAAGAAGGTTGCAGGTTCACCCAGTTCGAGAGAGTCTCCTTTGCTAGGTTGATTAAAATCTTTTAATATTAAAACTGGTAAATTAATACAAGTGCTGCTGAAGGTGTGGTGACTATACTATTACCCCAAGGGTTCTGTTCCTTTTTGAAAATGACAACAACAAAAAAAAATGTGAGCGAGCAGTGGTGGCCTAGTGGTTGAGTCTTCAGGCTTGGCGTCCACCAGCTGCCAGGTTGCCACTGAGGTGCTGTGATCATAGCACAGTCCTGACCCAAAGATTTTTTGGGGTGCTGACCACTCAGTGAGTGATGCAATGTTTTTATTTGAGTGGCACCACCATTTCGTGGGACTCGGCAAAGGACAAGCAGATGAAGATGAATGAATAATGCTTGTAATAAAATTGAAGTCTACTGTAGATGGAAGTGAAGGAGAACCGACCAACAAACATTTCTTTAATTTATTATTTATTTGAGTTGAAAATATCATAAATTGCTGTGTATTTTAAAAAAAAAGATAATATTTGAGGGCCACATCTGGGCCTAAGGCCTTAAGCTTGACATATTTTTATGTGTTCCCATTAATGGCATCAGAACCCTACATAACGGTGTCATTAAGACCTATTAAAAATATGTAAGGGGAGACAAATAAGGGTTTGGTGCTAGGGCAGCAGACACCTAATCTAGTGTCCCCATAATAATCCAGGGGACATTAAATATAGATAAAATATATTGAATATATATACTATTAACATATATGTATTTATGTATGCATATGTATGGAAGATGTTGACTTGCTGTGGCAACCCCTGATAGAAAGGACAAGCCTAAAGTAAAAGACGAAGAAGTATGGATATGTTGTTGTCCTACAGTGTTTGTCGATGGTGTATTAGTGAGGTGCCCGTTGGTTTGAGGTTCTCAGTATAACAGTATAGAGGGAGTTAACGGGAAACCCCCTTAAACCGCAGAGAACCCACAGAGTCTCGTCGGGTCTCGTCAAAGTGGGCCTCATAGCGGTGCCAGAGAGAATGACACGCAAGCCATTCCCACGAGTGTGCTGTGAATTGCAACAGAATACCTCCACACAACAGCAAGCCCATCGGTTCTGAACAAGAAAAGCCCGGGAGTAATGGTGGTTGGTGGTGAGGGTTGAGCAGCACAGACCGTTGTAGATCCACGGGAGTGCGCAATCATGCATGACATAGTGTGTGTGAGAGATGGAGAGACTGACAAAGAAGGAGACGAGGGGAGAAATGGGGAGAGGGACAGGAAGAAGAAGAAGATGAGAGACATCGCATTTGAAAGAAACATCAGAATCAGAAAAATCCTAATATTAC
Source organism: Paraplagusia blochii (assembly GCA_016785265.1). Taxonomy (NCBI): domain Eukaryota; kingdom Metazoa; phylum Chordata; class Actinopteri; order Pleuronectiformes; family Cynoglossidae; genus Paraplagusia; species Paraplagusia blochii. Next base: position 66,604 of record JAFBJS010000553.1, on the reverse strand, counting down.
AACAAACGGTATCAAAGGTACAAAACTTATGAGGGAAGGCTGTTATAGACGGTGAGAGCTTGCAACATAGTTGCCATGGAGATGAGCCCAAGTCTCCCAAGCCTCGTCACTTCTCCGACTCCTCCCGTGAATGCCGTGATAAAAATAGACATGGCCAGAGAACAAAGAGCCATTAAAAAAAGACAAGATAAGTGACGATAAAAGGTTGTGTAAAATTGGTACATGTGTACAGAGCCCACGCGTGGGCGCATCTATACTATTTTTATAGACATGTCTGTTGACATCGTGCGCGCGTTTGACCATTTGAGAAGAAACGATGAAAGACCAACATATAAACATGGCATTCTGTCAAATGGTGGAACACAGAGAGTGACACGCGCATCACTGTTCTATGATGACAGGAAAATCCCATAATAATAACAATAATAATAATAATTATTATTATTATTATAAAATTGTATGGTAAGCCTAAATCCTATAATAATAATAATAGTAATAATAATAATAGTAAATAGTCAGCTGCTGTCTCTTTCTTCTAGCTTTCATCATTCTAAAACCCATGTGTCAAACTCAAGGCCCAGGGGCCAAATGTGGCCCGCCAAGTCATTTTGTATGGCCCATGCTTAAATGTGACCTAAAACGTCCATGCTACAAAGTTTTCGCAACGACCGTTATTACACAACCATGAACAATATTCATTAGTTTATTAAGATGTAATTAATTTTAGTAACATGCAATACTATGATATGGAGTAATTACGTCCACATTCCTCCATTGACAAACGGCTCTTTAACGAAAAATATATCGTTGTTGTGGTCCCCCCATAATAATTACTTACTGACATCAGTGTTGACGTGACAACTGACATAAAAATGAAAATAGACATTGGATTTGCTCTTTTTCTAAAGTTCAATGCATTGAATTGGTTGGTCAGACAACAGAATGAATCTTTCATGCTGGGACTGTATCATGTACAGTACACCATGCCACTAACCTGCACATGGTCCATTCATTATTTTGAAAAAAATATAGAAAGTATAAAAAGTCATATTTCTATTTAGGTCTTTCATCTTGTGATTTTTACAATGGATGAGGAACTGGGGAGTATTGTTGTAGGCTGACCTTCATCCCTTAAAATGCCTTTATTCCTTTGGCTGTTTTTTTGTCAGTAAACCTATGCTTGTACTGTATAGATAAATTATAAATTCTAAATAAAAATATCTTACTATTTTTCCTCTTCATTATGTTGTTGTCACCTAAAGATACATATATATTGTGTGTATATAAGTAGAACCTTTTGGCTGTCACTGATTATTTTTTGATCAAGCAATGTCAAGTAGTTTTCGCAAATCACTTTTATTTTTAATACTGTTGAAAATAGTAAAAACACATAGTAAAAACACTTTTTTATTGTAGAACGATCTAGTTTTCCATTCAAATAAGTTTTCCATTCATATATATATAAATATATATAATATACTTTTTTTTCTATTCACTATACATATAAGTATAACATATAATATTACATATGCATATATTTCTAAAAAAAATATGCATTATACAAAACTAAATACACCAAAGAAGTGTGGAGTTTAATAATAGACTTTTTCGTTGTATCCTTGTCCTTTAATTTTTTTTTTTAATTTCCCAAGTGCTTTACCCTTCACCACGATATGTAATTGTGTATTGGTTTCATGGATGGAATTTATATCCGTCATTAGTCACTTGTCAAACTACCATGCTCCAGAGTTATGGTGATTACAACGACTTTCTCAGTCCTTCATCATGCCTCGTGGATGAGCAACACATGCATCAAACCTGCCTTTGCAGCACCATCTTGTGACCAGTGCTGTAACTCCGGCAGCCTCCTCACACATGGATGAAGATAAAGAAAAAATGAACCGCTTCTAATGTTTTTTTCTTTTTCTTTTCTCTTGCAGTTCCAACTTGATCCTCTGGATGGTGTCTCCATACCGTGTCCTTTCTCCTCAGTGATGGTCTGGGGAAGTTCGGAACCAACAGACTAAATCGAACCTTAATTTACGCTTTGATACCAGTATTATGGGGTGAGGAACCTGATAATACGATAATATTCCACCACATAAGTGATGTTCTCCAAAGATGAACAAACAACAAAGCAATAGTTTTCTTTAAATACAGATAAATTATAATATACTTTGTATGTTTATGTTGTATTTTAACCATAAATTATATATAAAGCTTAAATAAAGTAAAAGTTAAAAGGTTTCACGTTTCACCTCCCATCCAGGAGGCTTTTTTAGTGAAAGTGGACTAAGGTCTACAAAGCTTCAGGTTCAAAACCACCATCTGCCTGGTTGCCAGAGAGCTGCATAGCATCAATCTGACTCAGATAACCTCCAGTGTGGTCACCACCCTGAGCTGCTGCCCCTGCAACCTGCAAAGTGGAAGAATGGATGAAAAAAGGAAATTAAAATGATATCTTCTCCATAAGAAATCACAAGCTTTCAGTGACATTTTTTCATCAGTCAATCAACTGTACGTCAACTGTATTTTGTATTGAGTCAAAGCTAGGTCTCTGGGGGGATCAAAACCAGTTTATTGAGTTTTCAGCCACTGCTCTATTTATTTCTTTTTCATTGGGAAATAACCGCAACAAAAATATAATTCAACTCAACCACTCCAGTCCCCTAGCAGTCCTAATTGGCTAGTATAGTGTATGAGGAATAACCTCTGCAAGAAGGAGAACCAGAAAACATCCCAGTGTGGGCCCTCAGTGCCCGTGTTGAAGAGCCTGCTTCCATTTTTACCTCTATATACAACCTCTCCCTCAACTAATGCTTGTTCCTACACAACAACCTTTGTTTCCCTATCAATAAGAGTCCTACCCTTAGACGACTACTGGCTAGTTGCCCACATTTAGCTTATAGACACACAGCATCCCGTGTAATATGGGAACTATAATATCTGCCTGGGTATTATGCCAACTTTTCACTCAGCACAAACAAGACACAGAAACAAGTAAATGGAAATAAACATGATGAAGGAGGGAAGACATCATCAGTCCTTGGCGGACAGGGTGAGCTGTTTCGAATACCTGGCTTCACCTGGAAACAAAACATTTCAATGACTAACACAGGAACTCAGCTCATGGATTTCCAATGGAAGCTGAGAAGGTTGACATTTAAATTTGAAGTAGATCGAAAAGTTGAGGTAGATCGTGAAAAAACAAAGTTGGAGGACATTTAGACTTGAACATTTTTAAAATTTTCTATATGTAAATCCTCAATTTCCTGATTATGTACTCAATCTTTTTTGACAATAGGTAATAAACTATAACTAAGTGTTGGTGAACTTAGCTCACAGATTAATGAGAGAATTTTTCATTTCGGTGATTTACACCAAATTCAGTATTTTGGTTGCAAACTCTACTATTGTTAGCTCTCTCTGAGGATTTACAGCTAGATGTTTAACTGCTGACCAAGAATACTAACTCAGTAAACAAATAATCTCTTATTCTGATCATATGCTTATAAAAATATGAACAATAGAAAAGAGGACAGACTTCGTTCTACCCATTCTTTGCGAAAACTGTTTGATGATGTCAAGTCCAGTATAACATGATATTCACTTTTTTTTTTTTTTTTAAGAAAGATAGATTTTATTTGGTTAATGGGGGACAGGACGGAATAAAATACCACTTTTAGGTAGCACTGCATACTTATTTGATATTGTCAAAACTATTTTCAAGCATTGTTTCATCTTGTTTTTGATATATTTGCTCTCAGGCCAAGATAATTTGCTCAGGAACTGTATGTTTTAGTATTTTGTATGCTGAGTATTGAAAATCTAATGGGTGGGTAGCAATATAATTGCCAATTCTGGAATAACCCATAAGAAAATGTAATGCTTTTTTTTCTGTAAAAAATCTATTCAAATTGGAATGTAAAAGTTGATTGATACATCGTTTTTAACAAGATATTCTGTAAGAAAGGTTTTTATCAGAAATAAACCTTTTATTCTAACACAGCATTTGTTAATTTTTGAAGTCCATTCTGCAGAGGCACTGGAAGCGGCAGCACTTATGAAATCCAAATAGTATGTCTCAACATTATGAGGCTCCTATAAAACTCCTCATCAGTGACAGTATAACACTGATATCATTTACATACAGCCTGATTTAGATGAACAACCTTGTCTGAGAGAACTTTTTACACATAATCTCCACAGCTCCTATTGCTGAGAGCCACCCGGTCTCTGCCTTCATCACTTTAATTTCCCTGGGGCTTTTATCTGCGAGGACGTTTTACAGATGGATGTAGGCTGCACACACACACACACACACACACACACGATCCCCTTCACCATTGCCATCATATATTTGCCTACAATTCTTTAGTATGTCCATGATAAAGGGCTGTCATTTTCCCCTGCTTGGTATTCCCTGCAACAACTTCACTTTGTCAGAGTGGTTATGATGTGTAGCCTGTCAGGATGGCATGTGTGAAAGACGCACGTACAATTAAACATCACGGAGAATTATTTGTCTCACTTTTGTACCTTTTGTTAGCCCTCCTTATTCTATACTTCTGGAGTGCATGCAGCTGTCTAATCAGCTAAAGGAGTGTGTGATTTATTTCCTCTGTCAGCACTTCATTCCTGTATTACGACTCCAGACATGGCAAAGGTCACTTTGCAACAGAATGCAACAGATAACCTGCCCAGCCAAGGTTTATAGCAGTTAAGAGTAGAACATTTTCTTTCTCTGTCTTTTGTCCCTGTTAACAAGAAGGCACATGAAAATGACATGAAAATATATAGTTTGAGTTGCAGTGCCACGGATTTTCTTTAATATGCCACCACTCACCCTTTTGATTTACATCGTAAACCCTGTGTGTAAATAAAACCACTTTATGGCAAATCATTAAAATAATACAATTTTTACTGCAGTTATTACTTTTGAATTAATAATTACATAAGCATTCCTCCATATTTATTGCTGCTACAGTTTATTTATAAGCAGCAGTCTAATCATTAACACATTGGAGTGATTGTTGTTTTGATAATCAAGACCTGAAAGCTGTAATAAGCAACCCAGAATTAAAAATAAAGTATAGGTAGTTTTCTTTTTTATTATTGATTAAATACTTTCAACAGTTGTGGCCAAGCAGTAAGGGCAACATACTTGTGGATTCAGGTTTGGAATCCAACCAGGTTGCCACTGAGGTACTCCGTGCATAGCATCATCCTGACCCACATAACTTCCAGGGGCTTCCAGCCCACAGTATGGAGTAGTGTGATTTGAGTGACACTAGTGGAGACTGCAGCCCTTGAGACCAGGCAACAGGTGAATTAATCATTGCAAGGCTGTGAAGATTTGGAGCTAATCCTTACTGCTCAACTGATTAGGTATATCCTGGACAGTTTAGATCATCATTTTAAAGTGAGACCACAATCTACAAGTCCTCCAACCTGCAATTCTTTTTGATGTATGACTCAAAAACTCTTCTAACCTATTCTCCAACCTATGAAGAGACAACAAGTGCACATTTGAGTGCCACTCTTTGCCTGGTGCCAGGTCAGCCGCCAGCTTCCAACCTCTGTCTCACTCTCTCAGTGTTGTGTAAGTATTGTTACTCAGCTAAAGGGTTAGTGTTAGTACAAATCATCATGAACCCTACTGTAGGTCAATGACAGCATATCTGTGTTTTCTGCTTCAGGAAAAAACAAACAAACAAACAAGCAAACGACCCAGGATACCTTCTTCAGAGCTCCTGTTTATTGCGGAGGGTGATGAAGCCAGTAAGGTGGGAGATAATAGGAAGAACAGGACTGAGGTAGAGGTTACAAACATCAAAAAAAAAAAAAAAGTTGATCAAGATCAGACTGATAGTAGTGGTAGACAGTGAGAGTACTAGATGAAGTAGCAGTGATGAGTAATGAAGATGAAGCAACCTCCACCACAGGGTGAGTGCTTCCTCTCTATATAAGAAGTGATTCTGAAGTAAAACCTCACACAAAGGGGGAAAAAGACCATTAAAAAATTCAATTAATTGTCTTAAATAATATAATTATTATGTAAACAAAGCATTACATTATCAAGACAAATATTTTAACATTATTTGGTGGATCTTCAGAAGGTTATGTTTTATTAGTTACAGATTGATTTTTCTAGTCTCCTACTTTACATGTAAATGAGCAACTGCCTCTTCTTCCCACTTCTAACTGAGAGGAAGACCTGAGGATGGTTCACGTTACCATGGCAGTGGTCAAAAAGTGTCTGCCAGTAAATGTCAGCCACAATGCACAGACTGCACACAATGTACAGTATGTATAATGAAATAGCATATGCCATTGTTGTTATGGTTAACTACCTGGGCAGCTGTCAACAGTCCCTGACACTGTCAACTTTGTCATTCATGTTCATCTCAGAGATGTCAGCCACACCACAACATGCCTCACAAAAAACAGATTGCTTAAAACTACCTGGCTTTACAAATGATTTAAATAGCAATTTTTGTTTTAAGAAGGTTATGTAGGACACTTTGAGCTGATATACTATATATAGTCCATATTCATCATTTGGACTGGAAAGAGGTTCCATGCATGTCCTTCCAAGATCAAAATTCCAAAGTATATAAATGGAAGGGAATAAATCTATCTCACAATTTCCAATAGATTCCCTTCACAGTTAATCCTCTGTGAGTATTTGTTAATATATTCACAGGGAGGAAGAAACAAACCAATAACTCCACAGTGTGTGTACTGTACACTGAGAAGAATGCAATACAAATCATAGACCCTCACTTTTGAATTGAAAAGCAAGAGATTTATGGATGCTCCTTTAATCAGAACAGTAGATTTACTGCAAACTAACTACTGTACTGTATGTCACTGCAGTAAACCTATGGTTTATAGTCAATTTCCACAGATATCCTGAAGCTCCTCTCCCTGAACCGACACCTTAACGTGGTGGAGATAGGCCCAGGGTTGGGGCTCATAGGCGAGCGCCAAAGGAAAGACATGAACCCACCTCCACCTTCATGTGGACTCACCAACCGCAGGAAGGCCCATAAGGGGCCAGTGCAGTGTGCCGTTGGCAGGGACCCTGGTATCCCAATCCCCGGACAACCACACTGTCACCTCGCTGGGAGAAAGGAGCCTGAGCTGGTGCAGGAGGCTAAGTGATACAGGCTAGATATAGTCGGGCTCGCCTCCACAGATAGTTTGGGTTCTGGGACCCTGGACTCCTGGAGAGAGGCTGGACTCTCTTCTACTCTAGAGTTGCCAACGGTGAGAGGCGACGAGCTGGAGTAGGCTTGCTTATAGCCCCCCAGCTCGCTAGCTGTGTGTTAGAGTTTTCCCCACTGAGCGAGAGGGTCGCTTCCCTGCGACTCCGGGTCAGGGAAAGGACTCTCACTGTGGTTGCGGCCTATGTGCCAAACAGCAGTGTAGAGTACCCAACCTTCTTGCAGGCACTGGGAGGAGTACTGGAAAGTGCTCCTCCCGGGGATTCCATCGTCCTGTTGGGGGACTTCAATGCCCACGTAGGCAATGACACTGACACCTGGAGGGGCGTGATTGGGAAGAACAGCCTCCCGGATTTGAACCCGAGTGGTGCTTTGTTGTTGGACTTCTGTGCAAGCCACGGTTTGTGCATAACAAACACCATGTTCAAATATAAGGGTGTACATCAGTGCACTTGGCACCAGTACACCCTAGGACGGAGGTCAATGATCGACTTTGTAGTCGTGTCATCTGACCTCTGCCCATGTGTTTTGGACACTCAGATGAAGAGAGGGGCTGAGCTGTCAACTGATCACCACCTGGTAGTGAGTTGGCTTCTCTTACAGGGAGCAAAACTGGACAGACCTGGCAGACCCAAGCGTATCATGAGAGTTTGTTGGGAACGTCCAGCAGAACCCCCTGTGAAGGAGGCGTTTAACTAAACTTTGAACAGGTTTTGAGGGAGTGGGAAGACATTGAGTCTGAATGGACTAGGTTTTCTTCCTCCTTTGTAGAAGCAGCTGTTCAAAGCTTTGGACGTAAAGTCTCGGGTGCCTGTCGGGGCGGCAATCCCCGAACTCAGTGGTGGACACCGGAGGTTGAGGATGCCATAAAGCTCAAGAAGGAGCCCTACCGAGCCTAGCTGGCTCGGGGGACTCCTGAGGCTACCGACAGGTACAGGCTGGCTAAGCGGGCTGCAGCGCGGGCAGTGGTGGAAGCAAAAACTCAGGTTTGGGGAAAATTCGGGGAGGCCATGGAGGAGGATTATCGGTTGGCCTCAAAGAAATTCTGGCAAACCGTCCGGCGCCTCAGAAGGGGGAAGCAGTTCCCTTTCCACACTGTTTACAGTGGGGATGGGGAGCTGTTGACCTATATGGGGAGTGTTGTCAGACGGTTGAAGGAATACTTTGAAGATCTCCTAAATCTCACTGACACGTCTTCCTTGGAGGAAGGAGCGACAGGGTGCTCAATGGATGACCCACCAATCTCCAATCTGTCACTGAGGCAGTTAAAAAGCTGCTAGGTGGCAAGGCGCCGGGGGTGGATGAGATCTGCCCTGAGTACCTGAAGTCTCTGGATGTTGTGGGACTGTCTTGGCTGACACGTCTCTGCAACATCGCATGGCATTCGGGGTCGGTACCTCTGGAGTGGCAAACTGGGGTGGTGGTCCCTATTTTTAAAAAGGGGGACCAGAGGGTGTGCTCTGACTATTGGGGAATCACACTGCTCAGCCTCCCGGCCAATAATCGAACCTCGGATTCAAGAGGACAATGTGGTTTTTGTCCTAGTTGTGGAACACTGGACCAGCTCTACACCCTCCAGAGAGTTCTTGAGGGATCATGGGAGTTTGCCCAACCAGTCCACAAGTGTTTTGTGAACATGGACCAGGTGCCTCGAGGACTATTGTGGGGGGTACTCAGGAAGTACGGGGTTGGAGGCTCTTTGCTAAGAGCTGTCCAGTCCCTGCATGAACGGAGCAGGAGCATGGTTCGCATTGCCGGTAATAAGTCGGATCTGTTCCCAGTGCATGTTGGGCTACGGCAGGGCTGTCCTTTGTCATCGGTTCTGTTAATCACTTTATGGACAGAATTTCTAGGCGCAGTCAGGTGCCGGGCGAGATCCAGTTCAGTTCAGTGATGCAATTACACAGTCAAACATTCAGAACAGTAGCTCTCAGTTTACAGGGTTTTACTTGAAGCACGTTTAGTAGAACTAGTGTATATAAAAATGAAAGTTGTTCTTGAGAGCGGCTGTCACATCAGCTGTTCAACAGAAAAAAGGAGCAGATGACAAGAGAAAGCTGTTTCCCAGACTAATTTGAGATGAAAGGTGCCAACAGCAAAAACAACTGCTTTACCGTACAAGTAGGCAGTTATTTCACAGAGTACCTGAAGCTGTGAAAGAACAAATAGCAAGCTGCTTACTGTGTAAGGTCCCTAATTAAGTATCAGCAGCAGAGGCCTGTGGCTGGAACAATTCAGAACTGTGTAGAGAAATCAAACTAATCATCACTGTCTTCATCCTCATCATCATTACCATAGCCACTGTTATTATCATCATCATAATCATCATCAATATTTTTCAGGCTCACACTGCAAAGGATGAGTGCATGAATGAGTAATTCAAAGACAGGGGGAAATGGAGGTTTTCAGTATGTAGAAAAAAATAGGCCAAGGCTTAGCGGTGCAGCTCAGTATTTGACCTAGAGCCACTGGAGTTACTGCGTATCCAAGTCATTATATTATTATTCTTCAAAGTAGGCTTTTCTATTGTACATTTTACAGGTCTACAAAGCTTACAGAAACATATGAAGGTTGACCTTAAAGTCTATTTCCAAGTGCAGTGTATTTTAGATTTCCTTTCCCCGTATATATCCTGCTCCCTGAACACTCTGGACACAGTCCCAATATTTCTGTCTGTCCCGTCTCCTTCAGGAAAATTAACAGTGACAGATCTTTTGCAGCTCATGTAATAAATCTCTGGATTAGTCTCCCTTTCAGGTCTACTCCTACTATTGATGTTTCCAAATCCAATTTAACCATATCTTTTCAATCTTGTCTTCAATCCTGATGCTGCCACCTTTTTATCTTTCATTGTCTCTAAACCATTGGTTTGTTATGGTTAATTGTATCATATCATGTCACATGCCTGTTTTTCTTATTTTAGCCATGTAAGTTATACATCAGGAAAGTCAGACCCAGTTAATTAAAGAGGTGGTATCTAACTCGTGGTCTGGGGACTGCTGCCAGTTTGGTACCATGTTGCAGTGGATCAAAATATACTTCAGTTTTACTAAATATTAAATATTTTCTTTTAATAAAAGATAACCAGGCAATGTTTCAAATCTATCTATCTATCTATCTATCTATCTATCTATCTATCTATCTATCTATCTATCTATCTATCTATCTATCTATCTATCTATCTATCTATCTATCTATCTATCTATCAAAAGGCTTCATAGTTATTTTTTCACCCAAAATCCTGTTTTGCCCAAGTTCGCTCCCATCAATGGCGAAAACATGAACAAAGGGGCTCGGGAGCAGGATAGACGTTTCAATCACCTCACTCGTGATCATGCCGTCATGATTGTACCGAACATTCCTTGTTTTGTGTCAATGATTGAGAACGCCAGCCCGGTCCCCCGGACGGGCATCATGGACAACAGAGTGCTGCAGATGTTCACTCCATTGGGATGTCTGGTGAAGAGAGTTTTCCTGGCTAACGTCCCGCTTTCCTTAAAAAAAGAATTCCTCACGGAAGAAATGAGTGAACTTGGGACAGTGGTGACACGGGACACTGTCACCAGCTATCAGATGGCTAGTATGCAACGTCTGGTGTCACACATGCTCGGCCACTGCCAGGAGTGTCAGATCCTCCCTCTCATCAGGAGCGTTGATCTCAATTACCAAATCACCGTCAATCTACCTGAATAGGACTCAGTCATTTTCATACAGTCAGGGAGACCCAGATGCTACAAGTGCAGAATCACTGGCCCCTTTGTTAGAAACTGCCCCTGTGTGTTTGCTGCCACCTATGCTGCTGCAAGGCCTGCGCCTGCTGCTGCTACACCTGCTACTGCTGCTACATTGGATGCTGCCACGGCTGCTGCTGCTATACATGATGTTGATGAGACTCCTACTGTGGCTGGTGACGGTGCGGCGGGGTACAGAGTGTGATGGGGGAGATCTAGGTACAGAGGTGACAGATGATGGGGGGGTGGTTTGGGGAAAAATCTATTAGTGACAATACTGACAGGTTTGGGGGACTATGTGGCAAGGTGGCTTTCAGGGTGAACAGAGTTGGTGTCGGTGACACCCCTGTGGCATGAAAGTGGGAGGGGAGGTCAGCCAGTCGGTGTGCAGGAGCAGGAAGAAAAGGAAGAAAGTGCAGCCCGTGGCGGCTAAAAATGGATGATGGGGAAGGGGATTCTTAAGTATATGGCGGCTTGCTCTGCAGTGATGGTGAGGCAGCCAAGTTGAAGGGAGACCAACACCCCAGAGATACGGAATCCTGGGAGGCGGGTCTGGACAAGGTTTGTTCGAAAAAGAAAACGAGGATGGTTGCACTAGAAGAGGGTCTGATGTCTGAGGACAGTGGCAGTGATGAATGTGTGTCAGATGGCAATGACCTGCTTCCCTTGTTCCAGACCGATGCCCAGGCATACTCTGCAGCAGATCTAACTTTGTTCCTGAGACAGACGAATGGATGCAGGAATGTGGATTTACAGAAACATTTCCCAATTCTGGAAATTTTATAAGACACAAGATGGAGTCCAACCTGTCAGACCAAGAGGTCTTTAGACTGCAGAAACTAGTTGCTAGAGTGAAGAAAATGCTCCTCGATGTTTAGTCAGGCTTCCCTTCAACCCTTCATCCTCGAAGCCTGAACATCAGTAGTGCCAAAGGGGCAGGGAAAAGAGCATTTTTTTGTCTGTCATCATTCTGCCTTTTAGTTTTTCTATATAAATAATTCAAACCTGTTATAATTCTGCACTAAGAAAAAAAAATTGAGAAATTAGGAAAACATTTTTGTTTTACCAAGGGATGTTGGTTTGTCTGAAAGTGGCATACTAAATTATGATTCACTGTGTCTAATTGCAATCACGATTAGTGCAGTGAATGCACACAGTTTTAGTTGGGGGATGTGTGGAAGTGGTGGCCAAGCGATGAGGGAGGCAGGCTTGCTTCTGGCTCAAAGTCACCAGCTCCATACCATGTCAAAATACGTTTCTAGGCTTGTATGTTGTACTTCATAATTTTTTTAAACACATGTTCACAAACACAGTCATAAGAAATTATGATCGCAATCTATCATGATTTTTCCACAGCTACCATGTGATTTATAAGCCTTTATTTTTCAATGATTTGGCAACATAATGCAATGAAAATTTATTTTTATGAGACAAAACTAACACCAAACTATAACACTGTGTTATTGTTCGAATTAATATATTCTCTATAAAAGAATTGATTAAACTCTCTGCTTACTCACAGATAATATTTGGACACCTGACACAGCCAACAACCTGCTCTCACAGTGACGTAGAATCACAGTAGTACATGTAATCATCAAGCTGTTGTGAGCCATCACGTGCCAATAGGGTCAAATACATATTTGCTAAATGTAATTAGAAACTCGGATTTAGAATGTGCTTCACATCTGTGTCACTAAGACCACTAATTCAACGTGACAGCACAGCTCACGTCAGACTCGCGACTCCTCAAACTCAGGACATTGTGTCTGTGTTCATACGTGACTAAAACTCACACTTTCTCATCCATCATTAACTTTACACTTATCAACTGCATTCGCTTCATCTTAAAATATGTGCAATGACGTCCTGTTTATTTTAACCATTTTCCCAGCTGTATATATATAAAAGAGCAATGCGAGCAAGTTAACGTAAAAATAACAAAGCATCACCATATAAAATGTTTTTGTTATGACTGCACCTGTGAGTGGAGCTCTCATGGCTGTTTTATGTTTTGTCAGCAGTTCATCTCACCCCTTTTTTTTCAAAGATATGGAGGTAGAATACTAAACCAACCTGTCGTCAGGTCGAACATCTGGTCCCAACTCTTTACCTGATGTTTTTCTTTTTTATCTTTTGTCCTTATCTTTTTCTCTCAAAATATAATTAAAAATATAAAATGAAAATAGGCCATCAGATCATCATCGGTCTCTGTGGGACTGTTCATTTTATTAATTTGACAGCAATCAGACAAAAATCTATGATATGGATAACGTGTCAAACTCTGGGTCTGGCGGGATATATATGTATATATGTTGAAATGTTAAGATAATAAATCTGAATTAAACGGGGAGTACTAATATTGAATATTTAAATAGAAATTCAATCGCAGCAACATTTATTAGTACAACTGTATCTAATGCAACTCTATCAATACCTGGGCAAACTATGGCAGTGGGGCTGGTTGTGGCCCTTATGGCAATTTAACCCAGTTGGCACAGCATGTCCTTATTATACTATTGATTCTTACAATAATTATTATTATTTCAGCCCGATGGTTTGGTGGTTAAAGAAGTGGACTTGGATCTGCAAGGCTTCTAATACATAAGCTGCCAGGTTGTGAATTCCCACAGTATGGACAAGTGTGATTTGGGTGGCAGTCTTGGACAACTCTGCCCCTACAACCCCTCTGTGGATAAGAGAATGAATAATAGTGATGATAATATAACATTATAATACATAATTGTGTATAATTATCATTATTGCTATATAAAAACTAGTTATATGGGTTACAGTTAGGAAGTCAGTCTGTTTAATTGAACGAGTTGAACGCAGCTGAGGTCAAATGACGGTATCAGCTGGCCTGCCTCCTCCAAAGAGTGCACACTTGTAACCTGTAGAGGGTGCATGATCACAAAAAAGCAATTTAGGGCAACCATAAGAAACGAAATAAAAGAAAAAGAAAGTACCTGCTACTTCTGCATTATTAACTTTTTTTTCTCTGCAATGCCCACATTTCACATTTTAGCCTTTTAGCTTTTATGCATGACATCTATCTGCTCCTGTCCCCATATCAATTTTTATAAAGCCACAACTGACCCATGAAAGTGAACTGAGGTGGCCCCCCAGGGAAAATGAGTTTGAATCCCCCGGTGGAAGTTGTATGATTTTTTGATGTACCAAGATAATAACATGAAACTCAATACCAAGACTTTATTTGGGAAAGTAGATCTTGTGAGTACATTTAAACAAGGATCCAAGAGGCTGTGATTTCAGGTGTTATTCTAAAATTGAGTCCAAAAAAATTTTATTGATGACAAGTGATATATATGTGAAAGTCTATATTAGTGCCTACGCAGTCTGGCAATTAGCACGCACCCCTGCAAGCAGAGAGCAGACGGTTCACTTCCCAAAGGAAACACATAGTTGGAACTTCACTTCCAAGGGGCAGCCTGTTACAGCAGATCTGTTGTTACAACAAGTATTTCCATTTTGTTGTGCTATCAATGAAGTTCAAACTATTAATACCATTAAAATCTTTATCCTGGGGAACGGGGGTAGGGGGGTGGTGTTAATTCAGCACATAACATATGAATGCAAAAGGACAGATGATGGCAAAGTTTGCAGAAATGACAGCTATGATTGGTAAAACCAATTCTAGGTAGAAGGATATATCTCAAGACAACATAAGACTTGCGTAGGATCCATTAAAGTACTGTATCATAGATCATAAAGTGTGTCGAGGAGAGGTGGGTCTAATCAGCACTGGATCGTTGGGTGTAGGGTAAAGGTTGAAAACAGGAAAAGAGACATTGGAAACGATTAAAAGATGAAATGTAAGGCTCAAGTGGGGAGATGGTCTTAGAAGTACAGTAGATTACGTTTAAAGAATAGAGTTAGTAAAGGTGGGTGGGTTTGAATACCTGGGGTCAATCATGGGTGAGTTGATAATGCAAAAAGGGTAAAGGAAACGGTGCAGATTAGAATAAATTGAGACACGTGTCAGGGCAGATTACTGACAGGAAAGTAGAGTAGTGAGACCTGCTACTGCATAATGAAAACTATGAAGCAGTTGCTTGTCGACAATAGTCAAAAAAGGACCAGCATATTGTTGCTGAAGAAGAGGATGGTGAGAATTTTACTGGATTCTTACTTACAGGCGCAGAAATATGTGCTCTCGCTTTTTTGGTCTTTTTTCACGAACCAAAACCTTTACCAATTTTTTTAAACCCCCACATAAGCATTTTTTGAAAGCCTTCATTTTTTTTAATCCTCCAAAACCCTGTTTTGCCAAAGTTCACCCCATCAACGGCCAAAACATGAACGAATTGGCTCAGGAGCAGGATAGACGGTTCAGTCACCTTACTCGCGATCATGCCGTCAGGATTGTTCCGAATATTCCTTGCACTAGACAATCGGTTTCAGAAGCTGTGGGTGTTGTTAAGCCGCCATATACTTAAGAGTGTATGGAGGCTCACTCCGACAACAGAGATGGTGAGGCAGCTGGGTCGAAGGGAGACCAACACCCCACAGATACAGAGTCCTGGGAGGCGGGTCTGGAGAAGGTTTGTTGGAAGAAGAAAACAGGCATGGTTGCAACAGAAGAGGGTCGACGTCTGAAGACAGTGGCGGCGAGGAGTGTGTCAGATGACAATGACCTCCCTCCCTTGTTCCAGACCGACGCAACTTCACACTTCTGCCAGACATTTTATAAGACATAGGACGGAGTCCAACCTGACAGACCAAGAGGTCTTCAGGCTGCATAAAGTGGCTGCTAAATCGAAGAAGATGCTCCTTGATGTTTAGTGTGGCTTCCCTTGAACATCTCATCATCAAAGCCTGAACATCAGTGGTGCCAGAGTGGAAGGGAAAAGAGCAGTACATAATGATATGTCCATTGCATTTTACATTTTTGTGGAGTGTGTGTATCTATCTATCTATCTATCTATCTATCTATCTATCTATCTATCTATGTGTCATCTG
>JAFBJS010000553.1:0-50169 GCA_016785265.1 Paraplagusia blochii | reverse complement strand
GGGATGTGGATTTACGGAAACATTTCCCAGATCTGGAGACACTTCACACTTCTGCCAGACATTTTATAAGACATAGGACAGAGTCCAACCTGACAGACCAAGAGGTCTACAGGCTGCATAAAGTGGCTGCTAAATCGAAGAAGATGCTCCTTGGTGTTTAGTGTGGCTTCCCTTGAACATCTCATCATCAAAGCCTGAACATCAGTGGTGCCAGAGTGGAAGGGAAAAGAGCAGTATATAATGATATGTCCATTGCATTTTACATTTTTGTGGAGTGTGTGTATCTATCTATGTATCTATCTATCTATCTATCTATCTATCTATCTATCTATCTATGTGTCATCTGTCACACTGTCACATGGCTAGTGACCAATCAATGAAACACTCGGCTTCTGCCCTCATAGGTAGCCAAACTTTAGATGCTTGATTTAAATTAACTTTTGCTATGGTCAAACTTGAAAGATGTTTTTTTTTTTATTATATTTATTCCTCTTTCAGTGTCATGCAAATGGTCAGCTGGAGGCTTGTTTCTGTTTAATTATAAGTGGCCCACTTAGAGTGTCACAGTGGAGACTGGGGTTTAGAAAGCAACTCATGGCTTTGTCCAATCTGATGGTGTAAACCACAGGAGACTTACTTTTCAAAGAAAGAACAATTTACAGCTTATGAGTACATCACAGATACAAGATGTGGTGTGAGGATAGAAGTTCTGACTCCAAGTTCATGTTCATGGAAAAACAACTAATAATTGCTGGGTGAGTTAGAACATGGTCTGCAACCCTGTGGCTGAACACAAACTGAAACTAGGAACCTATATCAAGTAGCAATGCTTTACACTTTGCACAATTCCATATTACTGACTAAATCTTATTTTTTTAAGTAATGCTTTAATAGTATTGGATGTTGTAACCTGAAAAAAAGCAAAGGTATTTATTTGCAATAAATAACGACATAAGTTATAGCTTGGCTGGTTGTTTATTATTATAATTATTATAATTATATTAAAATATATATTATATAATACTCCCGCACTAAACGAAGGGTATCCGTCCGGAAGTGCGTAGTAACATGTTGATGTAGGTTCTCAGTCATCCAGGTCATAGACAAGGTAAAAGAGTTTAGTTAGACAACTGGACATTCAGTTTTTCGGAAAACGTTTCACCTCTCATCCAAGAGGCGTCTTCAGTTCTAACTGTTAGTAGGGAGTAACAGAATATGCTGTGAGTGGGGAGGAAGGGGTGTTTCAAGTCCCTCCTATTGGGTGGAGTCAGCAAGTTTTCTGGAGGTCTTCTCATACTCCCGCACTAAACGAAGGGTATCCGTCCCGAACTGCTTTTTATGTTTTGGAGACATGCTTGCTAACTGCTACACTATAGAACCGAAATAAAAATATACCTAAATAATTACTTTCCTTTCATTCTTTTTTGTAAAATATTGAAAACAACTAATATTCTGCAGAAGAATCACAATTAATTAAGACAAATTAATCATGATACATCAATATCCCGAATTACAATAATCATATGAAGTTATATTCTGCATATGGCTGGAAGAGAAAGACAATAAAAGCAAATACAACAATAAATAAGAACTTGAATCACAGTGATGATAAAGTTTATGCAACCATACAGGCTAAGAAAACCGAAGAAAAGTAAAATGAAAGAACAAAAGACAGCCTCAAAAAAAAAAAAAATACTATCAGCATGCATACATCAAATCGTTATAAAGTGTACTTCTTGTGATTTTGATGTTGAAAACTAAACACAAGAGCTGACATGAGAGCACCCTGCAGTTTCTGTACATTTGATGTTAATGCCAGTGTACTAGATTCAGAGTTAATTGTACCTCTTCATACAATGGGGCTCACAGGGCTGGACTCACACATGTGCTTGTTAGACCAAAGCTGAAGGACTGAGAGTATAGTTATGACTAGGTGAAGACAATTATCACTCTAGGTTCGGTTCAGAGAGTTCACACAATCTGGCAGTAAAAGGATGAAAGCAAAACAAGCTTTGTTGAGATCTTCCAAGGATAATAAAAGAAGGAATGAAAAAAAAAAACTCTTCTACCGGAACATGAGAATGGGGTTTGAAATTGGTCCCCCGGTAGCTGAGCCGGATGCATTGTGTTACATGTCTGAGGCATCGACGGTCTGTATTCACTGCAACAATCTATTGTTGGTACTAACGCAATACTTTTCTCAGTGACGTAACGCCCATATTGTTACTTTTGAGTTTATGGACCAAGTGGACTGTTTCCCACCACCTGATAGAAGAGTGAGTGGCAGGAGAGTTTGTCTGCTGCATCTCATTGTGTGTGGTAACTCTTTACAGTCATGGTGTAAAAGACGGCTGTGCACTATGTAAATCATTGCATCGTTGAAAAGGAGCGATGATTGGTTGACATAGGTTAACATTCCATGCTAAGCCAATCAGAAAGAGACCTGGGCGGGCTTTTTGCCTTATAGGGAAATCTTACGCACACTGGAGACGCGGTCCAGCAGTATACACCCACAAGCAAGACAACGGAATGTGGGAAGTTGAGGTTACAATAAAGATGCCTGTCAAAATGTCTAAACATTAGGGGTGTGACGATTCACTCATAAACGATCCAATTCATATCTCGATTCACAGGATACGATCCGATTCAGGAACGATTCATAAAAAAAATTGCAACTCTGCTTTCAACAACATTATACAGCTGCCGTTTTTTTTTTTTGTTTGTTTGTTTGTTTTAGTTTAGTTTATTTAAAGAGGGTAAAATGGAACTTCAAAAACACATGGTTAAATAAGAAAGAATCAGCCAGAGGCTAGTTTTCATCTTTAGTCCCCTGGCCATGATGTAAAAAAGGCAAGAAGCACAGAATACATGTACAATAGAAAATACATATGCACTTTTTATGCAATTCAGATTTTTTTTTTTTCAGCTTCATCTGGCATCTCCTTTCGAATTAGATGAACATTTGCAAGATATAACTTGATTTTTCTTTTTACATAATTTGTCAATATGGCCTTTTAAGGAGCTTTTAATCTAATATTAACCCAATTTATTTATACTGATTGAAAATTTGTATTTTATCTCCATTAACAAGTGTATCAGGATCAGGTGACACTCTACTTATTTTAATGTGTCTACAGTTTTAGAAAGGTTTAGCTGTAGACAGCACTCCTGTAACCTGATTGTCACACAAGACATTGTTTTGTAATATAACGAGTGATAGATTCCTTTATTGCCTTGGACTTTGCCGTGTTATTGCCGAACTGCGGTTGGAAAAAACTTTTGTATTCTTTCCACTCCTCTGACTACTTGTGGTTCCTGCCGTGCCAGCGTCACCGTCATCGTCACGTCATAAGGTTTGTTGGACCTCCTGTGTATTCAATTGCCCCTCTACAGCGTCGGTAAATTGTGTTGTTTTTTTCTATCTTTCCATTCTTCTTGAAAAAACAAATGAGATCATTTTCAATTCATTTTAAATGAGAAACGCCGTAAATTGCTTCTGTGTTTTCTGCCATGTTGCTCAGAGCAGAGTAAAACCCACAACCTGAACTCCAATCAAGTCAGCCAAGTCACAGTTCACACACCCCAAGAAACACAACCTCCAATCAGACATGTGTGAATAGATGTATATATGTGTCTATTGGCTCGCCGCTCTAATGGGCGGAAGCGGCCAATGTCACGCTTATGTCTAACGTCAATTTGTTGATGGGGCCATGGAGCAGGAAACCGAACCCTGTGCAAAAATTTAAACCATCGGGCTGTTTTACTGCATTATCGATTGTTTGGGACTTTTTGGACCGGTGCACTCGGATCGTGTAGATCACAAACGAATATCCAATCCAAAACGAATAATTTGCACACCCCTACTAAACATCTTTTTTGTTTTTTCTATACTGAAATGTACAGCGTACAATGAACATATAACTTATTTCCAGACTCTATTTGCAGCGCTCCGTGCAGATTCACTCTCTCACTCTCACATCCACACAGCTCTAACCACGCCTCCCTAAACTTGGAAACAGACTAGATACACTAAACTGTTTAATGTGTTTTTAAAGTAAAGTAACTAGTTACTTTTATAATTTAGTAACTAATAACATAACTAGTTACTTTTTCAGAGCAGTAACTAGTAAAGTAACAAGTTACTTTTTGAAAGTAACTTGCCCAACACTGGCAATAATATACACACAACAGCGGAAGTGGCCTTGCGGCAAGGCATCAGGTTCTAATCCACTAGCTGCCAGGTTGCCACTGAGGTGCTCTGAGCATAACCCACATAACTTTCATTCATGCAACCTCATTTTAATTCCAGCTGATCCCATATAGAGTTGCGACCACAAGGTTGAAAAATCAGGGCAAAAATGTACTACACGTTCTCAAAACAGGTTGGTTCATAGATCAGCTGTCTAATTTATCAGGCCATCAGACTGCATAAATGAATGAACCCTTTCCAAACTTGCTTACTCTGTGGTAGAGTCAACTGTAAAGATCGCATCAAAAAAAGTAATCCGTAAAGTCTTAGACTGTTTGTCTAAGTTTCAAAAGTAACTCTCCATTAATTATTAACACTTCAAGACACATTTCTCAGGCGGCTGATTTTGTCAGGATGTATTATTATATCAACATAACAGCAAAGGTGTTTTTTGTAAATGAAGTGAAAGAAAACCTGTTTAAATCACTGCATCACAAAACAGACAAACAAAAAAAAAAGGTTGCTACTTGGTGCAGAAGAATTCTATTCATGGACGGTTGACAGACGTTAAGATGTAAATTAAGGATACAAAGATAGACTGCAGCAATATTGTTTCTTACTCTGTGTTAGAACTTCTAGGTATATGTTCCTTTGACTTTGCCCTAACCATATTTCCTGCAACCATTGTTCTGCCAATCAGAATCTATTAAAACGAAGAGTCAATTTCATAAAATTCCATCAAAGACAATGAAGCACCATAGTGCTGGTTTTAATGCAAGTAACTGAAGCTTTCATCCCCAAATAGTTAGAAAGGCTTCTTTTTTTAACTGGACTCATGAACCTTGAAACCTTGAAAAATGACTGTAAAAAATTGATAATGTATTATTCAAATTGAGTGCTCGAATTTTATGTGATATTCATTGGATGTCATATGACAGCATGTTAATTCAATAACATGTATTTGGCCTAAAGTGGCAAAAACCATCGTTAATGATAATATGGCATAGGATTATGTAGGAAATGTGTAAACCCCAAACTATCTGTCTGATCTAACTTTTATTATTCATACATGCATTCATTCATTTACCTACATCCTCTTATCCATTATCTTGCCTCAGGGGCAGCAGTCTCCACAACTGCCACCCAAATCCCACTGCACCGTACTGTGAGTCTTTCTGTGGGTGAGCCCCCCAAAAGTTATGTGGGTTAGGGCGGTGCTATGATCAGAGCACCCCAGTAGCAACCTGGCTTCTGGTGGGTTAAATCCTGAAGCCTTGCAGATCGTAGCACTTTTTATGTTAGCCTAATAAGATACTGGAGCTTTGTATTTTGTTAAGCTCACATCTAAAATGCTAATCGCATGCATTTAATGGTTTGTATGTGTTTGGTTTGTGATTATGAGCTGTGGAGGGACGTAGCGACCCATGATGGCAGGGCCCATAAAAACAGAGCACTTGCATAAAGCACAATTAAAAGGCTTATTCTAAGGCTACAAGACCTTTTTTTAAAGACATCAGGCACTTAAAAAGCCACACTTGAGAGTAGTATAGTTCATTTATGCCACTAAACCCTTTTAAATGTTACACACCAGACCTTCAAGTGGTCCATTGTGGGATGTTAGAGAAGCAGATCCACCACCTTTTTTTAATCTTATAGAGGTACATTTTGACTGTAAAACAACAACACAGGCCAAATAGAGCAGATAGGTTTAAATTAAATAATAAAGAGGAGAGATTAATCTATTTTCACTTTCCACTTCAACTCTGGGGTTAATAAGACCAGTATTCTCCGAGGTCAGCCATGGGAAACACTCCCCGCCGTGATATCTCCAGGGCTGTGTTACTTATACCCTCCTCCGCAAATGTTCTCTCAGAAAATCCGATCATTAGTAAAAGAAGTCCTCGACTCGCCCCTCGCCCTCGAGGGGCGAGTCTGCAAGTCTCACCTTGACATTACGTCTTGGTGGCTCACTAGCCATGGTCAAAATTCTCGGCAAACCATTTGCTGCCGTGTTTTTTTCCATTAAGTTTGCAGAGCTAATGTAAGGTTATTTTCTTCAGTCTGAAATGTGTAGTCTCAAACACAACCGCCTCATTATCTCCTAACATTTTTTATTTTTTTTATTCTGTCGGACAGAGTAAGTGTTTCTTTTTTGTGTTCAGTATGACTGTGTAACTATAAAAACCCGACATTGTTTGCTGGTAATTGTGCCTTCTGGGATTGTATGAGGAGAAATAACAGATCCGGTGTGCTCTGTTAAACAAAACAGCAATATTAGGAAAGCCGTCTGCTCAGTAAACAGATTATGCCATCGTTAAGACAGAGAGATTAAGCATTTTAATATGCAATGGTAAAATAAACATAAAATAACTGAATTTACTTTATTTTAAATCTTCAGATATAACTCATTTATAAGTTTTTGTATAAATATGCAGCTCCATTATATGTTCCTTTTCAAAGGAACCACCTAATTTTTAGGTTCAATAACATACTACTCCAGGGCTTTGAACCTGAACTTTATGCCAATTGATTTGTTGCAAACAGAAACACAGAAACGGTATGCTAAAGTTTCTAGTTTTTATATTTTGGTGGATATGTCTCTGGATATTGGTACCCAATTTCCCTCCGGGGATGAATAAAGTGATCTATCTATCTATCTATCATATGGTGCGAATTCTCCAACTTGTTTCTTGTCGGACCAAACAAAAAAAAGTTGCTGCATGGCATTCTCACATTGTTTTCTGACCTAAACTCAAAAAATCACAAATATATACAATTAGTTTTTTGTGCTTTACAAAAGAAATTATGTAGTTTAACTAGACGGGCCGTTGATTATGCATTGCTACCCATTTACAATATTTAAATTTGACGAGTCCATCATTAACATGGGCAAATATATTAATATTGTGTCTGAAACTAACAAGTAACTTTACTTATTCACAGACTACAAATAATTACCTCTTATTGTTGCATTTGACATGTGACAGTAGTTGTTAGTCAGTCCTCCCCATATTGTCAAATGGTCCACCCATTCCCTCCATTCACTCAGGTAACACTTAGAGGGAGTGAACCTTATCAGGTCTACTTCTTATGAGGACAATGGCTTTGATTGTAGGCCAGGATTAAAGAATGAACTAAAATCAGTATTAACCAATCACCATATGTTTCTTTTGTTCTGTGTCTGTTCCATTAAAAAAAATCATAATGATTCTGGAATTATTTCTATTCCAAGCAAAATGCCAACTTTCCTGGTTATCATTTTTGTTCCTTGAATTTGTGCAAAACCTGCTGTCCAGAGCATGAATTAATTGAATATATCTCTGATTCTGAATTACTTTTCAAAATTACAGCAGTTGACTGACAGAAAAACAGAATAAATCAGTTGCAAGTAAACCCAACTCCATATCAACTAGCAGTAGGATTGATTTATTTCTCAAAAGCATTCCAAGAAAAAAAAAAAACAGTCCAAACAAAACTGAAAAGGATGACATTTTCCTGCAATTGGTAAGGCTAAGGTAATTGGAATTTCTCTTTTTTTTTCTTAAGTTACATAAACACACTTAAAAATACAAACATGTTTAATCATATGTGACGTACACACTGAGTGCATGTGTTCAGTGTGTGTTCACTGCCATCAGAAAACGTCAGACTTCATGTCACAACAAGTTATATCCTCCAACCGTCACAATATAGTTTGACTAATTTAAAAACCTTAAATATGTTTGTGCACACCTCCAATAGATGGGTGGGTAGATGTCAAACTGACAGTAAGAAAGATGTACTCAATCCTTATGTGCGGAATAAGTGATGTAAAAACAACAGTTATTTTAACTGCCATTAACAGGCTGCCCCTGGGCAAGCACCATAGTTGTGGTTCATACGGGAATCAACCCCAGAGCTCTCTGGTCTCTCTGTTTTGGAGGTAGGAAGTAATAACTCCAACACTGTGGAACCAACCATAACGGATAAATGCTGTGCGGGTTATGCTACGCTATGATTGTATTGTTCAGTGCACTGAACAATACAATCAGACTGTATGTTGATCCAAAACATGAAGGATTTAGACAGCCCTGATTGAATAGATAGATAATAGATTTGTATACAGATACAGACAGACAGACAGACAGACAGACAGACAGACAGACAGACAGACAGACAGATAGATAGATAGATAGATAGATAGATAGATAGATAGATACATAGATAGATAGATAGATACATAGATAGATAGATAGATATGTCATGAACACATTTCAGAAATCAATGAACACATGGTTTTTATGAAGTAGCAGGGACTGCAGAATGACCAAGACCCAAGGCAGAGCTGATGCTGCTGATGATTTCATATGCTTCACTGGGCACCTTCTCACTGCGACACATGATCACACCAGCTACTGTCATAACTGTGAGACATACACCTAAGCCAGCGTGAGGGTGTTTATGCCGGAGTGAACCACAGCTGCAGGTTCTGAAGGACTCCTCCAGTACAGTGCGTCAGGGCCAGTGTTTATGTGCTCCCGGAGTTGACAATTTAATCAGGGCTTTAAGTCACTTAGATGGATTCACATTGATGTGCATGGTTTTACTGGCAGCTACAACAGATCTGGGAGGATGCAGAGAACCTCAAGTGAGAGAAAACACGAGGCCATATCTGTCCATTGATCGTATGGAGAATCCTGCGGCTCAGGCGATAATTACTCCAGAGCCTTTCATTACCAGACCCACTACTTTGATGACAAAGGTCCTGACCCTTCTCTGTCAACGTGCTGATCAATTGTGGTCACCACACATCCTTTATTGATCCGTGAAGATCAATCACTTTTATTTGAATCAGAGGTTCACCTGTGATTTATGTTTGATTGCCATTCAAAAAAAAAACAACAATGAAGGAACTAGAATAAAATGTGAAAGTGAACACTGTCTGAGACATGTATTAATTTTTATCAACTACACCCTGTCACTGCTCTTTATCACGGATGAGTCTGAGCCACCGATCCCCTGAGATGAATTTTCTCACTTTGGTTCCAAGATACAGAGAAGCCATTTCTCTTCCACCGCCGCTGCTCATTTTTATCTGCCTCTGAAGATGCCTTTGGCTGTTGATGAAAGCTTTTGTCCCTTTTTTCCAAGTTGTAAAATGCTCACCGCTCTGCAGTGGCTGAAGGCTCAGGGGGCCGCTAAAGAATTTGTTCAGTTTTTTTTTCGGTTGTTTCTCCATACATTACTGTATCCCTTTATCTTCCTTTGGCACGGGGGTTCCTCCACCTAAACAGACAAGAGCCCGTGTATGAGGACAGAATTTTTATTCTTGCTAATATTTTCCTTGTGTTTGCTTTTGTACAGTATATCAGCATATGTCCATCAACTTAATTCAAAGTTTATAGCTACACTGTGTTTTCTAGTGCTGTATAGAACAGTGATTTTCAACCTTTTTTAAGACACCACATGTTTTACATTTACAAAATCCTGAGGCGCACCAGCAACCAAAATTGCATTTTAACACAGCATTTATAATACATGTAGCTAATAATATAATTTGAAAATGTATTTATACTCACTTAGTGTGGAATCTGGGCCTGTTTCTATGAACACAAATTGTATATCCTGGCAGAATGGTAGAAAGACACACACAAAGCTCTTCCTTAACAACAGTCTCTCTCTCTTTCTCTGTGTTTAGCTTTCATCAGTCAAGCTTGAGAAGCTCAGCTCACATAGATATGGGGTTGAAAGCTTTGACCAACATTCCAATATAAACAATTTGATTGAACAATTGTAAATATATTACCACCTCCAAACACATCCATTGATTTGTTAACATTTTTTAATTTATATTATGTCTTTGAAGCTTTTTAATTATTTACTGCAGCAGACTTCCTGAGGAGAACGGAGGAGCTAAATTAGGTAAAACAATGTTGTTACTTGGCCAACAGTAATCCCAAAATTATAATACAACAGCTCACTGTTTACAGACAAGGAGCCTGTGAGTTGGGAGTTGTTTTTGTTTTTTGGTCGACCACTCATTCTAGGGCAGGGGTCACTAACTGGCGGACCGCAGTCCGTGTCCGGACCCAGGGGTAATCCTGTACGGACCCGGATCTATAATCTATTAATACGGCAGATGAATTTAACGATATAGTTTTAAGGTGCGCAGCTTATTCAGTGTTTACGACCAACGCCATTGTAAAAACAGGAAAAGCTGCGCCGGTTTCAGGAAATAAACTGACCAATCGTGTACAGGTTAAATTATCCCACATGGTGCTCTTCAGCCAATCAGCGCTCGGTTTTCTCGGCAGTTAACAGCGGCAGGGTGAGAGGGAGAGAAACAGACGGAGACGTGGAGAGAGAGAGAGTCAAGGGAGACAAGGGAAGCGGGTTCAGAGAAACTGAAAGTGTTTAATTGTTAATTGTTGATTTGTTCGGATTTGTATTGTTAAAGTGGTTGAGATTGTTCTGACAAGGTGTGTTAAAGAAAAGTGATATAAGATGTTGCTACACCTTATTTCTCTTAAGTTAGGAATTAGAAATTAGGAACTGTTTATTGTTCATCCCCCGAGGGGGGAAACACACTTTTTAAAGTAGCTCAAAAAATTTACAAAAACAGAAGAGAAATATATATATATATATATATACATATATATATATATACATATATAAATATATATATATTTATATATATATAAAAATTTACAAAAACAGAAGAGAAATATATATATATATACACACATACCAACAGATAGTTAAATAATAAAAAATATTAGTTAAATGACAGAAAGATAGGAAAATGCAATCAACTGTAAGAGATGAAAAAATGTAATGGCAACACAATACGCATAAGTAGAAGGTTTATTATGCAGAGCTTTATTTGAAGATGTTAATACTACTACAACATATAACGCTCTGGCAAGTTGGATATGATGTTCCAGACCTCTATTGAATATTTTTTTTCTGACTGGACCTCTTGGCGTTTTAGTTGAATACCCCTGTACTAGGGCCTTCATCTAGGTCAGATTTTTGTCCAGGATCACGTTCCGCACTTGCATTTTCCCTTCCCTAAAAACTTTCCCATCACTGTCACTAGCTCATCTTGGTGTCACTTGCTATTGTAGTCACTGTTGCGTGTAGTGCAGTTGAATAGCAATAGCGCTATTGTTTTCACAGGCATTTATAACCTGTGCTGCCACCCGCTGTAAGAGAAGAATATTACATATCTGCCACACTTTATTACAGTGCGGACACCCAACAATGGGTTTGGACGTGGGTTTGGACATGGTTCGTTGGAAGAAGAAAATAAGGATGGTTGCACCAGGAGAGAGTCCGACGTCTGAGGACAGTGGCGCAGAGGAGTGTGTGTCAGATGACAACAACCTACCTCCCGTGTCCCAGACCTATTATTCCTGAGACAGACTAGTCGATGCAAATGCAAATCCAGGAATGTGGATTTACAGAAACATTTTACCAAATCTGGAGGGGTTTCACACTTCTGCCAGACATTTTATAAAATGGATAATAGAACGGAGTCCAACCTGACAGACCAAGAGGTCTTCAGGCTGCTTAAAGTGGCTGCTAAAGAGAAGAAGAGGCTCCTTGCTGTTTAGTGTGGCTTCCCTTGAATATCTCATCATCGAAGCCTGAACATCAATGCTGCCAGAGTGGAAGGGGAAGGAGAAATTCATTATAATATTGCCATTGTATAACTCCTTAGGTTTTAGTGGAGTGTGACAGCTACACTGTGGCTCTTTGTTTTGTACTGGTTGTTTTTTTGGTTGTTTTTGTTTTTATTTTATTTTACTGGCCGTGGATCACCTCTGTTTTTCTTGGATTGTGTTAATAAAGTTCCATATTTAAAATCTAAAAAAATATAATCTATCTATCTATCTATGTATCTATCTATGTATCTATCTATCTATCTATCTATCTATCTATCTATCTATCTATCTATCTATCCGTCTGTCTATTGACTTAATTTCTGATCCTGTCTGTCCCTGTCACACCGAAAGAGAATCTCAGCATATTTAACTCTTTTGTGTCTCTAATCCATACATCATCAATAGCATCTCACAACTGTTCAGTAGACCATTCCCTTCATCTAAGCTCTTCAATGAAAGATCACTCCCAACATTTTTCCAGCTGTTCCATCCTGCCTGTACTCTGTTCTTCACCCCTCTTCCACCTCATCGACCTGCATCTTCTCCAGCTCTGTTCCTTGTAAACTCACCATTACACTGTTCTGTTTTACTTAGACTGACCTTTATTCCTCTTCTATTTGGTGCAAGCCTTCGTCTGTCTAAGTTCTCATATAGCTGCTGCCTACTCTCACTACTCTTTGTAATCGAGTCTGTTCTGGTCTGTTGTGTTACTGTACGAACCTCTTCTTTGCCAATTTTTACTACTTAACACTCTCCTGAATGTCATTATTTCATGACAAGGTCTCTTTGTCTTCCCTTCTCTTCCCGGAAGACATACCTTGAACCTTCCTACCTATCTCCCTAATTGCTCTACCCATAGTCTCCCTCCCATCATCTGAGAATTCCTCCCAACGGCCCAGAGCTACCCTTACCTCCTTTGCAAAATCTTAGCAAAATTCCCCCTTCCTTTACTTCCACCACTTGATCTTCTGCTCCATCTACAACCTCATCCGTTTTCTCACCTCCCTTGTCAGTTTGCACTCTACCATCTTATGCTGTTTGACTGCACTGTCCCCTGCCAACACTTTATATTCTCTTCTCTCAGATTACCTCAACCACACAGAATATAATCTACCTGTGTGGACCTGCCTCCACTCTTAAGGCACACGTGCTTCTCTGTCTTTTTAGAATTGGGGGAATTGTCACATTTGCCATTCAAATACTGAAAATAGACGAGCGCTCAGCACTGAGCCTCAACATGGATTTATATAATGTGCTGGCAAAGAAAGACCTATATTACAGAGAGACCATTTTGCTGTCCCTCTGCCTGTGACCAATAAAATGTTCCAGCCCCGTTACCATATGAAATAAATGTAATTAATTTAGCTTAGATGATAATAACACTTTTTTTTTTATTCTACAGTCTGCATGTGTACAGAATGCTGATATGAAATTTCAAACACAGCGTGTTAAATGTTTCCAATCACATTTTGAAAAACTGCTCTATAACACAGTACAGGCTGGTTATGTGTATCTGACCGATTTTGTATGTTTGTCTGACCAATTTTTTACGCACGATTCTTTAAGGTGTGGCGGCCGTTCTAGTATTTCTGGAATCCCCACTGTTCTGTTTTTTTTTTTAGGTATGAAGTGGAGTTTGATGAGACACGACAGAGAAAAGTCTCTGTATTTAGAGCAAGATTCAAGCAAAGACAGATGCAGCTGAGAGGATCGCATGGTTCTTCAAAATAAAATCAAAATAAATAAAATAAAATAAAAGTTCAGCATGCACAAATAAATAAAACAAAAATTGTGTAAGTTAAGCATTATCTCTCTGCAGCTCGGTACCAATTCACTGACTCACAATAATATATTTTGGTTTATTATCATTCCTAAAATTGGCTGCATACTGAGTTATTACAGATAGCCTACCTGCCAACAGAAACAGAAAAACAAATTAATTCAAGGCATTAGAAGCTCCACTAATAAAATCTATGTCTGTTAAAGTCTATAAAACTGAAGGACTGGGCCAGTGACTCCATAACTCTTGATTTTCACCTGGAACTAGATTTGTTAGCTGGTCCTTAAATCCAGAGTAAAATAATTGCTATTCTGTCACCCCACAGGGTCATTGATTCAATTATTGATACCTTCAAATGTTTCATGCTGGTCAAATTAGGGAGACTTTCTCAACAGACTTTAATGTGACACAATTTGGTAGAGAAATAATGTCTGAAGTGATTTTTCCTTCAGTTTTTTTTTTCTTAATTTTGAGTGAAGTTATTTGGACCTGTTTTCCCGTGTGACCCTGTATCTTAAGGTGACTTGTCAAAGTCGGTATTTATGATGTGCCTTTTACCAAAGCACAGGAATGAGCCAATTCTTTCAATTGTAAGGTGTTTAATGTAAGGGGTTTGACCTTAATCGTATCAAGACCTTATTTTAGATATATTTAGACATCATAAAATAATTGGAAGCCAAATATTTCCAGCCTCATTAAAATACACAACACAACTGCAAGCATATTTAAACCCTTGTCTAAGTCGGTATTTATGATGTGCCTTTATTTATGATGTTCCTTTTTCCAAAGCACAGGAATGAGCCACTTTCTTCAATTGTAAGGTGTTTAATGTAAGGGGTTTGACCTTAATAGTATGAAGACCTTATTTTAGATTTATTTGTACATCCTAAAATAATTGGAAGCCAAATATTTCCAGCCTCATTAAAATACACAACGCAACTGCAAGCATATTTAAACCCATAGAGCTCAGTGCCAAGCAGCAACAGCATACAAAACTAAAGCTGGAATGTCTGAAGTTGCAAATCTTCATATTTAAGTCAGGAGAATGTAAGTATTCAGAATTTTTGATACACACAGATACAGCCAACTGTGGATGTAAGCCAACTGACGGAACATCACAAGGATGTGGCAATCCCATAGGAAAGACACGTGGAGTAGGAAAAACACAAGGAGCTTGAGGAATGGCAAAGACTACCAAGAGCAGACATGTGAAATGGCGAAAAAAATGGCACCAGTGTTGATATTGTCAGGTTCAGAGCATATTCTTGGACCAACATCAATGAACTTTGTCCAGTCAGTAGATAGATAGCTAAAAGATACATGGTGTCCTAATGCCCTATTTCTATGTTTTTCTTCTATAAATCACATGTGTAACTCCCTCTTGGATTGAATGAACACATTCTAATCCAGCTCCCCTTCCTCTTTTTGAACCATATCAATGGTGTGTCACTGTTTTAGTAATAAAATATTATTTCTGAGACACATTCTTTCTTTTTAACAGTAAACCTGCATCATGCATTGTGTCCATAATTACGATAATTTATTTAGATTACATCAGCACCAAGGAATTGTATAAACACATAAACATTGCTCACACACTTGTCTCACGAGGCAAGCTTTATTCACAACGCTGTCTAGGGACATACTGAACAATGTTCAGATATTGTTTTGGTGCTAATTTCCGTTCACGGTCTACAGTATGTAGGACTTACAGTACAATCAGCTTAACACTGACATATATTTGACACCCACAATCTCTTCTATTTACACTGTGAGTTACGTACTTGTAATAGAGTGTGTTTGAAAGATTATCTCATATTATTTCAAGTCAACTTTAAATCAAATATGACCCAAGGAAATTAAGGAATGAGGCCAGTAGACTGTCTATCTTGTCACCTTATCTTTCATTCATTCATCTTCACACACTTATCCATTTCCTGGTTTGCAGGGGCAGCAGTCTCTTCGACCCGAATAACACTACCCCATACTGTCAGCCTTCCAGTAGGAGTTGAGCCCACTGGAAGTTTTGTGGGCCAGGAAAGATGCTATGCTCAGAGGACCTCAGTGGCAAGTGTGTATTCGAACCTGAAGCCTTGAGGAACCAATACCACCTCCTTAACCACTATGCCACCACTGCTCCCCTTTTTTTTTCTTATTATTTTTTTGTCAAAAAACAGATAGGGCATGAAATCTTCCACATGGCCTCTAATGTCAATAAGGTAGTGTGACCAAAATAAATGGTTTGAAAAGTTGGGAGTTGCAGCAAGTAGCAAGTTCCACCAGACTTTACTCAAAGTCTGAAATCTTAAGAGTTTTGAGCCTGTTTGCATAGGTGACGGACAGTTGACAAGATAAGGTCAAACAGGAGGCTCCATGGACCACGATGTTTGCAGATGACATTGTCATCTTTGCTACAGGGAAGGATGGAGGAAAACCTGAAGGGGAGAATGTCTGATACAAAGAGAAGATGTAAATCAGTAGAAGTAAAACAGAATACATGTGTGTAAATGAGAGTGAGGAAGATGAAATAGAAAGCTCCAAGGACTGAAGGTACAGAAGAAGAGAAAATGAATTCAAGTACCTATAGCTTACTGTGCAAGAAATGGATAGAGCACAAAAGAGCAGCAAGTCAATGTGCAGGCTGAGTGGAATGGGTGTAGACGAGTGTCAAGGTGATAATTGACTGAAGGACAGCAGCTCAGTATAGTTTATAGACAGTTGGCCTATCTTGGAGACAGTGACCAGGATGGACAGGATTACAAATGAGCAGATCAGAAGAACGGTTGTTGTTGAGATGGTGGATACAAAGTTGAAATAAATAAAGAGTGAAAAAATATTCTTGCATAAGGAAAGAACAGGGGAGCAGAGATGGGATTTCATGATCTGGGGGACCAAGCTCTCAGGTGATTTCAACTCAGTGAGGCCTTGTTGTGTAATTTGCTAAAATACTAGCACTCTAGTATTTACTTTTGCTACAACCTGAGTCTGAGGTTTTCAGTAAAAAATAATTTGAGAAATGTTATTGTTATCTGAAATCTTTTTTAACTACAGTACAATGAAACTACATGATGCACTAACCACTCATCCACTAAAATATTTGGCCAGAAATGGGCCATCAGTGCAGTTTTTGTTTATGCTTTAATGCTTTTTTTTTCACACAGAATGATTTCCGGCCAAAACAGAAAGGTATGATGATAAAAAAAAAACAGCAGTCATTGCAGGCTTGCCTGAAAGCACCAAAATATCTCAAAATATTGAGAAAATATCATATTAAGCCAAATAAATAATATAAAATTAATGTGCTGTTTTATTCTTTGAAATATTAATATATACTCCAATTGCAGATCTTTGATTTTTTTTTTTAGGATTTGTCATGGCCACTAATGTAATCGTACTTGGAATTGGCAGGAACATTTCTTTAGGTGTTTTTTTAGCCAAGAGTTTTTTTTTATTATTATTTTGGTGCATTACCACAAACTAGGTGGTTCTTTTGCTAAGAGTCAATGTCTCTGCCATTGGTGTCAAACTATAGGCTCATAAGAATAAATCCGTTTGCTTCCATATGTACTTCTACCATCGGGCTCAGCCCCCGAAAGAAGGTTCACAGGGGTTTGTTATGGTGTAATTTGGTTGTGGAAATTGCTGCGCCTTCCATCCAGTAACAGATAAGCAAATGGAGATGGCCGAATAGAAGTCAAATATTTTATCTTAACTGCCAACACCCAGAAAAACCCTTGTCTTATGCAAAGAATGTTTTAAATACACATTTGTATTAATGCAAATAACACAAAAATGAAGGTTCTGACTACAATTTTAACTAAATGTAAAATGTAATGTAAAAGTTGAGGAAAAGGAAACATGGAACACTCCTGTGTTTTACATGCATGATTACGATTAAGTATTGTACAGTATTGACTGCAAGGCAATATAATGGATCTAATGGATTACCAAACGCTGGTTTCACAGTAGAGGAGTCAAGTGTTAGGTGATAGTGTCATTGACATACTAACTTAACAGCTAAATAGAAAGTGACTACTTGTCTTCGTGACACAGCAAACCACTGCATTCACAGAAATGTGACCTCTGCATTCAACCAATCAGCAAAGTGAACAGTGGGCACCTTTGAGCGCCTGGGGACCATTGATTGGGGATGGCGTCATGCTCAGAGGACCTCGAACCTTGGCTAATTCCTTAACGACTATATAACCACTGCATTGAGACCAATACTGCATTAGAATTATTTAAACTCAATCATTTTAACTGCTTGTCACTGTTTGAATCTTTAACATGCATTAAATCTTGGTAATGGCATATAATTCAAGTTACTTACTTTTAATGCCATAGATAACCATGTTTTTTTTTTTTTTTTTTTCCCCTAAATAACCATTTTTTTTTTTTTTTTTTTTTTTTTTAAGTCATAATAACCCCTAATAACTGGCAACCTCTCCAGAAGGCATGTTTTCGTGCATCACCTTCAGTTACTCACAACAAAAGCATGCTTGGTGACATATATTTTGAAAGGGAGATAACAACATTACATTACAAAAAAAATCTGCTATTGTGTTTATCTTACACAGGTATTTCTCTGGATTCTACCAGACAGAAAATAGTTCCCAATGATGAATGTACCAAAGGCTCACTAACAAGCAAACAATATTTCTCAAAAGCAATTACTGTAGCATAAAGCCTTTTTGGACCTTGACAAACGGTGTTTATATTCTGGCTCCCAATGCATTTGATGATAAATTATAGGGTTGACAGTGATGGCTGCTGCTTGATGTTTATATGATGATCGCAGCACTTCCATTCTGAACTCCTTTTAAAAAGTTGAACAGCATCATAAAAATGCAATGTTTGATTTTTGAATAAATGTGTACAATACATCAGGAGCATTTTTAGTCAGAAATAGAACAAATTGTAAAAGTGTTTACTCAGTTGGATTTGGCTGCACAGATTTTGCTCTCATAGCTCTGCCTGTTTGAGAAAAATCCATGGAGCCCGAGATAAACAAGCCCCAGTAGTGGATAAAAGCTGAATCTTGAAAAGATATTCAGAGAGATGTGGGATTTACCTCATAATGAGGGACAAACCTGCAGGAACATGCATTTACAAGTGGACATCATTACAGGGGAACAAGAGTAGGAAGAGGCCAGGGCTGGTGAAGTTAATGAGTAGTGGAGTAGATCCACTGAATGACAGGATAGCTGATTGTGTAAATGAAGAGCTGACAGCTTCAATGAGGTGCCAGGCATTAAATGGTGAAAGTAATGAGGGCTAATTAACATCAAATTATGGCAACCAAATGAGGTGAACATAAACAGCAGTCCCTGCTTGAACTTGCCATCTGCAAATCCAAATATTTCCCATTTTTAGCATTTGACTTTCACCTAAAAACTTGTCTACATGTCACTGCTACCATTAAATAAATACAAAATTTTTCTAAGCCACCTATTGGGTAAGAATGTTAAGAATATAAATCGTCTACACGATTTAACATTTTTTTTCTGTAATCGTTCCTTTTTTGAGTTTTGTAGGCCGTATTAAAAGCTAGACTGGCCACATCCAGTCCTTCGGCATTAAATACAAAAGAATATATATATATATATATACAATACATATATATATATATATACATACATTTGGTATGGGACAGTAGTGCTCTAGTAGTGGAGGATCCAGACTTGGGACGGTTCCAGGTATGAATCCACCAGCTGCCAAGGTACTAAAATGCCTTTAGCCTTAATCAGTATTGTAATTTGGACAAGTTTAGCAGGCCGAAGTAAAACGCCAAATGAGCCACATCTGGCCACCAGGCCTTAGCTTGCCCAGGTCTGCTCTGGAACATCTGAGAATGCCACAAGCCAATGCATGATTCAGTAAATGCTGCCCCCTATACCCTACCAAGGGAAGTACATACAGGCACACAGTTTTGGGCTGTCCAAATGTCCAGTGAGAGGAAGTTGTCCAGTATCAGAAGCAAGCAAGTTTCCCACAATTACAAGTGATATCCAGTGTATAACATTTAAATGTATCAGAGAGAGCAGTGTGGACAATTGAACATCTACTGTATGTCTAATAGTGCACCAAAAATTATTCAAAAAATAAGGAGTGGGGGAGAGACGACTTCTTGGAGTCAGTGATGGGCATAACAGTGATCAAGAATGAAGAACATTACAAGCACCTGAGAGAAGCATGTCTAGCATGCTGCAAAAAAATCCTTGCAAATTACATGAGCAGATTGCTTGCCAGAAGCATGGAAAAAAAAAAAATTACTAAAATTTGCACGCCATGTCTGTGTTTGTGAGTGTACAAACCTAAATGCCAGGCCCAGAGGCAAATAAAGCAGTAGGAAGTTGTATTTGAGTTACTTACAGAATCAAATAACATGACCATAGACAGATTGTGAAAAATAACACTGAGCTGTGACACAGAAGATCACATCCAAAGGCAAAAGAGGGCTTTGATTTAGAATTATCACATAAACTGCAAAAAAATATATGAACAGTTGAGATTTTTTTTTAATACATGACACAAAGCTGCTTCCTGAAAGATTATCATTAAATGCAACACTGTCCTGCTGATTTTCTTTAATTTTTATTTGACATAGAAGGCTCCACATACGAATGAGAACAAACATGCGTGACCCCTCAGTCTCAGCTGGAATGTGTTCATTTCCTTTCATTCATTCATCTTCAACCTCTTTTCTGTGACCGATTCACAGGGGCAGCTGTCCCCTCGAATTACACCCATACCCCACTGTACTACAAAGTGAGCCCACTATGGTTATGTGGTTCAGGACGGTGCCATGTCCAGATCACCTTTGTGGCAACCTGGCAGCTGGTGGATTCAAACCTGAACCGTTGAGAACCTGAGTCTACTTCTTTTACCACTAGGCCACCACTGCCACACACTGTTCATTTTCTTTTCACAATTTATGTAAATTGCACTCAAATAATATGTTAGATGGAGGTTGCATCATTCATAAAATAACATATCTGTGTAAAAATAACAACTATTTGAAAGTATATATTTTATTCATGTTTTATGTTGCACCCTAGCATAATTGGAAAAACTGGGCAAATAAAAAAAGATCTAGTTATTAACAAAGTGGAAACACATTTAAGGAAAATAACTTTTTTTTTGTAACTTATGCATGATACTTGGATTGTACCTGTAATGGGCTTAAGGACATATTGTTCTAAAGGAAGAAGCTTAAAACATCTTAGCATTTATTCCCCTTTTCTGACAACCAATTACTATGAGTGCTTTTGTTTCAAAAACAAGCTAATAGACAAATACCCATGAGATAACAACAACAAGGCAAAAACACCATCTTTTTTTATTATTTTTATCACGGAATGTGGAAAAAAATTGGACTGGAACATCTGTCAAAATGTTGTGCTTGTTAGGATAAAAGCAAGAACATAACAAAGAGACAAGCTATCACTGTTCTACTGCAAACACATCTTAGTTAAATCTAAAACACCTAAATTTCTTTCAGGAATTTTCTCACTCTAAAGGATCACGTCTAATTATCTGGTTAAATAGATCCACACACTTTCTCTGCACACCATGGCTGTGGCTTCCGTTAAATATATCAACTGCGTTTCCTGATTAACTACTTTATTACCTTTATCACCCTTTCTTTCTTGTTTTAATTATTTATGCTTCAAGAACATTTTCGCAGCACGCACTGGGAATTTAATGGTAGGTTTACATTTCTTTCCATTATCCAACAAATCTGCTGAATAAATTTTGTGTTCTTTTCTGTTTCAGTTTTAATCAAACATATCTATATCACAGTAAATAACATTAGTTATATGTAGATAAAGGGTATCCCAAAAAATGTAAACACACTTGCTGCAACAGTCAATCTAACCATGTAAAATGGAAATATTTGAAGACATGGCATTTTGTTTTCGTCTATATGGGCCAGCCCCACTGCCCTTGTAACACAGATCTTTACTGATGAGATCTTGACAAAAACACGGCACAAGAGGTTTTGTTAAAAATGCAACATGTTCACCAGATTGTACACTGCTAGATGCCTTAAAAATAAAGTCTATGTTACAAAACCTGCGACAGAGAGCGACCATTGAACATGAATGCATGCAAACACCTGTGTTGTGATGTGACATTTTGGGACTTACATTTTATTTACATTTTTTAAATTTATGTGACAAGTTAATAAGTTGGATTGTGCATTTCCCTATTTTTATGTTGTACACCCTGTACCCCCAAAATTTTTCTTGTTTCTTTATTTACAGACAGACTGCCTCCAGAGTGTGCACAACATAACTGTTGCAACTCATTGTGGATTGATTAATAAGATTATTTAGTCCAGCGCTGTCTTAATTGACCACATCCATTCATCCTCTGTTTTTTCTCAGTTTCTAAGGCAGTGTAGTTTCACAATTTGGCAGATTTTTGGATGGTTCTCCATATCTAAAAGAACCCAAGACAGTCAAGTTGCCAATTGCTTACTGTAACGTATGGGTTCACCATAAGGGTCGTCCCAGGAGAGTAGCGCAGTGCTCCAACCGCCCAGTGGATCGCCTGACACTCCTCCTTAATGGTGCTGCATCCTTCTTCCTGGTTGGACAGCTTCAGATCCGGTCAGATCCGTCAAAGGGCTGGCCAGGTCAGTGTACCGTGGGATGAAACGCTGACAGTCCCCCACCATACCCAGAAACTGTCTGACCTCTTTTTTAGAGTAGCTGCGGCCTTGTCTATTTGTGGCCGCACCTGTCAACTACCTAAGCAGTGCCCCAGATGCCGAACCTCCCTCCGTCCAACCGTACACTTCCCTGGGTTGGCCGTAAGTCCCACCTGCCTCAGGGACTCCAACACCGCCTCCACATGCCGCATGTGTTCCGCCCAGCTGCTGCTGTGAATGATAACATCATCGAGATAAGCAGCGGCATAGGCAGCATGGGGGCGTAACACCCTGTCCATGAGGTGTTGGAAGGTGGCTGGGGCCCCAAAAATCCCGGACGGAAGTGTCACAAATTGGTACAATTCGTACGAAGTGGAGAAAGTAGTTTTTTGGATTCTGGTGATAAAGGATTCTGCCAGTAACCCTTGGTTAAATCCAGTACCGTAAAAAAATAAGCAGTATCAAAGCCCATCCAAGAGTTTGTTGACCCGGGGCATTGGATATGCATCAAAACGTGACATCTCGATCACCATGCGGTAATCTACACAGAATCGAACAGACCCATTCTTCTTACCCAGGAGAACAATGAGGCTGCTCCAGGTGCTGTGTGATTCCTCTATTACTGCCGCTCTCCAGAGGGGATGGAAGCCTAACTTTAATCCTAATCCTAACCCTAACCTAATCCCTAACCCCAAAACCATCAATGGAGGGTCCAGAGTAGAGGAGGAACCAGGGGGATGGACCGTGCTACTTCTCCAGCATCTGTTTCAACTCTCTCTGCACTATTTGACACTTGTGCATGGAACGCTTGTGCCGTGAACACACCGTCACTCCAGGAGGTGTGTCTAGAGAATGCTGAATGAGCGTGGTGCAACCTGGAAGGAAAGAGAACACATCTGAAAAATGCTTCTGGAGCTTTACCATGTCTGGCCCCTGGGACAACAGGAGGGAGTTGTCACAAGGAAGAGAGGTTGGACCAGGAGCCCCCGCCACTGGACCCCCTCCTCCCTCACAGTCGACACCAGGGCTGCTGTTTTGGGCTCCATCCACTCCTTCAGTGAATTCAAATGATAAATTTGGTTTTCCCCCAAGACTTAATGTCCAATAATCTGTACAATTTTTTCAGGGTCCATGACATAAACGGTATCCCCTGATCTGTCAGGATTTCTTTTGGGATCCTGACCCACGAGATGATCCAGAAAAGTGCAGAGACATGTTGCGGACTCTGCACCTTTCCGGCTTCCGGGTATCTCGTGGCGAAGTCTATGACTACCATAACAAACTGGAACCCACGTGCAGTGCGGTGGAACGGCACGATGAGGTCCATTCCAATACGCTGCAACGGAACCTCCATCAGTGGCAGTAGCTGCAGTGGCGCACGTGGGGTACCCTCTTATTGCACCCACTGTGCAATTCTGGCCGGGAGCCCCTCGACGAACTGCTCCAGTACCACCGTCTCCAGCATCCATTCAGCATCCTCCGATGTCCCTGGCTGCAGCCACCTGATGGCTGAGTCCCGTAGTTTCCGGGGCGAAAGTAAATGGCCAATCCTCGCTCCCCGGAACTAACAGCGAAAGTCCTCGGTGAAGTATCCCAGTCAGCCCAACACAGCTTTCCGGACGTCTTGGTAACTCCCCCTCGCTGTGGCCGGCAGCAAGTCTGTGCATCACCGGAGAGAAGAGGTAACAGATAGTCTACAGGGGTCATCCTCTGTAGCATCATAGACGCAAGCGACATGGTTACACTGGGAGAGGACGTCGCCGGCTTCCACCTGACTTTTGTGCATAATGATAACCTCTCCCATCACCTGGGCCAACATGGCAATCTGTCGGTCCGCCATCGTGTCCAGGTCATGTTGGGTGCCACTGTAACGTATAGGTTCACCCTGGACACGATCACACATACTCTGGGTTGCGTTCCAACGCTTTATTGACACGTGTCAGTGTTCACTTGCGCGGTCTCAATCTCAGTCTCTGTCAGTATTTGTGCTCTCTTGCACAGCCAATGTCTGTCAACCTCTTCTGACACTTCTGCAGTCTCTGCTTCAGCTCCCTCCCCCTCTGATCCCTGCTCCTACTAATATAAAGCGCAGTGTTATTATGAGAATTATGTGATGTATGCTGCAGCTGCGTCACTACTCCTGTGCTCACTCTGCTGCAGCTGACCGTTAACCTTCGCCCGCCTCCACACTTAATTATTATTCAGAACTAACTCTCAGATTTAGCTCTGAGATCAACTAGGAATAAAGAGTGGACTTTGAAGACAGAATGACTTCATGCACGGCTTATGAAAATCATTGTTGTTAACAATAAAGTTAGAATTCTACTGTATATGCAACTCCAGAAGCTTTGCAGCTGTAGCTATAAAAAAACTTCAAAAAGGACCAAATTAAGTGCAAAAACATTACAGGCCATAGTGGTTACTAAAGGGCCTTTTCTGGAGAATGTCACCTTTGCATGTGTGCCAAATGCTTTCTATGTTATTGGAGTTAATAGGACACTGTGTCTCAATATGTCCCCCTGACTTAGACCTAGATCTCGGTGTTCTGAGATTAAAGATGGAAAGAGATAAATCGATGAATGAAAGTGTAAAATTGTTTATTTTGAAAAATGACCGGATTCCAATCAATTACTATCTTATTCTTGTTCTTACTGTACTCTTTACATGTGAAGATCAGTGTTGGGACAAACGCGTTAATGTAACTCTGTTACATTAACAAAAACAAAACTACTTTTCTAACTAAGACGTAACTAATGTAACTAATAATGTAACATGTTACTTTTCCCATTCAGTAATGCCCTAATTGTTACTGTGGTGTAAAAGGGCTACTCGTTACTATCTGAAGTTTAAATAGACAGTTTCTCACAGCCATGGAGAGAGGAATGTGTGGCAGCAGACCTGTTCATTATAATGAGGAGCTGGTCATGTGAGGGGTGGGGGTAAGATTTTAACACTTTATCAGGGGGTATTTATATGCATTAAAGAAAAACAACAATGGACTCAGTGAAATGACAACAACACAGCAGCAGCAGCGGCAGCAGTCTCTCTCTCAGAGACTTAAATCTATCTATCTATCTATCTATCTATGTATATGTATGTTTGTATGAATATATATATAGGTAAGCAGGTTAATGTTAGTAATGTAAGTAGTTGAGAGTTGATTAGAATTTATGAATAGTTGTTGATAGTTGATTAGTTGATAGCCATTCCTGCTGTGCAGTTGTCATAATCTCAATAATGTAGACAATGCAAATGCTATGAATGTCTGTAAAATGCTATTATGTTATTACAATCACTTCAAAATCTGCAGTATGCATGACTAATCGTATTCAAAATAAGTATTTCTTGGACATTTGCCAGTGAAACACGTTTGGTGTCGTCTCTCATGCCATCAACAAGAAGAGTCGTTTATATTGTGACGATGCTGAAATGTTTTTTCTCTCATTAAGGAGGGTTTTTTACTCTTATACTGCAGCTGTTGCTATCTTTGCCCATTTATATTGTCTATTTTTGTGAGGGCTGAATGGTTTATAATGTTTTATAATGTAAATCAATGGTTTTGGAAAGTCCTTCTGTCCAGCACTAGACATTTCTTGTTTACATTATATGCTGCACAAAGAATTATAGGACGAAATGGTTGAAAATAAACGAGTATTTTTTTTTTTACTTATATTGAAGTAGTGTGTTTAAGTTGTACACAGTTATTTATAGCATTTAGTGCATTTAGTCTGGTATCACACTAATTCAGGGTAATCAGCATACATTGGTATCATTTACTATTGGTATTGGTTCATATTGGTATTGGTACATATCGCTATCAGGAATAAAGTGTTTGGGCAATATTGGTTAATGTTGATATTGCTAAGCGTTAATATCGGACATCCCTAATAAAAAGTCAGTTTCCCACAGATTCTGTGTGATACAACACTGCAGATGAATACAAATAACAGACTACTTTAAGGACTAAATGATTTTCCAGAAAATGTGGAGAGAAAATTCATAAAATATAAGTACTTACCGTTGATTTACTGGTAAGTATTTATACGATTGTAGTGTGTGGTGATTTACACACTGATATACTACACTCTACAGTACTCTACAGTACATCAATCTATGAAAATTCATACCATTTTGCACCTAAGACATGTTAAATATGCTACAGAACACAACATTTTTACACAACACCTTTTAATATGTTTTTAAAGTAAACTAGTTATTAGTTACTTGTTTAATTTAGTAACTATTGACGTAACTAGTTACCTTTCCAGTCAAGTAATAGTTTTTTTGAAGTAATTCGCCCAATATTGGTGACTGTGCTTAACTTTTTTCATCTGAAGGACCATTTAAAATCAAATATACATCAATATGGAGAATGAAAACAAACCCAAATGGTTTTTGCACAAACAGAGACACTCAATTAAACGTGTCATGTACATCGAACAGGACACATTTATCAAAACCCTGGGGAGTGATGAGTTGTTATGGCTTGGTGGTAGGTTCTAAAAATAAAACTAGCCAAACAGAGGAATTGAAGTTGATTCAATGATAGTGAGAAGATGGTCTAAGAGATTCTGTCCCAAACTAATTTACATTGTTCAGAAAGTCTGCATACAGAATACAGATGAGACTTCTCTGCAGGGTTCCCAAGCCCTTGCAAATCCCATATTTTGTTCTATTATTTTATATTTTCTTACTTTTTTTTTATAAGGCCCCTTGAAGTAACACTGGTCACAAATTGGTTGGTGAATCCTGTACTAGGTTATATATGTGTACTGTGAGATGTTAATATCCCTAATAATTTATACCAGTACTTACCTCAGTTCCAGTTTCAATAGTGGTCAGGTGACGGTATTCTTTCAGGTTGGCTGTATTTGAAGTGGAAGGAGACACATCATGAGTTATGCATTATGAGTTTATTGGTTGGTTCAGCCATTTACCACAACAAACCCTCACTCACTATTTCACAGGCTGATCTGACCTCATTAACTTCATTAAAAGCCTTAGCTATTCCGGGCAAAAATAATGATTACTTTAAAAAAATTACAATATAAAACAGATTTATTGATTCACTTATGGTGTCTTTGAAAATTCTCTAACTGCCTCATTTAAAATCCTACCTTGCATTTCTCTTTCTGCACTGTAACATTTTGCACTTGCTTTCTTCTATATCAATATGTCACAATTAGACACAAAAAAGAAAACACAGACTGCAGACATCTTTGTTTATTTTTCCACAGCTGTGGAGATGATGTTTCAACATTACCTAGACAGACAGTGATAAATCCTCGATATTCCACTTAGCCATGATGTCGTCTGAGGTCAGATTATACTTTAATCAGCTTAGCAACGTGTTCAAAAATGAGTCAAGTTGAGGCACTAGGCATGGCTCAGTATACTAGTGAAACTGAAAGAGGCTTTGGTAAATCTTAAAACTGTTTAGCTAAACCAACACATATGTACAGAATTTATGAATATTGTTTATGTTTAGCATGGCAGTGTATTATTGTTGTTGGTTTTCTTTTTATAAGGCACTGAAATCATTT
Source organism: Paraplagusia blochii (assembly GCA_016785265.1). NCBI lineage: Eukaryota > Metazoa > Chordata > Actinopteri > Pleuronectiformes > Cynoglossidae > Paraplagusia > Paraplagusia blochii. The sequence goes on along the minus strand of JAFBJS010000553.1, from coordinate 22,355 downwards.
ATCTATTTCAATAGTTACATATGCTGTTGGATCAGTTAAATATTGAAAATAGATTGATCGATCAGTCAAGATCGATAGATTTATCTATCTATCTATCTATCTATCTATCTATCTATCTATCTATCTATCTATCTATCTATCTATCTATCTATCTATCTATCTATATGTATGTTAAATGTGTGTGTATATATGTATATATATGTATGTATATATATATATAATATTTATATTATAGCAGGTTAATGTTAGTAATGTAAATAGTTGATAGTTGATTAGAATTTATGAATAGTTGTTGATAGTTGATTAGTTGATAGTGTTTCCCGCTGTGTTGTCATAATCTCAATAATGTAGATACTGTAAATGCTATGAATGTCTGTAAAATGCTATTACGCATTATGTATAACATAATTTATGTTTTATAAACCTTTTTTTTCCAAACTTAAACTGTTAATTGAAATTACCCACCATGTGGAGGAAGAGAGAGAATCCAATGTACATACGGAGACAGGAAAAAAGTAAAAAGTATAACAGCACCTCAAAGTATAACATAACGAGTTCTAACACTGTTATGTTCAGAAAACCAAATTAAAGAGAGACAACAAGTCCCTTTCGGCCATGAGAAAATTTTAACTAAAGTGTTTATTGGTCTTTCTCAGCCAAGAGTGCAAAAGAAGAAGGGGAAGACAGCTGATTGAAGAGAAAGAAACGTGTAAAAAGTGAAGAGAAATTAGAAATGGAACAACAGTTCAATCTGAGTACTGTCAGACAGGTTGTTAAATGCGAACAGTATGGCTTTTCCATTGTGGGACAAAAGAAATCATGGGAAATGTGTTGACCGGGAAACTATCTCTTCACAGCAAATAGTCCACAGAAAGTAGAATTTTTCTATAAAAAAATAAATAACAAAGCAAGCCACCAGGAAATGTACAAGGAGCCATTTTCAATCAATGGAACAATAGATGAAGGTACCCTTTGTAAATTTTGAAATGTCTCTGCTCTATGTAAAACGATTGTTTTGAAATTTTAAGTCGACTTTTGTATTTTTTTTTTTTTTAATCTTCTTTTTCTCCGTTTGTCCCTTATTTAGGTTTTGCCCCAGCAATCAACAATTTCGATCTCACTCTGTCTTCTGTATCCTGAACTCCAACTACCTCCATGTCCTCTCTCACTGCATCGATAAATCTTCTCTTTGGCCTTTTTTTCATCTCCTTCCTGGTAGCTCCATCTCTAGCATTCTTCTCCAAACGTATCCACTGTCCCTGCTCTGAACGTGTCTAAACCATCTCAATCTAGCCTGTCTAGCTTTTTCTCCAAACCTTCCTGTCTGTGTTCCCCTTGTCACCTGATCCTGTCCATCCTAATAACCCCTAAAGAGAACCTCAGCATCTTTAACTATCCAGCTCTGCCTCCTGCCTTCTACCTATTCTTAATGTCTCTAATCCATACATCATGGCTGTTCTCACAAATGTCCTGTAAAACACTCTATTCACCTTAGCTGACACTCTTGTATCACAAATCACTCCGGGTACTTTTCTCCAGTTGCACCTGTACTCTTTTCTTCACCTCCGTTCCACAGTCTCCAGTTGAGCCTCAGTATCTAAACTCCTCCACCTTGACCACCTCTACTCCTTGTAACCTCATCATTCCACTGTTCCCCTTTTCACAATGTCACAATGATCACAATGTCATCTGCAAACGTCATTGTTCATGACTCCTGTCTGACCTCATCTGTCAATCTGTCCATCATCATAGCAAACAAGAAGGGGCTCAAGGCCGATCCTTGATGCAGTCTCACCTACTCTTCTTCTGTCTTTCCAACAGCACACCTCAGCACTGTTGTACTGTTCTCGTATATACCCTTCACCAATCTAACATGCTTCTCTGCCACTCCTGACTGTGGTGTCTCCTGAAGCTATTTCTGGTGCAATGGAGAATTCATCAAATCGAAGCATGGCTGTGCCCTGGGCTCGCCAGTTACACCCATTTTTTGCAAACCTCTACATGGAAAGCATAAAACTCAAGTCTTCTCATATCTACTTTAGAAGGACAAAGCCACGGCACTGGTTTCGTTATGTTGACGATACATGGGCCATGGTAAGAAGGCAAAAAGTGGAGGCTTTTACTAAACATATCAATTCGGTCAACTACAACATCAAATTCACCAGGGAGGAAACCAAGGATGGGAAACTTCCTTTCTTGGACTGCAAGGTATCAATTGGGGAAAATGGAGACCTTGTTACAGAGGTCCACAGGAAACCCACACATACTGACCAGTTCCTAATCTTTGACTCTCACCACCCACTAGAACACAAACTCAGTGTCATCAGGACCCTGCAACGCCGGGCAGACAGCATCCCATCTGGAACAGAGGGGAAAGAAAACGAACACACACACGTCAGACAGGCCCTGAAAACTTGTGACTACCCAAACTGGGCCTTCAGCAAAACAGGTTAAAGGCAGAATAAAGAAACCACTACAAAAACACATGGCAGTGTCCTAGGTATCCGAGAAACCACGTAGGATTTTCAGCAAACACAACATTCCTGTATCCTTAAAACCGGGCAACACACTCAGACAGAGGTTAGTTCATCCCAAAATTACAAGGGAAAACCTTGTGGTCTATGCAGTTCAGTGCATTGAAGAGTGTTCAGATCTGTATATTGTGGAGATCAAACAACCACTCGGCAAATGCATGGCCCAGCACAAGAGGGTGACCACATCAGGACAGGACTCAGCAGTTTATCACTATCTAAATTTAAAGGGACACTTTTTCCATGACTCAGATGTGTATATTTTGGACAAAGAGGACAGGTGGTTTGCGAGAGGAGTAAAGGAAGCCATCTATGCCCATCTGGAACAACCAACCTTGAATGGGGGGAGGTCTGCGTCATCAACTGTCTGCTACATACCATTGCCTTGAGATCCCATCCTAGGAAGTTTAACTGCTCATCAATACCAAAGTAGGCTCCTTTAGATGGGTTTAACAACGACTCCCATTCACATCTGGACATGTGACATGAAAACTGATCATTAACTTCAGGAGCAGTTTCTGTCTAAAAAGTTGTGACCAAAACAACTCTTCACACCTTGGTCCAGTGGTGAAGGGAGTGGTCTAGAGTAGTATAACTACTAGAGTTCTCTCCAACAGCAACCAGAAACTGATGAAGTTCCTCAGTTGAGGAATAAAATGTCTTTCAACTCCAAGAAGAAGTCCAGTTGCTTACACCTAAACCCTTTTTGGATTTAGAAGATCAGTCCTTGTTCCATTTGTTGTCTGAGCAGGGGTCAGGATTGACTTGCAATGAAGGGGCAACTTGTGCACTCACATGGTGAACTGTTTACCCCATTGCATTGTCCTTCATATTCTGCACACCCCAAGATCCTTGCATGGTCACTGTTCTATTACATATTATGTCAACTCAACTCAACTATATTTATTTAGAGTGCCAAATCGTAGCAACAGCTATCTCAGGGCACTTTTCACAGAGTTAAATACAAATAACAAAGAAACAATATACAAAACAGACAACAATGACCCCCTGCCCTTAAAACCCTCGCATCGGCTGAGGAACAACTCCCAAAAGAACCCAGGCAATCGACAGCCAAGGGGATCCTCACCCAGGACGGACAGGCGGGCAGGCAAAACAGTGGCAGTATAGAAGCAGCTAATTATTATAAATTAAATTAAGTGGTCCAATGATAAGTTCAGGTATATTTTAAATTAAGAAGTCCATATGGCATCCATCTGATCCAGGTCTGGTCCACTCCTGACTGTACTGTAGGTTGGTGGTGAGGTGGTAGGAGAAGTACATTGGCTGCCAATGGCAATCAGGTTCAGGGGAAAGAATAAAGACTCTGGGGACGTGAGGTCCCCAACAATCAGTGCTATGATTAACCCTAAAGCCTGATTGGAAAGTCTTAAATAGACATTTAGAATTTAAGTAAAGAGAGTTGGTCAGCAACAACCCTCTCTAAGATTTTGGAGATAAAGACCAAATTTGAAATGGGCCTATAATTAGCTAAAATCTCTGGGTTTAATGATGATTTTTTTAAGTAAGGATCTTATGATCGTGATTTTGAAATTTATAGGAACATAACCAATCTTAAGATAAATTGATTATGTCCAAAATGGAGGTGTCAATTAAAGGAAACACCTCCTTAAGGAGCCTAGTTGGAATGAAATCTAAGCTACATTAGCACATTTAGCTGAGGAGGTCATGGTGGTCAGCTGACATAAGTCCATGGGAGAAAATGTGGCTAGGGATATGTCTGGTTTACAAGCCATCTCCTGCACCATGGCATCAGAACGCAGATTAGCTGAAGTTGATGTCAGAAGGCCATTTAAAGTATATATATATATATTATTATTCAATTTGGTTTAACAAAATCTCATCTAACAAAATAATCCTGAACATGTTATTTTGTATTTTTTTATTTTCAAACAAATAAACAAGTGGGTCACAATGAACATCGTAGGGGTCATTTTTGTTTCCCAGGCCATATGTTTGACACCCCTAGTTTAAAGGCTTGTGATCATGAATGGTCTAAAACAATGTCAATTTTCCTATCATTTGATGTTACAGTCTCCTTAACATCTTTATGCTCTATTTTCAGACCCATCAGCTTCCTGTTATCTATCCTTATTTCTCAGTCTTCTCGTTCATAACTTACGCAAATAGCACTATCTACCCTTTAACACAGTATTCTTGCCAACTAGGATCCAACATCCATCAATATTTTTAACCAGCTTCACCTTCTGAGAAGCTCTATCACTCTGATATACTGACTGGTACAAATCCTTCTCCCATTTCTTATTATATGTAACCTTTCATGCAACAAATCATAAGCCTTGGTTGCTGCTCTCTTCTAGCCAGACACTATTCTTTCCAAGTACATCCATCACCCTACCGTGCCCTTAACCATGGTATCTATTTGATTCTGCTCTTAGTACCTCTCTCTAATCAGTTTCTAAAAACCAAAAACAAACCGAAATCAACCATTCGACATCTTATTTGAAGCCAACAACTCAACCTGAAACTCTATTCACATCGATGGCAATTGAAACGAACAGTTCTCTTAAAAGTATCTCTGCTCCATCTCTCTCCATAAACACACAAGAAAACAATTTTACTTCCAATTTCCAATGGGAGCTTGGTTAAAAGCAACTGAAACTTTTGCATATACCTCCAACTGCTGAGACCAGTTTGTACTCTCAGAACTAATTTTCTTGATTTCTTGGTTTGAAACAAAATGAATTGGCATATACCAAAGGAACCATGTTACATTCAGTCATGTGAACTGGCATTACTTTACAGTTTGTTTAACAGCAAATTAACTAGTACATCAATACTCAGTGGTGGTACTAACCTACATAGTACCATGGGCCAAATTCCCCTGTGCTTATACTGTATAGCTTCTCTGGGAAGGCATAGTAATATTACTTAGATTCAGCAAAACATAACGTAATTTTCAGAGTATGATAATACTCAATCAAATAAGAATAGTATATCCATTAGTTGATTTGTAGGTTTTTGTTCCCTTTAACCTAAAGAACTAAACTGAAATCATATAAGGATTTGCTTTCAGTATTTACTGTGGAACTAAAATCTATCAACTCATCCATCTTTTTTCACTTACTCGCTACCGGGAAACAGATATGCGTTCAAAATCCCACTCTACCATACCATACGCTCAAGGACATCTCTGCAGGTATTGAATCCACTGTAAGTCCGCAACTACACAAGATGGGATCTGATTTTGTCCAGGAGGTGAACTCTGGGGTTCCACACCAGTGACAGAAAAAAATTGTCTGTAGGCAGTGAGTGCCACAGAACCAGAGGGTGTTTGTTCATATTTAAAACCACATTATTGGCATACTGAACTGAAGAGTCCGTCAGCGCAGTGATGGATTCCCCCGTGCATTTATGATAGTGGTGCAAATCCAGTGCACAAATATATTTGAATAGTGTTGATGCTTTTTATATTAAATAATTTTTAAGAATTTTCAGTCACAAAAAATTCTATATTTAGTTGTAATAGGATTAAGAAAGATTCAAACCAGTCAGATTAACTGAATACTAATGTTTCCTCTGTTTCAATTCGGAAGATCCTAAAAGTTATTTTTCATAGATGTGTGCGTTTCTATTCGTCTTCGCATTTGTTTCTCTGCCTTTTGTCTTTCTGATTATATATAGACCAAAGCAACCCAAGGTCACAGCATGAGGGAGAAAGATCTGCACCCATCATTCCCTCCACCTCCTCCTCCTGCTGCTGCTGCTGTTGTAGTGACTCAGATTATGCTTTGATTGCTCCATCACCAGCAGCTCACAGGCTTTGACACGTCTTGTCATCCCTGCTCGGACCTTGAGCACCTGCGTCGTTGCTGAGGAAGTACAGGCCCACATACTCACTGCTGCTCCCCGCCTGGGAAAGGCTGCTGTGCGCAATAGGGCACAACAAGGAGAAGGCGGAGGAAGACGAGAAGGAGGGTGGGTTATGGGAGGTTGAAGAGTCTCCTCCAGCTGTCGAACACATCAGTGACAGGCTGGTAGGTTCAAAGAGAGTCCTCCTGGAAACGTGCGTGTGACAAATCACCGCCTCTGAAACAACCCTGGGGTTAAGGGTTTGCCCCCACCTGGCCAGCACCAATCAGTGTGTTTGTGCGTGAAAGAGATAGATAGATAGAGAGAGGGAGAGAAAGACAGAGGGAGCGAGAGAGGGAGAGAGAGCGAGCGAGAAAGAGAGAGAGATCCAAACACAGTGGACAACAAGAGCTTAGGGAGAATTCAGTCGGACCAATCGTCAGAACTCAGTGGAAACCCAGACGAAGAAAAAAAAAGAAAAAGAAAAGACTCACAGTGAAGTGTTGCTGCTTCCACTGCTGCCGCTGCTGGTGAGATGATTATTCTTGTTTAACGCTTCTCGTTACCTGTGCGTGTGTGTTTGTCTCCTGTGTGCAGATATTTGCAGATGCGCTAAACAGCAGCGCCTTTTCGTTCACATGCAACAACTGCCGCATCGTAACTGATGGTTTAACAGGTCTTTCCCTCCTTGTGCATGTCTGTTTATACGTCTCTATGCACTGATGCATAGGCTTAAGTCATGCTGGTTGTGCCTTCTCTCACAAATCACCGATTGCTTTTAGCGGGAGATAAAGTGTGGTATTTGAAAATGCGTTCTTTGCGGTTTGATTTATTATCATTCTCCATTTCCCGTCTCTATTTCTGACACGAATGCAGCCGAGCCACGGCGTTGTAAGTGTTTTCTATTGCTTTATTGGAGCCACTTCACCCAGACAGTCGACCGGGGCGCACTCACTAACACGCACATACCCGGGCTCAGGCGACACATTGCGACATCGCGGCTCTGATTGTTTATTAACTGTTACTTTTGGGTTTGTTTCAACCTTCATTGACTATCAATTAAGCCAAGGGCGCACGTGACGCGCGACTCTGCTGCTCAAATTCCCAACCGTGACCCTGCGCGCTGGACATCCCGCATGAATCCGCAACCAGTGACAACACTGTTGAGCCTTAGATGGTCAACTTAACCTTGGAAAAAAAACCTCCTACTCTCTTCTCCTCCTTTCTATCCTCCTCCCTAACCACGGTCTGTCAGCCGTCTACGTCCTCCCACTTCCAACACCACTGCCTCCAACACTGATGCCGGATTTACGCTTGTGTTATTTGGCCGGCAATAATTAATCAGCTGTTGATTAATAGATAAATACAAGTGAAATTGTCGTCATTACTAGACAATACTTCCCCACCTTTACAACTGAATACCATCTGTTTGCACATTTTTTTAGGCTTATTGGTTAATGTTTTACTCGCTCACACTCCATACAGCAAAATCGAAGTATCTACTACATTGCAGCAACCAAAGTTAACTTCAGAAATAGTTAGTGCAGTGGTTCTTAACCTTGTTGGAGCTACGGAACCCCACCAGTCTCATATGTGCATTCACCGAACCCTACTTAAGTAGGATGGGTTGGTGTGTCTTGACCTCTGCAATGTCTTGACCTCTGCAGCAGAGGCTCCACCAAACCCCTGAGACCGACTCACCCAGGTTAAGAACCACTGAGTTAGAGCTTTCAAGCTGTAAATGTATTGGTTAGTTAGCCCTACAGCAGTAATTAATTGGTTTGATCCCCTATGGTAACTAATGGTATTCCCTTGGTATCTTTATAATTCCAATACACCTGCTAAATGGGGCTATTTATATTGACCACAGGTGTGAGTTTGACTTTTGTTGTCCTCAAGTGGGGGTCTGATACCCGGCATCCCATCTGACACTTATGACAAACACATGAAGTTATAGTAGTTGCCGAAGCCCAGCAGGTAGAAAGAACGTGGCACACGGCCACTTGGATAGAAATAATGCAAACAATTTTCTGGTGGAGATGTGTGTTGTCCATACTGTAAATCCGGTACGTTCATCTGTAAGCTACAACTTAATCCTTCTCAGGGTTTTGAAATCAACCCCGCCTATGTGGAGGACTGTTTGTCAGCACAGAAATAGAAACAACCATTTTGTGCAAGAGCTTTTTGCTAGGGCTGCTTGAATATGGCAAAATATGAATAATCACAAATCATTACATTGGAAATGAAAAATCAACGACTCTCCCAACTAATTCACTCTCGTAGTGGTTATCTGGTAGAACGTACAGAAACATTGTGTATTTTTAATGCTGTGTAGAGGGAAAAGGGCCAAGTTTAATTGGTTGACAGGATTCAAAATGGGTTGCATTGAAACAATGTCGAATAGAACCCTTTTTTTGAGTATTTCAACGTGGGCGTTTCTTTGAGACCAATGGCTGTGCTCTGTTTTTAATACATTCAGTGGCTTATCTATTTTAACAAAAGCAATTCACTGTGCAAAAAGAGCTTTTGGATGAGGGGCAACCTAAGTCCAGTTAATTGGCTCAAGGCTCTCCTTATTATAAATGTCAACTGAAATTAGCTGACATAGGACAGCCTGATTAAAAATACAATATTTTCTCTCTGCCTGTCACTACCCCTTAATTTTCTGGCCCATCTTTTCATTAGTTCAATCCTCATTCCTCACAGTGCAGTGTGTTAATGAACTCGTGCATTCCGCTCAGGCAATGTCTAGATCAAGATGGTCGTAAAACATTAGACCTAAACTGCTTGAATAATGCAGACCTTAGGGTAACTTCAAACCCAAACGCAATTTGCCATATGTTGCCTGTCAACTACCAACATAAAATCCCCCAAAAGCCCAGAAAAGACTTCAGTATTGTTTCAGTTCTTTTATATTTATTCTCAAAAAGCAACATGGTCGAACTGAATGTGAACAGAGTGTGAGGCAGGTAGCAGCTTCATGCTGTATGGCAGTTTATACAACTCTACAGTTTAACTATAATAAAGGGAATCGGGGCAAAGAGAATTAGAAGATGCTGCAGTCACAGATAGCGTATTTTACATTTACATTTATGCATTTAGCTGACATTTTCATCCAAAGCAATTTACAGAGATGGATTAACATTCTCAGGCCTGCGGTTCCTCTGGGAATCAAACCCAAAGACTCTCAGCTCACTGCTTCCTAGGTCTGTGTGTTAACCATATAAACACCATCATGAGTGGAATCTGGACCAAATGGCAAAAACATTTGTTTCATCTTGACTTCATCTATCATTCACATTATAACACGTAATTGTATTTTGCTTTTTTTTAAAGTACATGCTGGAACAATAGTCCCAAACCTGTGGGCCCAAAAGAGTAGATTTTACCAGCTGTTGCCCTGTAGCGTTGCAGTATTTTCAGTACATCTTCTTTTTGTATCTGAGATAAATTACTTATTTGACCATCCAATGAAACTGTTCCAGCGGCAGTGGTCCTTTGGATTTTCTGTATTTAAGACCCTTATGCTAGAGCCTTAAAATATTTGGAAAGGTCCAAAGTTTTAAGGATTAGAGACTGTGGTCTTTATTGTTTTAAAAAGCATCCTTAACATTCATTTTCTCTGCTTTTCCTCATTTCAAATTTGATTTAGTGTGATGACATTAGTGTCTCATCACATGTCATAACCTTGCTACCTTTCAGTCTGGGTACTACACTTGTTCTAAATAATGCAACGCTTCCCCAGACTCATGAGTTTGCACACAAGTAAATGACAGTTCTCCGCCTGTTTTTCATCTGCTCAGACATATGGAGCAGAGAGATCCTTCTTCTGGGCGCATGGTAGGGATGAAGCATACTCACATTTATCAGGGATGTGTCAGGAAAAGCAGATTTTGCTGTAGGAGAGGGTGTTATCTTATCTGGGAGTTACAGACGAATATGCTGCGCTTCAGCAACTTGGAACACCTGATTCGACTGGAGTCATGTGATTAAAGGATCTGTTTGTAATTGCTAATCTTCAGGCTGAGCGTGCAAACAGAGTGAAAGTGAACACATGGCGAAGACAGAGGCTGAAAAATGCAAAAAAAAAAGCCTATTCTCACATTCCTTGCAGGAAATAAGCCATGGTACGTTAAATTATGACTAAATAAACAAGACAAATGTATTCCAGTCTTTTAAACAAATGAAACCTACTAATAATAATTTTAAACATTATGTTATGATGACTTGGTTGTATATATGGGGTGTATTAGGGGCAGTATGGGGGGGCAGTTGGTAACCTAGTGGTTGAGGTAGCGGCCTTGAGTATACAAGGTGCCTGGTTCGAGTCCCCCTACTCCCAAGTTACCACTGAGATCCACTGAGCATGGCGCCGTCCCCACTCACAGCTCAAAGTTGCCCACTATTCACTTTGGTGATGGGTTAAATACAGAGGTCACATTTCGTTGTGTGCAGTGGAATCACAATGAAGGAGTTAGCTTTCCTTTCCTATTAAAAATGTAGATCAGTAGTTTTAACAGTGTTAAATCTATAGGTAAATCTTTAGGCAAACTTTGCTTGCAATCACCATTAACCATCTTGAACAAAAAAGTGTAATTGATCGTGCCTACTACCTTAAACATCTGGAGACCACACACAGCTTTTCATCTTGGAGTACATTAAACATTAACATATGCTACAGTCACGCACACACAACACAGCCTTTAGATGTAATGGTAATCAGTCACTTTAAATAGGTGTTGTCACAATGTAGTGGAAGCTGTGGATCTATAGCTTCAGTAAAGAGATGTTAAACCTTCCTAACAGCAGTGCAGGCGTCAGCCAGCCAGATCCTGTTAATGAAACAATACATTCCAAGTACTTTCGTAGCTTTCGGGTGAATCAGTTTTCCCACCAGCGGTTTCACTGAGCAGAGCGCACTCGACAACAGCTGACAGCATGTCACCTTTCTTCTAATAACATTTGCAACTCTTGCAATTAAAGTCAGCTACCATACAGGATGCTTGGATTGAATTAGATTTGCAGTTGCTTCTTGTAGCAGCAGGACTCAGCCATGTCTACAGTAAAGGTTATTTCTAAAATCCGGCATATCCATACAATGGCATCTTTACTTCAATAAAACTATACTTTGCATACATTTACATAGCCAAAAGATAGCAGCAGAGATAGCCTAAAGCTTTTAAGCCACATATTATTTATAAGATTCAGTGGAAATAATGCAGTCCACTTCAGAAAGTTCCCTATTTCCCTGTCTATTTCACTCTTTCAATCAAATATGTGGTTTTTTTTGTATCTATTTCTATATCCAAGCAACACTAAAAGATGTCGAAGAAACGGACGAAGAAAATATTTGAGGACATTTACAAATACCGTCCCTTGCATTAAATAATCAGTGACATAGACACAAGCGTCATCTCTGCACATTTATAGTCCATGATTTAGAAAAACACACATTTCTTTCAGCAGCAGACGTTGCTCATACCAAAGAATGTTGAAAGAATATGTTGAATCTAAGTGTTAAGAGCCTGACCTTTACAAACACTAAAGCTGTGGCCATTAGAAGAATACCTGACATGACAACGTTTGTCCAAGTAGGGAGGCTTTCATTCTTTTTTTATCTGCCCATCTAGGACATACACTGTAGCTCCTCAGTTACCTCTTGGCGTGGCTATCATCCATGTTGTATTTCCCTGCCTATTCTTTTCCCTACCCTCATTCAACTGTCCTGACAATGTGAATATGTCTCCTAACAGCTTAATTTTATTCGACTCATTGACACGTGTCGAGTTCCTTATACTTCTTATACAAAATTAGAATAACAACTTTAGTTATTTTAGCTTTTGCAGTTTAGTCATATATGAATGAATAGTCTTTTAATCTTGTTATTTTTTATGAATGAAAAGGTACAACAAGGTTAAAGTAACATACCTTATAAAATACACAAGATGCACTTTATGGACAATTGTAAATATACATATGTAATTCTGGAAGCGTAAATAATTGACCTTGCTGCACATCAACAATGCGCAACACTAAGCTGGATCCAATGAATTAAAAAAACAAAACCAAAAATCCACAAAGCATAGACATAAACACATAAGGCACCACAGAAATAGCTATTTCTGCTGCTGTCAGCCTCCATCAGCTCAGAAGGAGGTGGGACCTGAGCATTAATCTACTGGTTGATGGTGATAGTGATAATAAATGACAGGAGGTAATAATGTAAGAGCTCATTAAGTATGGTGAGTATGAGCCCCTACTATGATTATGTCAGCCGTGCTAACTGGGAAGGCTGGAAGGGGAAATGTACAACATGGCTCCACACGGGCAATGATGATGAGACGGTGAAAACAAAGCAGAACACCCAGGAGGAGGTGCCTGGTTGATGTTGTTAGAACGTCAGTCTGACTTGTTGATACACTCCATGATACTCAGCTGCAGTGTGTAGGGCAAACAGAAAGTGCATGGAATTATTTTCCAGGTGGATGCAATGTAAGGTCACCCATTTAATACACAGAGAACATTCAGTACTATATTTGAGATAACATACATGTAAACATATGAGCTGTATACATATGTTTGTAATTGTTTTCTTCTGACCTCCATTTTAGTAACATCTTCCAGTTTATTTACAGTTATAAAAAAAAAACTTTTTATTGATTTTTTTTCACTATATAACATTTTTATTTTGTATTTTTAGCAATGACAGCCATTAGAGGGCACTCTAGGTTCGTATAGCAGTATTTACTACTCCTGTTCCATCGAAAATGTACTTGTACTTATACTTTAGTTATGTAATAACAACTGCTAAAGGGCACCGGTGCGACTTACATTTCAAAGCAGCTTCAAAAAAAGTGTACTTAATGTATACTCATTGTTTGTACTAAGTTCTAATTAACTATTCTAAGTAAAGCAAGACAAAAGTCACTCACTGAGCAAATATCTTAGCAATGGCAAGGAGATTAAAAAAAAAAATCCTTTTATCAGGAAAAATCTGCAGCAGATCCAGACTCAGTGTCTCCGTCTGTCTCCGCTAAGAGAGAAAGGGATGAATTAGGGAGACAGCATAGGGAGATGTGGAGGGGACAGGAAAGACACAGAGAACAAATAAACCTCTTTTTCGAGTTTTATTTGAGGAATGGCCACATAAAGGCCTAAAATTATACATAATGACAGCCTAATTCATCAGTCAAGGCATTTCTGTTCCCTCTAATCCTCATGTCAAGGAGCATGTTCGGTGAAGATAGCAGTAACTTTGTGTCTGTATCTCTTGAAACCACATGTCAAAAATACTGATCTTTTCCTCTGGGGTAACAGCTCACATCTGATAAGTCACAGTCTCTGAAATGTCATAGACTGTCAGAGGACTTAAGTTTCTTCTCTAAAACTTCGCAGTTCTGAGCAATATAGTCCAGTTCTGACAAATGGTGAACACAGTTCTTAAAGCGGGCATATTTTGGTTTAGTTACACGGGTTTGCACATCTGAGAGTGTGTGTCCTTAAATATTTTGAACCCTTGAAAATGTTTGCCTAAAAGAGAGGCATAAACCTGAATGATATATAAAACTGCCAGCTATAATTATTTTCAAGTGACGGGAGAATTTCTCCAGTGTGCTCTTTGGTAGTGAAGTCACGTTGGTGCTGCACAATAAGCTTGTTAATGATTTTTTGACGGTGACTGTTTTGTTGATTGAAGAAGAGTATTGGTAAGAGGTGGTGCAAAGCATAGATGATTTATTTAAAGAAAAAAAGCTCCAGTATTGTAGGGTTTAAATTAGCTCTACAAACCTGTCAATGTAATCATATAAACCTCAGGGAGCATTGTGGTCGTTTTGGCTGTGTACTTCATCTACATTATTTAGGTCCTGGTCTCTAGATGATTCTCTTCTGAACAATTATATTGTGAATAGGGATGTCCGACATATCGGTCCACCGATAATATTAATCCGATGCTGCAAAGCCGCGGTCTCTGCAAATACGCTGTACTTCCGCTGGACTTCTGCACAAGGAACTGAGTGTGCAGCACTGACACTCTGACCGGCACATGATTAATGACGTCATTTAAAGGGACAGCTGCAATGAGCAATGCTACAGTAAATGTCCGTGGTCTGGAGTTTTTTGTGGACAGAAAACTGTAATTCTTAATGACTGCAAGGAGCTGCTCATCAGAGCTTGGGGGTAAGATTTTAACACAAAATCACGCAGCGTTTTCATGCAGTAAAGTAAAGAAAACAACACGAAATGGAAAAACAACAACAACACAGCAGTAGCAACAGCGGCAGCTGCAGCAGCAGCTCGCTCTCTCTCTGTCAAAGACTCAGAGTCAAATCGGTAAAGAACGGACAAGAGCAAAATAGTTAAATAAGGTAAAGAACAGAGAAGAGCTAAATAAATCAGTCAAACTTCACGGAGTTCGTCTTCTTGGACAACCAGCCGTTCCCTCCTGTTCAAAACACTGTTTTTACTAAATGTGTGGAGTTGATGTAGCCGGGCTATGTCAGGACTAATTGTATTCGAAATAAGTATTTCTCAGACATTTGCCAGTGAAAGCGCGTCCGGTGTGGTCTCTCATGTCATCAACGAGAAGAGTCGTTTACATTGTGACGATGCTGAAATGTTTCTCTGATTAAAGAGGGCTTTTTACTCTTACACTGCAGCTGTTTCTAACGGTGCCCATTCTTATTGACTATTGTTGTGAGGGCTGAATGAGCCCGGTTTATAATGTTAATCAATGTTTTTGGAAAGTTCTTCTGTCCAACACTAGACATTTCTTGTTTACATTAAATGCTGCACCAAGAATCATAGGACTGTTTGGGACAAAATGGTAAAAAATAGATGTGTATTCCATAACTTATATTGTAGTAGTGTGTTTATGATGTACACAGTATTCACATCAGTATCGGTTCATATCGGTAAGGGGAATGAAGTATTTGGGCAGTATCGGTTAATATCGGTATCGGTAAATGTTAAATCGGACATCCCTCATTGTGAGTCTACATGGTCGTACGAAAGTGCCTTCCGCTCCCTTATCTTTTTCACTACAACAACATGCAAGGTTAACCTACACAGTATCCTCAGTTGATGTCAAAATGCAAAAGACTGATCACTTGGTTTGTCCTTTTTGCCTCACTGTAAAGAGATGATGGTCATTACTGTAGCACTGTCACTTTTGTTATCCAGGCCCATCAATCACGATTGGTCTGGTGGTGGCACCTGCGGCTGTGCAGGTGTGCTGCAGCCTGATCAGCCATCGAAGGTGACATTTGTCCCAGCTGTAGACAGTATAGCAGAAAATGGCTGTAGCAAACTGGTCAAACAATTGAAGCACCAACAAAACACATTTGCATGAATGGAATACTATCTATCTATCTATCTATCTATCTATCTATCTATCTATCTATCTATCTATCTATCTATCTATCTATCTATCTGTCTGTCTGTCTGTCCATCTCTCCATCTGTCTGTCTGTCAAACGTGTCTCTTGATCATTTGTTAGTTTACATTGTAAGACACAAAATTAGACATCAGGTAAAAAGCGTAACCTTAATAAAACCTATAAGGCCGTGACAGTTTGCAATAAAATCTGTTGATTGCTCTGCTGTAAGTGATTCACCTGTCATGCTGTGAACTTTAGAATTCTGTTACAGCAATGTCACTTAGTCTATGTGTGATTTGAAGGTACTGTGTACTAAAATAGTTCTGTCACAATAATGCAGTAATCCATAGCTACACTGGTGCATCTATGGTAAAAAGTGGATCAACTTAAACTGTAACTATTCAGCTTTTATGTAACGACAGCCGAGTTGTGTGTCTTCATTAGTTGTACATCTATTTTATAGAGATTGTGCTAAAAGTATCAGTAGGAATGAGGACTGATGTTGAAGGCACGGATCAAAAGCCTGAGACCAGACAAAGAAGTAGGAAAGAAGAAAATAAAATTTGATTTAAAATGATTTTCAAGAGCGCTCATGCTGGAGTCTCGCTCATAAACTCAGGGGCCCTGATAGCAATGGCATAGTCATCCTTCATCTTTAACCTTGACATAGGGACTGCCAAAGGCTCCTGTGTTGGGATTTAAGAGTTTCGACAGGTTCATTCTCCAGAAGACATTGGGAGCTCTTGCAGTCAGTGTGACAACAGTCAGATGTGGGGATATGTTGGAGCAGCAAAGTGTGATCATCTCCCTCCGTCTATCAGATGTAAGAGCTCACCGCAGCGTTTCCTAAGGCACAGTTATACCATGCTATTGTAACTGTGAGCACTTGAAATATTATGTTAAAACACAGAGAAGAGATTTCTGGACTATTAAATTTTTACAGCCAACAGTGTGAGGATGATAGGGTTGAAGCTGTTTATACAGCTGGTCTGACAGCAGCTCTGGCATTAAATGAGGAAGCCCTATTTCATTCATAATGGTAGTTTACACTTCAGCAGAATTTCATTAAAACCATATATCAAGAGCTTCACAGAGTTGACATCAGCTCAAAGAACTATTGTTCGATAATGTTATGCATACTCTGTTAAAATAAACACTGGACAACATCCCATAAGACCTAAGGCGAACCTTGGAATACTGAGCCAAAGTCATCTAGAATCAGGCCAGTTTCACGGACTGTCACTGCCACCTTGAACATGTTTGACTGCACGCCAGCTGTTTGTCTGTGTGAGGGCACGATGACTTGCAGCTCTGACTGTGCTTTGTAAAAGCTGACGTTAGTAACCTTGGAGAACACATCCTTTTTTTCCGACAGTACAAGATAGCTGCTCAGACAGTAATTTAATCAACTTTTTCCTTCAGAAGGATTTCTACTGATGATTTAATGACATGTTTGTGTCTCCTCCTTACTCAGAGGTTACAAAATTTAATGAAAACATGCACATCACTTTTCTGTAAAACGGGCGCTATTGGTCCCATAGAAAGAGAACTATTTTGTTGCACATCTTACTGCACGTTTAAGTTCGAGTGTAGGACCACATCGACCAACTAGGTATTTCTATTCATATACTCCATGTACTTCTGCTGCTTCAAGATAATGCATTTATGGCCTTAGCTTTTCACAGCACACTTAAGAAGCTATGAGAAAAAGGAAAGAGAGTAGATGAAGTCCTAGAGATATATATACATATTGTTGAAAATGTTTCCCATTGCGCTAAACTTTCCTAATATGATCAACCATTGTACCCAGACATAATTTGCCACAGTCAGCTGCAGACATCTGTTTACAGAAAAACCGCTGCAGATTGCAAATCTATTTATATTGTGAAGAAACAGCAGAAATCAAGAGCTTTAACTAACAAAACTTGTGTGACAAAAAAACTTGCACTGTAATACCGCATTCATTTGAGGAACGTATTGTAGTGATTTAATATTAATGTTCTTCTTAACTACATTTAAATTAAGGTTGGCCCAAAACGATGGGGAAGATATGTGGGCACTCCTTGCTTTATCTTATACACAAAGGTAGTGGGTCAGGCTATTATGGTCCAGTGTGATTTGGGTGGCAGTTATGGAAACTGCTACTTACTGACATAAGAGATAAGCAGCTAAAGATAGAGTGATGGATGGATAATAACATTGTTGAAGGTGAGTTGCACTTATGCAACTAGCACACAGTAGAGCGTGCTAGTTGTATTGTCTTATGCATTCTAAAGTCAACGTCAAAAAGAACAACTTCTCTTGTTTCTAGTGGTTAAGGATTGGAGGGTTCCAGGTTTGAATCCACCAGCTGCCAGGTTGCCACTGAGGTCCACTAAGCATGGCACCGTCCTTGCTCACTACTCCCCAGCTCATCAGTTGGTGATGCTAAATGCAGAGGTCATATCACGTATCACATATCAATGACCAGGAGCTTCGTTTCCTTTCCTTCCTTTACACAAATCCAACCTAATTAGAACAAAGCTAAGGGTGGAATAGCAATAGTCTTTGAATGAAAGGTCAGGACAACCAAAAGATAAACCCTCTGACCCAGTCTTCACTTTCAATCTCCCATGCTTCTGTCCACAAAAATGTTAGGGGAGTTAAGATCACCAATATTTTATTCAAACTGTTTAATAGTGAGTATTGATGAGGGCATTTAGAAATTCAACCATAGATATTCTTCAGGTTTTGGACATCTTGTCAAAGAAAAATGTTTTTACCTGTGGTGATAATTGAAAAAAAGCTCTCATTTGTATTGATTGGCTGTTAATTGAATCAGTAGATTAACCTGTCACCAAAGCCTGGAGGAGGCAGAGTACATTTGCTGACATACTTTTGCTTCAACCTCAGCAAAAATGGGTATAAAAGATAAAACAAATAAATCACATCTAATATTTTGTTATTTAAAATATTTTGGTTTGAAATTGTTGCTACTAGCAATACTGCAAGAAAGGCAACACAGAAAGTGACACACAACATTTAGATTTTTTATTTGTTTTTGGGCAGATTGCCAGGACAAAGTTCACAATTTCTTTTTACCAACATAAATGCAGTATTTTTATGATGCAAATTACACAAATATCCAACTTCTTTTTTCTTTCTTACATTCGTATTTGCTCTGCTACAGTTCATTAAAACAATAAATCAAATACAGCCAAGAAAGATGAATGACTGAATAAACTTCCGGAAGGATGATTTAACTATTGAATGATGAATAAAATATTAAACATATATTGATATTTTACAAATGTTTTAAGCTATTTGTTTTGTGCTGTTGCTGCTCAGGATATGTCTCTGACACAGTCGAAACCACCTCCATGTTGTATAAAACATTAAGGAAATTCCCAGCTGAATTCAACTCTGCTTTGTCAGTCATCCAACAAAGGCTTTCTTCACCTTAAAGTCGAGGTTGGCTGATAAAGCAGGTGCTTGTCATATGATGATGGGTGCAGAAATCATCTGCGATGCTTCCTCTACTCTCAGTGTCTGATCCCTGTGTTGTGTCTGCAGGTATTCTAAATGCCACATTTCAGCACTTATTATCTATCACAGGGATATATTTTCTGCTCAAGCTGAAAAATGTATGGTATTTAGGCCCTGCCAATCAAAAGAGATGGAACTCTATTCATTAGACACACCATACACCATATTTTTTTTCCTAAAACTGCTTCAAGCCAAAACTAAGAACCATATATTTGACATTATAGGTAATAAAAATGTGATCATGCTTCAGCGGTGTAACCTGGAAATAACTACAAAGTCCAACCACAAAATAGCTTTAGTTGGTGGTCTAGTGGTTGAGCAAGGCCCCTGGTTTGAATCCCCCTGCCGCAAAGCCACTGAGGTCCACTGAGCATGGAACCGTCCACACTCACAGCTCCCCGGGCGCTCAGAGCTGCCCACTGTTCACTTTAATGGTGGGTTTAATACAGAGGTCACATATCACACATTTGTGTGCAGTGGTGTGAATCAGAATGTCACAATGACAAGGAGTTTGCTTTCCTTTACCAAAAACAGGGTGTGCAAAATGCTAACAATACACACTTAGAGTTGATGTGTTATGTTGTGCACGTTTCTTATTCTTATTCTTCCTCTGTGTGTGATGTTGGCGGCCTATTGTAATCTATACATTTTTATCAATGGGCTTCATAATCTCATTTTTTGCAGCTACAGGCGAAAAATACATATAAAACAGGACATTTTTTTGTGTGTCAAGAAAATATCAGAAGATGCATGGGTCTGGTCTTATGTTGTTCTCCTGCCTAAGGAAATAATGCAAATCAATTAGTGAAAAATTGTCCTATTGACATAAAACATCACCTTTTACCAGGGGATTTGAATGCTGCTCAAGGGCATTTTCTTCACAGCCTCTGCTCTGATGCTTTTCACTAATTGGTTTGGTAGCATGGAAAGATCTATAACAGCAGTTCCCAACCACTGTTAGCGGGCCGGCCCAAGGGCCAAACACAGTGTCCCGGTCCCGGTCCACTGTGTATGAGAGTTTAATGATGAGTTTGAAAGTGAAGAAAAATTCACAAGAGTGCTTGTCGAGATTTATTGAACTCACCACCGACAGGAAGGCTCACAGTATGGTACAGTGTGATTTGAATGAATGGAAAATCTATAAAATGGTTTCAATTTTTTTGAATTTCTATTACTAATATTTATTTTTTCTATTTTTATAATTATTTTACAAATAAGCAATAGGAGTCAAAAAAGCATCCACTAACTATCCAATAACTTATATGTACTATGCTTTTACGTCTGAGTGCAATGAGACATTAAACGGCATCATTTTCTGTAAAAACACTGGATCAACTGGGGTGTTCTAAATCTTTTGACCTGTAGTGTATATAAGGTTTGCAAAGGATACATTTATATGTTCACCTTTACTTTATGCATTGTCCCTTTTCATATAGTGTGTCTATCAAAAATATAAAAAAAATTAGCTTGACCTTATAAACCTACTAAGTGAGACGCAAATAAATATACATATAGCAAAATATCCAGCTCACTTAGTAAAGAAACACTAAGCAATTTAGTAAGGTTGCATACTGTGTTTCAGGTTTATCGGCAGCATACCTGTGGGGATGTAGTTTAGGTTTACCGTAATTTCCGGACTATAAGCCGCACCCATTACATTTTTTAAAGGAAAAAAAAACATTTTGTACATACATAAGCCGCACCTGACTATAACCAACATGGGCCACATTCTTTTTGCATTTTCCATGATGAGGGTCAGTTTATGCTAATTTTATTCATGTACAAAGCGTATTACCGTACGTTAACCTTCTTCTTCTTCTAATGTGTTTATTGGCGGTTGTGACTTGACACCACCTGTCTCACTTTTGCTTTTTCTGCTCGAGCAGTTAGAAAAAAGTGCATACATTAGCCACATCTGTGCATAAGCCGCAGGGTTGAAATTGTGTGACAAAGTTGCGGCTTATAGTCTGGAAATTACAGGAGGTTTAATGACACTTTGTTTCAGTAATTAAGTCAGTACTTTGGTTTTAAAGATTTGGTACGAATTATGGTCGGATCAGAGCTAGCACAAAGATTTTTATGTGCATATATTCATATGGGCAACATGTCACCAAGAAGCTAAACAAACAGGAAAACATGTGTTTGTGTCTTTGTCACACCAACATCTTTTGCTTTAACACAAGCAAAGTGTGGGTGAGCCTTTTAGCCTTTTCTGAAGCCAATCACAAACGTTGTTTTTGTGTTCACCACAGCATCTGCCCAGCCAGCAAACTCCACAACTTTCTGCCAAAGACACTTCATTATAAGTATCGCTCTTAACACAGTTTGCCAGCTTGTTCTGTAGCAGTCCACACAGAGCATACAAAATTTTGCTTGTCACAAGAGTCACATTTGCAGCAACTTCGGCAGATGCTGTCGCTGTGCAAACAGCCAGCTGCACTGACCTTTCATTTTACCATCATCTGCCAAAGTCCCAGCCATCCTCGCAGTCACCTTTTCTTACTTTAAGCATGGCTCAACCCACAGACATGCTTGCTTCAGCCTCAATCAGTCATGCTCACTGGAGTGGTACACAGCCTGACCAGCTGGCATCGAGCACTCCGCAAGACCAAGCATCCATAGTTGGAGTCACACTTGCCAGAGGCACCCTCACAGCTGCCATCATTTGAGCTAAACGGGATCTACCAGACCCACAAAAATCCCGGTAAACATCTCATCCTTAGAGATTCCCAGCGAGACCGTAAGCTGATCACAGCCTTTCTTCAAAGTCACTCTCGCCTCAACCCTCTAAACGATAAGACGCTATTATCTACGGAGCAACAAAACAGAAGACAGTTGGGGATACTGGAAAAACTATGTTTTCTTTGTGTGTGTGTGTGTGTGTGTGTGTGTGTGTGTGTGTGTGTGTGTGTGTGTGTGTGTGTGCATTTGCTAACACACTCATAAGAAAATGGAACGGTAAGGAAATGAAATTTAATGTCTGTTTCCCCGAGGTATGCAATTTCCATTTGCAGTGTAAAGTTCTCTTTGATGCACAGTACTGCACCTGTGCTTGGAATGAAATTAGTTTTTTTTTTTTTTTTTTTTTTTTT
>JAFBJS010000547.1:69837-102562 GCA_016785265.1 Paraplagusia blochii | reverse complement strand
TTATTTTCTCTGCTTTTCTTCTTTTGCTTTTGGCTTTGAATTCAGTCAATTTAGTGCAACTTACCTCTCTTTTCTTTTTATTTTATTTCTTTTAGCCTGTCCCTTTATTTAGGGGTCGCCATAGCGCATCATCATTTTTTTTTTCATCTCCCTTTTTTTATTGCATCTTCTCTGACTCCAACTACCTCCATGTCCTCCTTCACTGCATCCATCAATCTCCTCTTTGTCTCCTACCTGGTAGCTCCATCTCTAGGATCATTCTTCTACCAATATATCCACTGTCCCTCCTCTGAACATGTCCAAACCATCTCAATCTGGCTATTCCTCCAAACATTTATGTCTGTGTTGTCCCTCATAATTACCTCAAAAATAGAATCAGTTTTGTGAGTCTCAAGTAAAATGTGTTATAGAACACAGATCCAATTAATTGACTCAGTTTCAGGTTTCTGCTGACAGACCTAATTAAGACACGATATTTAGTTTCTAATGTGTTGACGAAAGGGCCCAGTTGTGGAACTGATACTGAAACTGTTTCTTTTTTAGGCCACTACTGTTGCCCATATGCATATATATCCTACATATATATCCTAATATATGTATCAAATTTTATGGTTGGGAACAGTTTGGATTGAAATAAACCAAATCGGATGGAACTAGATTGATAGTTTAACATTTTTTTATGACTCGTTTCTAAATCGGATCGTAGCCTGTAATCGAGATGTGAATTGGATCGTTATGTGAGTAAATTGTCACAACCCTAATATGCACTAAACATATATTAGGGGTGTGAAAATTAATCGTTTTGGATGGGTTTGGATCGAACTGAACCTAATTGGATGGAACTGGATTGATTGTTTAATATTTTTTATGAATTGTTTCTAAATCGGATCGTAGCCTGTAATCGAGATATGAATTGGATCGTTATGTGAGTGAATCGACGCACCCCTAAAAAATATGGTATATATACATACATATATATATATATACAAAGTATGTGTATGTATATTATCACATATATGTATGTATATTTATACATCTTCTAAATATGTATAAATAAACCCATAAACTCGGCCATCAACAATGTTGTGTCCCAGCGTTGTGGGAGATTTCTTTCCTCCATGATTGTTTCTGATAGTGCAGTGCAGCTGCCTTTCAGTTTGTCTTTATGTGCGTGTGCGTGAAGGGTCAGTGGAGTGAATCTATAGATGCTTTTTATTTCACACATACCACTGGAAGATGGTAGCAGCGCATGGCCGGGGTTTCATTCATACGCATCAAAACGTGATGGAACACAAATAAAGTTATTTGTATTTGTCAGTGAAAATACCAAAAATATTTTCTTCTCTATATCTTCTGTCAAATATGGGCATATTTACAATTAAAGGAATCTCGTTTCATGTCTTTTCCAAACAATTAATAATATCGATAACAATATTTAGCTAAATTTAATCTTAAGATTTGAATAGATATTGTGCAACACATCTTTATCAATATAAGGTCAAATGGCGGGGACTTGTTATGGATTCAGAGGGCGTTTTTTTTTTTTTTCACTTAATCCAGCAATCCATTAAAATATGACCAATATGAAGTTTACATGTATTGAAAAAAAAAAAACAAATAAACAAACCCAAACTACTTACTTCTTTATCCTAATGGGAAGACACTTTTCCATAAACCTATTGTCTAGTCATGTCCAAAATTAAAATTTTGCCAACATCCAACAAGATTGATTCTGATACTGATACTAATTTAAGCCTTGCAACTATTTATCTGTACAAATCATTGCATGACTATAACAATAATTATATGCCATGAAATGCTGCCACCTAGTGACTTTCACTTTAATATACAGCCATTTATCCTCGAAACTATTTTTCGGGGTCGACATCATTTATCGTCACACAAACATGTTGTTATCGAAATTTTGTTATGGGAGAAAAAATTAAAGGGATTTCACAGATATTCCATAAAATGCCAATATCTGGCCAATAACACTGGTCAGTTTTGATATTATAAGACGTCCCTATTATTGTCTCCTGCTTCCTGGCCTCAGGTGAGTTTTTTTCCCCCAACCTC
Source organism: Paraplagusia blochii (assembly GCA_016785265.1). Taxonomy (NCBI): domain Eukaryota; kingdom Metazoa; phylum Chordata; class Actinopteri; order Pleuronectiformes; family Cynoglossidae; genus Paraplagusia; species Paraplagusia blochii. The sequence goes on along the minus strand of JAFBJS010000547.1, from coordinate 100,486 downwards.
TTCCATCACGTCTGCCAGTTTGACTTCATCCTGTTTGTTAAGGCGAGTCAATACGGTTCCGTCGGGGTAACAATGGCCTGGCCAAACAATCTGAAACGATCGTCCACTCTCACTCTCCACCTTGCTCTCTCATGCCAAAACCTGAATTGGTATGGATTTGGAGCGAGCAGCCAGAAAGACAGCTTTAACTCATTCGCCGCTTTTTTTTTTTTCATTTATTTTGCACAACCACAGAGACGGCAGACATGTCTCCAGCTTCTTCCTGACCGATACTGAGGACACATGGACCAAATGCACGTCAATACCAGACCTTCAATGCACAAATTAATTATACCCTAGCAGGAAGTGGGTGCAGGAAGCGGGTGCAACTTCGAAAAGGCCTAGTACTCACTTTTTGAGTGTAGTTTTTGAACAGATTAGAAAAAAATTGTAATGAAAAAGTTTTTTTCTAACCCCTAAAGCAGAATATTTAGTCAAAGAAATTGCTAGGAATGTCTAATATAAACCTCTTGCCAATACTTGATCTGCCAATATTGACTAAATACTCAATTTCTTGTTCCAAAATAAACTAATACAGCACCAGTTAAATACAAATAAAACGGTTCATACAGATGTGACGTAGTTAATATAATATTAGTTGGCCATTATACACGTACATCCCATTTTTTTTTTCCTTTAAGGCACTCTTAGACTAGCTGACAGCAATGGGTAGCATCTTTTTAGATGTCCCTCCATTTTCGTAAGCCTATCCGGAAGCAGGTCAGGGCCAGCATTCGGAGTAGGAATACCCAGATTTCAATCGTTTGCCTTATCTTGGAGAATCCCAAGGCGTTCTCAGGTCAGCTAGGCAAAATAATCACTTCAGTGTCCCCCAGGTCTTCCTCTGGGTCTCCTCAGTGTGGCATCCAGTGTAACTGCACAAGCCACCTCAACTGGTGCCTCTAAACAACCACTGTACAAACATGCATTAACACAGAAGACCCAACTCATCAGGACAGGACTCTGCAGTTCATTTACACCTGGAAGAGAAGGGACACAGTTTTGTGGATGACGACGTCCTAATCTTGGCCAGGGAAGACAGATGGTTTGAAAGAGGAGTGAAGGAAGCCATCTACATCAACCTGGAGAAACCCTCTCTCAACAGAGGGGGAGGACTAAGACACAACCTTTCATCCACTTATAAAGTTGTTTTGAATTCTCTGCCCAGAAAATTCTCTCGTGACCAGACCAGGGCTCCATCACAAAGAAGAGAAACAATTGATACCATCCAAAAAGGGTTCAGTTGTCAGCAATTGGACTTCTTCTTGGAGTTGAAAAAGGTTTCATTCCTCAACTGAGGAAAACATCAGTTTCTGGTTGTTGTTGGAGGGAACCACTCCCTTCAAAACTGGACTTGACGTCTCTCAACTCCAAAAAGTCCAGTTGCTTACAACTAAACCCTTTTTGGATACCATGAATGGATGAATGAGAATTTTCACAGACGTCATTACCTCCCACTCCTCCGTTCACACCTCTAACTCAACACACAGCTCGTCTCGTACAGGGTGTGACACACCACCCTGTAACCCCACCTCCCTCCTATAGCCTTTTGCTCTACAACAACCCCCCTTTCACAGGTATGCAGACTCGTTTGAGGATAAATACCGGACTCCTCTGTAGTTGGTTAGAACTGAAGAAGCCTCTTGGATGAAGAGGTGAAACGTCTTCAAGAAACCTCCTATGTCCAGTCGCTCTCGAAGTAACTCATTTTGGGCTCTTGGTGTGAAGGAGCAGCGGCTCTACTCCAAGCTCCTCACCCTATCTCTAAAGGGGGCGCCCTGCCACCCTATGGAGAAAGCTCTTTCCAGCCACTTGTATTGGTGATTGCGATCTTTGAGTCATGACCGTAGGTGAGGGTAGGAACATAGATTGACCAGTAAATTGATGGACTTTTTTGATGTCCATTAAATATATAAAGCCAGTGAAAGCAAATACTTTTTCCTCACTGGAAACATCAGTTTGGTTACAGAAATACATTTCTGGTGTGTTAGGTGTGTTTGTTTAGGTTGTGTCTTTTTATTACTGCACTTAAACACAACAGGTGACTCCAAATAACCTGTTTTAATGCCTGTCTCTTTACAGCCATAACAAATACAGAATCTGAAGGTAAACCTCTGGTCGTGTGATTGGTAGTGAATTCACAGAGTTTAATGATGAAGCCACTGCGCCATTAATGTCAGACATATTCATGTGCATCACAACAAACTTCAGAACTTTACTGCAGGTGATAACAGCACTACAGTGTTTTGCCTTGGACTAATTTACTTCTCCTTGTCCCCTAAAAATAGTTTCTAGACACATTTGTTAACACATTTAGTGCAGGTCACAGCCCAGGCACTGAGAAGGTCCTCAGTGATTCATGGGGGTGTACTTTTTGCGACCTTGCATTTTTCGAGTTTTTTTTTCTTCCCCTTCTCCTCTCGCTATACAAGAGGAACAAACACTGAGCGCATTAACACCATTGTTGCAGAAACAGCCACCTGAGCAGACACGGTTTTCAGACTGGTTCCACTCAGACATCCATTTCTGAAATAGCGACAGACAAATATTTCAATAATCGTCGTTCAAGGATTATTAAATAAATTTGTCATTTGCAGGTGAGCAATGATGTTGAGCCACCATGTCCACCATCTCCTTCCTGAATCTCTCAAAGGCAGAGGCCAGTGGCTATTTTTGCTGAAGGCCAAAGATTTTCCAATGCCAGTCCGATTGGCTTTTTCTTTGGACCAGATCTAGCCCACGAGCCATCGGTTGGTACTCCAAGATTTTTTATTTAAAACACCATTCATCTATCTGCCTCATTTGTGTGAACTGTGAGTATCAGGTATCTCTACTCACCATTGAAGCTCACGGCACGTATGTGACTGAGTAACTCTTTGCCGTCAATGTTACTGGCCATGCGTGGGCACAGGCCGGGGTAGCCGTAGCAGAGTTCACGGTGCATGCGGTGCAGAGCGTGAGCCATGGCATAGACGGCGTCCATCACAAACTGCACCTTCCCCTCCTGTTCGTAACTGGAGTCCCGGCCAACTTTTTCCAAACCTGGAGCAGGGAGAGAAAAAGAAACACGATCATAATGAAAAATTAACAATTTTACAATGGTTGACCGTACGTGGATGATACTGCTATCTCAGGCGACAAATGAAATTCCGACAAAAACTCTTGGCTATAAAAGAAATTGGAGGCAACAACTATTACAAAGTGAAAGGCAAACGATTCGGGTCATGACAACAACAACTTTAAAAAGGTTTGAAGTGAGGAAAGAGTGAAAACAAGAAAAAAAGAACTTGAGGAAGGCGGGATGACCACGGCGACAGGTGACAGGCCGTTCAGCCTAACAATGACAAATCACTGCTCTCAATCCATTTTCACTTTTGGTAGCAAAGTTACAGAGAAGGGAACGATGTGTTCCTGCCTTATATGACCTGAAGCAATGATAATGGAGTTTTCTTGTATGAGGAAATAAAAAAAAAATACATATATATATATATATATATATATATATATATATATATATATATATATGAAAAAAAAATATATGACAAAATCAAATGGTCAGGATTGACAAGGTGGGACTTGATGTGCTAAACCATCTGGTGGTTAAAGGTGCCTGACCTGATCGAGGCCACGTTCAGATTCTAAAAATGCATTTTATACTTAATACGTCCACCAAGCTTTGTCTGCTTAGTCGCTACTAGGTCTCGGGAGCAACAGTCTCCTGCAGGTGCTGAGCACATTGCAAGGTAACAACCGCTCTCACCGAGATTCGATCTTGCCAAGGGGTGCAACCTCGAGTATCACACAAATGGCGACATTGGAGACATTGCCTGTAGGTTAATGTGCCACAATTCAATACAAAATCAATCAATAAAGTCGATGAACTGACTTGAAACCCTTTAACTGTGAGATATTGGCAAAATCTCAACCTCTCAGCAGGCCAGTTTTCAGGTATTTCTAACAAAAGACAGATACAGTATAAGCTGTTATAAGCTAACGAAACATCTAGTAAGATTAAAATAAACTGTTTCTTCTCGTGCTGTGTTGTAAAGTCTTGACTACTGCTTTAATTAGATCAACTGATTGACGCTAACGTAACTGATGTTTACCTGATCAAAATTAATATAAAAACATTCTTTGACGTCAAGTCAGGAGTGGCAGAAAAGTATGTTAAATTGGTGCAGCATATGTATGAAAACAGTGGTGAGGCATGCTGCTAGAAGCAAGACATGGTGGAGGTGGAGGTGTAGGTGGGACTTCATCAAGGATCAGCCCTGAACCCCTTCTTGATTGCTTTAGTGATGGACAGATTGACAGATGAGGTCAGACAGGAGTCTCCATGGACTATAATGTTTTTAGATGACATGTCATCTGTAGTAAGAGTAGGCAACAGCGAGAAGAGAACCTAGAAAGGGTGGAGGTATGGACGAGAGAAGAGGAATGAAGGTCAGTCGAAGCAAGACCGAGTGTGTGAAAGAAAGGGAGAACAATAGAATGTTGAGGTTACAAGGAGCAGAGGTGGAGAAGGTGGAGGCGTTCAGATACTTAGGATCAACTGTTCAGAGCAGTGGAGACTGTGGAAGAGAGAGAATAAAGTACAAGCAGGATGGAACAACTGGAGAAAAGAAGAGAGTCAGTTGGAGAAAAGGTTTGCAGGAACTGGAGGTGGCAGAGTAAAAAATGCTGAGATTCTCTTTAGGAGTCACACAGATGGACAGGTTAAGGAATGAGGTCATTAGAGGGACAACATGGAGGGGAGGGTTTGGAGAAAAAAGCTAGAGAAGCCAGATTGAGGTTTGGACATGTTCAGAGGAGGGACAGTGGATACATTGGTAGAAGAATGATCCTAGAGATGGAGCTACCAGGTAGGGGACGGAGGAGATTGAGGGAGGACATGGCGGTAGGAACAAGAGATACAGAGAATGGAGGGGACGATTATTCCCCAACCCCTGAAAAAGGGACAAAGACAAGAAGATACAAAAAAGGAGGATAAGATTTCCCACATCAGAAATTTAGGCTAAAATCATATTTAGAATCCTGACAGACTTCATGTCCAATTGACCAGCGCAAACAGAAAGACATAATAAAGACAATGTGTACCAAAGTACCAAATGCACCCTGTCTTCATGATGTTCAATAAAATCCACATTTTGATGCCAAAGGGCATCCCTACATCCAAAGATTCAAGTGTGTGAGAGCCAAAAAAGAGTGTGTGTGTGTCTACTACTTGTTATCGTGAGGGTCTACTGTATTGATTCCGTGAACACAGGCGGGCTGGTTATCCAGCGAGCTGTGGTAGAAGCCAGGAGTTCAGAATGAGAAGGAAACAGATTAATGCTGTGATTGAGGTGGTTTCATAGCAACAGCAACCAACGCAACTCCCTACCAAGGCGAGATGACCCTGACGCTGTTAGATGAATCAGTGAATTTTAATGTGACATTTCATTAGAAACAAACTGGCAATTGAATGACAGTTACCTTAATTTACCCATAAAGCCATGGGCCTTTTTTTGCCAACATCCTGTTCGGCATTGGTAATTACATGCTCCTGAAGCTGAATAGTTGATTACCTGAAAGAGGAGTGCACTTTTCTATTAGCCCCTGAAAGCCTTTGGCGCAGTTCGCCAACCCTGCAGCCAGATCACGATCTGATGATATTTCATTTCCTCCCATACACGGGAAAATAATATTTAGCAAATAACCTCCATTCTGGATGAATTTGATTTCTTTTTTTGGTGCAGACACAAGCAATGACTTGTCTAAACATTTACCTTCCTTTCGCTGCGCTTAGCCACAGTCCAAAGGCAAAAAAGATAAATCAGGCTTTCAATAACCACAAAGTGCGAACTTTGTGGTTATTGTCCATATAATAGCAGAAAGTGTGTCATAAGTCCTCACAGTCTCGTTAACCAACGCAAAGCCTCTGCGTCCTGCCATAATGCCCGACATAATTACGCTAATAGTCCATCAATAAAACTGAAGTGGACACTTAGTCCTGAATACATCCACTGCTTTGAAAGTGTAAAGAGCACGGCTGATTACTACAGTACGTCCATGATGAATGTATGGAGAATAAAAGCTGCTGCCTTTCCAGGTGTGCCACCATGACTCAAATGGATGGAGCAGATGTTGATGTCCCTTGCCCTTGTTGTCCAAGTGCCAGGGTCAGTCATTGCCACAATATTTTGATATCTATCTATCTATCTATCTATCTATCTATCTATCTATCTATCTTCCTACCTATCTACCTTCTTCCTACCTACCTATCTGCCTACCTACCTACCTACCCATCTATGTATCTATCTATCTATCTATCTATCTATCGCTAAATCAAAGAAGATGCTCCGTGTTAAACTAATCTCTGACACCTGAACATCGGTGGTGCCGGAGCGAAGGAGGACAGTTCATTATGATATGGCCATTAAATGATTTTGTGTAACAGCTACACTGCGGTTGTTTGTTTTGTACTGATGTTGGATCACATCTGTTGTGTACCATGTTTAATAAAGTTCCATTGCAAAACTCTATCTATCTATCTATCTATCTACCTACCTACCTATCTATCTATCTACCTACCTACCTGCCCACCCGCCCACCCACCTAACTTCCTACCTACCTACATGTTCAAATGGATGGAGCAGATGTCTATCCATCCATCCATCCAAACAACCAACCAACCAACCAACCAACCGACTAACCAACTAACTAACCAACCACCTACCTACCTACTTACCTACCTACCTACCCACCCATCCATCCATCCATTTGCACCTGTGACTTGGTGCATAACGCCAAGTTCATATAAGTCTGGAGTCAGCGATGGTATGGCAACAGCAAAGGTAGCTAGCTAGGTAACGGTAGGTCTGAATAATGTGCTAGCGAAGTTGGATCCACAAGGCTACAGGTTGGAATCCACCAGTTGCAAAGCTGCCACTGAGTTGCTCTGATCATAACACCGTCCCAGCCCACATAACTTCTCGCGGACTCACCATCCGCAGGAAGACTCACAGTATGGAGCAGTGCAATTTGGGTGGCAGTCGTGGAGACTGCTTCACCACCTGTACGTCATCACCGCCTGTTCGTGTCGTTTCAGGAGGTTAGCTCTTGTTTGCATTCAAGCCGCTTGTGTTATGTCGTTCAGATGAAGAAGAAGAAGGAAACGCTGTACCTTTCGCCGTAGATCAATGTGTCATGAGATAATGAAAATTTCTCTCTGCTGCTCTTATGAGATGTGTAACGACACAATGCATCATTAATCAGCATACTGCAAGCAAACGCAATCCCTCCCCGAGACAGTTAAACCGCGAGCGCCGCTAACTGGGGAAGCACTCGTCCCTGTTTCCTGGCATTGCGTCAGTTGTTCGACCAGAGTGTGAGTCTTTCTGTCTTATTGTGTGAATACAAGACAATGATGCTTTTATTGGACGTGTCTGCTCGTTGTCTGCTAATGTGTGAGGGATCTGCCGCCCAGCTGCAAAGTCAAATGATTTGTCTCTCAAAAATCGAAGGGAGATGAGACGAAATATATGGCAAAAATATGGGAGGTGACGTACGAGTTGTTGGTAGACATCCCGTTCTTCTCCGAAACATTTGAGTATCTGCCGTTCTCACGCCTGCAGTTCTTAAATTGAATCCAAACTCATATTTAATGACACTAAAAAACACTGGGCGTCTCGGAAGCCTGATATCCAACTATTTGCAGTAAAAACAGATGAACAGGAACTACCCTGTCTCATAAAATCTATGTAATTCCAAACACTGTGCAGGGCTGCAATCATCTCCCTATCTGCCTTCAAGTCATTCAAGTTTTTTTGTGATGATAATTTTTTTCTTCTTCTCGGGGCAGAACCTCGCCTCACGGCTGCTGAGATCTGCTCTGAGATCCATAAAAAATGTGTTTCTCATCTTATTCCTATTAAATAAAAGCCACCGGCGTAACAGACACTGGAAAAATAAAAAAAGAAATAAAAAGAGATATTCTCTGATTAAAGTTTTATCACAAACTGAGATAATCTGCTGTTTGTTCAGCCCGACACACGCACTGTTACAGAGTAGGTGCCGACAGACAAATGGCAACTTTAAAGTTTGTGAAGAACAAAAGCTCCTAAAGGAAGGATGCTGGGATTCTGTCCACATGGACATAGTTGGATGTTTGAATGAATGCTGAGATGACAAGACACGCTAGGCTCATTAAACCGGAAACTCTGAGGTTTGTTCTTCTGAGAGGAATTCTTCACTGGATCTTATATTATTTTTCCATCCAGTAATTCTTATATTAAACTCATATCACACGAAAGGACATTTGACTGCTCAACTATAACTGGTTACAAAAAATAACTGCTTTGTTCTCTTTTCAGCTTTTTCCTTTTCCAGGGGTTGCCACAGTGAGTAAACGTTTTCCATCTCACCCTGTCCTCTGTATCTTCTACTCTGACTCCAACTACCTCCATGTCCTCCTTCACTGCATCCATCAATCTCGTCCTTGTCTCCTACCTGGTAGCTCCATCTCTAGGATCATTCTTCTACCAATGTACCCACTGTCCCTCCTCTGAACATGTCCAAACCATCTCAATCTGTCTTCTCTAGCTTTTTCTCCAAACCTTCCTGTCTCTATTGTCCTTCCAACGCCCCTTAATTCCTGATCCTGTCCATCCTTGTCTCTCCTAAAGAGAATCTCAGCATCTTTAACTCGTCCACCTCCAGCTCTGTCTTCTACCTATTCCTAGTGTCTCTAATCCATCCATTTAGCAACACAGTAACTCTCAATAATATTACATATATGTTTTGCTAAGTTTTCAACCCTTCTTCTTCTTCTCCTTTCACTTCGTCCCTTTTTTAGGGGTTGCACCAGCGATTTAACAATTTCTATCTTCCCCGTCCTCTGTATCTTCTACTTTGACATCAACTACATCCATGTCCTCCCTCACTGCATCCATCAATCTCCTCTTTGTCTCCTACCTGGTAGCTCCATCTCTAGGATCATTCTTCTACCAATGTATCCACTGTCCCTCCTCTGAACATGTCCAAACCGTCTTAATCTGTCTTCTCTAGCTTTTTCTCCAAACCTTCCTGTCTGTGTTGTCCCTCTAATCAACTGATTTCTGATCCTGTCCATCCTGTCTCTCCTAAAGAGAATCTCAGCATCTTCAACTCCTCCACCTCCAGCTCTGTCTCCTGTCTTCTACCTATTCCTAGTGTCTCTAATCCATCCATCATAGTTGGTCTCACAACTGTCCAGTAAACCTTTCCCTTGACCTGAGTAGAAACCCTTGATTTCTTCTCTTATTTTCTCCAGTTGTTCCATCCTGCCTGGACTCTGTTCTTCACCTCTCTACCACAGTCTTTGAACAGTTGACCCTCAGTATCTGAACTCTCGCTTCTTCTCCACCTCTGCTCTCTGTAATCTCAGTATTCCACTGTTTTTCCTTTCAGTCACACACGTAGAAACATGTTTATTCTCTACTTTTACTTCCTGTCAGTCCTGCAGAACAAATCCCATGACCTCATTTCATCATACGTGTCTTACCAGCAAATTCTTGCCAATACACATTCCAATTTCTATGCATACTAAAAATTTAATGCACCCTAGTACAGCCAGAAAGAACCTTGTCTTTGACGTCTTTCCAACAGAAACACCGACATAAAATCAGCCCTAACTTTATCTAACGGTAGAATAAAAACAGCCACAGATATTTGGCAGTGCATTCAGGCTGGTAATTTGTAATTACTGGCCCTAAAAGTTATTTCCCATTGTAAAGCCAACTACCTCACTAAGGTTCATGGAGTCCGTTTGATCAACCTTAGGTCCTAACAACTTGGTTTTCTCCAACACTTCTTTCCAGACGGATGCAAAAATACATTTTAAGAAATGTTTGACATTTAACAAACAGACAAAAAACTACTTCAAAATTGCAGTTTAACCTTTAAACATTTAATCACATGCTTTTCTGTTCAACCCTCACGCTGTTGTCAGGCTACACACGTTACCTTCTCGGCGCTAAGCGTGGTGTTAAGCCGTGCGTGCGGAGCCAAGGATAAGTTAAATTTTGACTGTGAAAGAAGTGGAATATGTAGCCTCTTGTTGTGAGGTTGACTCAACTTGGTTAATCCTTAACATTCGCAGTCATGCCCACGTCCACCAGGGGCACCGAGTGATGGGATTTGTAACAAAAAAAAAAAAAACATGAAGGAAAACCAAACAAACATGATGGTCTCTGCTGAGGGCCATGCTGCGTCTGGTTTCAACACTGTGTGGTGCGCACACAGGCGGCGTAGTGAGGCTAATGTGCGAGGGCTGACCGTCTAACTGCCTTGATGGATGCCTTCACGAACCGGTGTGCAATGCAGGTTTAGCGCACGAGTGATTGATGGCCCTACGTTATAGAGCCGGGCTAATGGCTTCAACAGGCGCCTTAATTAAACATCATTTACAACAACCACACGTTTCTAGTTTTTCGTACATTTTACTCTGACGCTCTTTATACTATTAAGGCCTTGTGGAAAATGCATTTTAGTGCATAAATAAGTGAAGAGATGTGAATATTGTCAACTCCAATAATGAATTCCGATGAATACAATTTACACAACCGTTGCCAGACATGTCTCATAGACTCCTGGGAGAAGAAGGATATGAGAAGTGACGGTGTTGTTTCACAAATGACGACGCCAATGCCAACGCACAAGGCCATTAAATGTGTTAAGTGTTACATGCAAAGAAGGAATTTGCACGGTAACAAACTGACGTGTCACATTTTAATTCCCCTGGGAGTGGATTTAATAACCAATAAAGAAGGAGAAGAAATGAGCATCAATCAGGGATTTACTCCACATGGCTACGAGAGAGCAGGTCGAAGCTCAGGGTTACATCAATATCTACAGTTACATATAGATAGGTAGGTAGGTAGGTAGGTAGGTAGGTAGGTAGGTAGATAGATAGATAGATAGATAGATAGATAGATAGATAGATAGATAGATAGATAGATAGATAGATAGATCGTCGAGAAAATGAACAAAAATATTATTATTGTTGCCCAAAGGAGATATGGTTTTCTCAACCATATCTCAACCAAATTTAGACATTACTGAGTGAAAACTCATCTCCAAAGACCGTGTTTTGTATCTCAGATTCTCTAATTTTGACTTGTGATAGTTTTTATTTGGCTTTTTCTTATCGCTGAGAGCTGTTCACCAAAGAATTTTATTTTTTTTTCTAGTGGGAGCAACTGTCAAATATGGGTTTTTAAATAAATAAATAAAAAAATTCCAACACTACTGTAGAAATATTTATCACCCAAGGGCCGACTATTTATTAATTAGGACAAATATCAGCTTTTATACCACAGGGCTCTGCATTTTACTCCCTTCTTTATTTCTGTCTGTTTGTGACTCCATTCTGTGCATCCATGCATGTCCCCTGTCTGTTTAGCTGTTTCATATAAAAACAAACAAGATGTTTTATATCAATCTAAAACCCTCCATTTCCAAAAACAACGCAAATACCCTCCACTTTAATGGGCAAACACATTATATATATATATATATATATATATATATATATATATATATATATATATGACATATAAACACAGAGACACAAGTAAAGGCGAAGAAAGTGCATGATAACAATAATCAGAGGGAAGAGGGAGAAAATTGGATGCAACCAGACAGAGGAAGAAAGAAAAGGACGCTAAAGAGACAAAGAAATGAGAGACGGTAGAAGGCAGCTCCGTGGAAGGAAGGGTGAGGCAGAAAATAAGGGAAAGTGATGAACTTATACACATCTAGATGATAAAAGAGAGAGAGGGGAAGGGAGACGGGGTGTGGGGGGGTGTATGATGGCAGGCAGGTGTTGGGGGAGGATAAACAAACAATATTAGAATTACAGTCAGGAATGGTTACCTGGTGCATTTGTTCAGAAGTAAATATATGTACTTATTTACCGCTATAGAATGAAATAGCTATATATATATATATATATATATATATATATATATATACATATATATATATATATATATACACACACATAGATACATATATATACACACACACATATATATATCTATATATATATATATATATATAGATATATGTACACACAAAGACCAGGGCCAAAACCTACGAGCTCTTCTGACCAATGATATTTCGGTCATGCGTGCAACAATTTTTTTCCCGCCAGTTTTACCTTATATACGACAAAAGAAATCAAATCTACCAGTGCTCACAACGCCCTCAAAAAGTCTGTGTGGGTCACACTCAAATAACTGCTCACAATTATATTTGAACACATTTCAAACAGTTGAAGCACATGACATGAATAAGCGCTTTCAGAGGAGGAGACCTGCCAGAACTGCGAGATAAAAGCATCTGCGAAATATATTTAAAGGTAATTTAAGATAATGTGATACAAATAAAGATGGTAGTGGTGATGCTTGCAGTTTCTCGCGGAGAAAACAAACAAACAACAAACAAAAACTAGATTACCTGACAATTTGAGGCACTCTGTGCAGACACGGAGAAAAAAAAGTGACGTTAACAATGAGTGTATAGACAATGCAGTGTCTTGACAGACGTAATTCTGTCTGTGTTGTTTACTTGTTTTCTCCTCCGTACATATAATTTTCACATGATCAACCATGAGGTAGAGTCCATTGTGTACCTCGTGTTTTTTGCCAGACTATAAACCCCAAAAAATGGGGCCTGAACGCAGCACCACTGAAAAAATCTTTTTCAAATTTGCACAGTGTACGCTGGGCTTAGGTCAGGATACGTTCCTGAATGGCAGTGTGCATCATGGGGGTGTAGAGCCATATATTTCACACCACCATAGTCAAATCTTTCGGTTTTATATTCTATGCAAGTAATGCAACCAAAAATGTTCTTGTTTTCAGAAGTCAAGTCACATAGTAACCATTAAGAGAGAAAATTTCCCCATTAATCACACTCGATTCCTCGTTAATTATTTATGTTTATCTTGGAAACTATGAGGCTTCATCGTTTTTTTTTTCTGTGAGTGTGTTAATTTTTTTAATTTACACATTAAATAGTAAAGAAGCTTAGAGTTTTGCTTATATCAAAGAACTGGAGTCTTTTTTTTTCTCTAATCTGTGAAAGCAGGACTTTTTTTGCATCGAAACACCTTAATGTAAATGTTCAATTATATGATATGATTAAAATGATGTTTTTGCAAATCTTGTGTGTGAGGCTGTGATGAGCTGTAGTGAATCATGAAGATAAAATTAGACAAACCATAAATGAGTGGACACGCTTGTTGAACGCATCAGCGCTTTGAGTTACTGTAGGTCCAACGGTTCTCACTTTGAGGTCAAATGAGGATGAGAGTTAGCTTTCCCTCCTGGACTTGGGTCCACAAGGTTGCTGGTTTGAATCCACCAGCTGCTGAGTTTCCACTGAGGTGCTCTGAGCATAGCACCGTCCAGACCAACATAACTTCTAGTGTTCTCAGCATCCATAGGATGTCTCACAATGAAAATGAATGAAAGCTGTCCTCCCTTCCTTTCTTACTGAATAGCAGTTGTCTACTTTTACTTCATTATCATCTACTTGTCCAGATGTAGCAGCTGACACCACCCAAAATCACATTGCACCATATCGTGAGCCTTCCTGTGGGTGGTGAGCCCACAAGTAAGTTATATGGGTCCGGACAGTGGTTGGCTCGGAGCACCACAGGTGCAACCTGGCAGCTGGTGGATTCAAACCTGAAGCCTTAAAGACCCAAGTCTGCTTCCTTAACCACTAGGACACTGTCACCTCCGTTTTACTATTCGGTCGAATTTTTTTTCTTGACAACGGCAAATAGAAAATCCTACAACTCGCGTGTGATTTCATCCTCCAGCTGAAAAGCCGTGAATGTGTTGTTTGATCCACTCCACAGTCCAAAGCAGAAGCAGCAACATCACGTTCTGCATGTTCCCGCGTCTGAATTAGTCTTCATTAGTCGCACTCTGAATTGAATCGCTTGGTCTGCTTTTCAGCGCCTTCATGCGCAGCCATGTGCTCACCCGGTTCAGAGGGGTGTAAAGAGCTCGGCCGAGGATCACTGGACCTACAACACCAGAGTGATCAATGATGAGCAAGGCAAAGTGCAGAGCAAACGGCTGCATAAAATATACATCATTTCTAGCGCCGAGGCTCCACGTCTGAGAGACTGTCTCCAACAGAGTCCGTTCAAATATCAAGACATGGGCTGAGAAGTAGCTCCACCTTCAGCTGCAGCTCCCGTTCATTAGACGGTTGTTTAATGTAATGGAATCCGATGTTCCATCACGGTGAGCTTTGTTAAACATCTGACCAGTTTAAATGTTGAATAAGTAAAATTATTAATGAGAAATAACTTAGAGGAATCAGGGCAGTCACAGCAAGACAGGGTATATGTGTGTGAATGAAAGGGAGAACAGTGGAAAGGCGAGGTAACGAGGAGCAGAGGTGGAGAAGGTGGAGGAGAAGAGGAAGAGAGGTGAAGAATAGAGTAAAGACAGGATGGAAGAACGGGAGAAAAGAGTCAGGAGTGATCTGTGATAGAAGAGAGTCAGCTAAGGTGAAGGGAGAGGTTTACAGGACAGTTGTGAGACCAGACATGATGGATGGATTAGAGACACTAGGAATAGGTAGAAGACATGAGACAGAGCTGGAGGTGGAGGAGTTTAAGTTGCTAAGGTTCTCTTTATGAGAGACAAGGATGGACAGGATCAGGAATGAGGTGATTAGAGGGACAACACAGACAGGGAGGTTTGGAGAAAAAGCTAGAGAAGACAGATTGAGATGGTTTGGACATGTTCAGAGGAGGTAGAATTGGTAGAAGAATGATCCTAGAGATGGAGCTACCAGGTAGGAGACAAAAAGGAGACTGATGGATGCAGTGAGGGAGGACATGGAGGTAGTTGGAGTTAGAGTTGAAGACATAGAGAACAGATGGAGAACGTTGATACAGTGTGGCAACCAATGAAAAAGTCGAAAATGAGAAGAAGATAAATAAAAATAAACAAAACTACATTTTTTTTTTTCACTCATCCATAAGGAAATAAAATAAGAAAAATATAATGAATATTTTTATACCGGTGAAAATAAAATGCATAGATAGTGAAACACCTGCGAGATCAGAATTTTAGCAAAACAATCCAGGATGCACTGAGGAACGGATGGTGGAGAATCGTGATGGAGAGAGGACACACTGGATTTTAGTTACACAGAATTCAGCAGTTGTCACCTCTGCTCAGCCTTCGAGATCTTCTGTCTGCATAAAACCTACAGTTTATTTATATATTTTTTTAATAATATATATATGATACGATATATATATGTATATATAAATACACACAGTTGGGGTTGTCATCCAAGGGTAGTCGCAGTTAATATATATATATATATATATATTTATATATATGTATGTGTGTATGTGTGTATTTTTGTGACGGGCAGAAGGCATTGAGTTGTGAGGAAGATCTCTCTGGTCCAGTTTAATAACTGTTCATTTTATCTTTATTTCATTATATATATATATATATATATATATATATATATGTATATATATATAACTGATATATATATATATATATATATATATATACTTTTTTTTTTCACTCTGAGAGAAAATCTGTGCAGCAGTGGTGTCCTAGTGGTTGGAAAGGCGGACTTGGGTCCACAAGGCTTCAGGTTCAAGTCCTGCTGCCAGGCTAAGAGCATTGAGGTGCTTTCAGCCTGATCCAACCCACATACTTTATTTTCCAGTGGGCTCACCACCAACAGGAAGGCCCACAGTATGGTGCAGTATGATTTGGGTGGCATTTGTGGAGACTGCTGCTTTTGAGATTAGCCGACGGACAAGTGGATGAAGATGAATGAATGAGATAAACCGAGAATAAACTACAAATACAAACAGGCACAGTAAAACTTTGACTGTATATATATATATATATATATATATATATATATGTATATATATGTATATATATATATATATATATATGAACGATTTCGGTGGCAGTGGTGGAGACTACTGCCACCAATATGCGGATGACTATGAATGAATGAAAAAAGGGTTTAGTTGTAATAAACTGGACTTCTTCATGGAGCTGCAAGACGTTTCATTGCTCAACTGAGGAACTTCAGCAGTTTCTGGAATGTCTTTCAACTCCAAGAAGAAGTTTAGTTTGTTACATCTAAACAAATCATGAATGAAGGATTTGTATACCAATTTGTATATAACTTGACAAAGTCAACATTGTTTAAAGCCTGAGAGACACATTGACTATTTTCATCAGACACCTTCTTCATCACCGTCCTGAACCTACGATCCAGTTTAAGGGTGGGCCTTAACACACAATATTCCGAAGGAAAAAAAAAAAAAAAAAAAACGGAACCAACGGTTTGTGATGAATATGATGCAGGACTCAGAGTGAATGAAAGCCAGGGCTGAAGGCTGAATGATGAAACTCCGACACCTTGACTCCGCGTCAGAGGAAAGTAAACACTTGAGCGCAACAAGAAGACAGATTGACATTTTAGCTTTGCTTTGACATTTGGGAATTCACTCTCTCTTTATCTTTTATCGAACACCTTTTACTGTTAAACAACCCACTGTCATAACAGCTCCACTGAAACTGGTTGTTTGGATGTTGTGTTTTCCTACAACTGTATAAAAATAAAAACTAAATCCACACAGTCGTAGATTAGCCAAACAGAAGCTAAGTGTTTAACCAATCTAATGCATTAATCACACAAATCTTCCCATCCTGTCATCCGCCCCGTCGTCACGGCAACCCCGCGAACCCGCCTGTTGATTGGTTTTGAGTGTCGATTATTTTGGGGTCACGAACAGCAGCGCTTTAAATTAATGGAATATGTCGCACGGCGACAGGGGCCCTGTACACGGACGACAGGGGGGACATTAGACAGTCAATGGCAGTCACAACTCTCACAGATCTAATTATAAGAAGCAGTGACGGGCATCAAGCAGGGAATAACAGCTAAGGAAATGGTGGCGCTGTGGCTGTTAAACCCAGAGACTCACTCACGGTGCTAGGACAGGACACAGGACATGAAATCAAGAAGATATTTCTCCGCAAAAAACAGCTTTGTAATAAAGCAAATGTCCACCAGGGGTGATGGATGTAGTAGTTGAGTGAAACTTAGAAGTTGAAGAAAAGCTACATCGGGATATTTACTGTATTTTGCAAACCATAAATCAACAGTGCGTACTAGAATGTGGTTAGCCTTACGCACGGATTTTGGTTGCGTTTACTGCACTTAGAAAGTGAGTGGCTTGTTTTGGATTTTTTCTGTTACGACTGAACAGTGTTGAGAGTTATTCTGACTCAGTTATAAAATGCTAATTTTTTCTGATTTTTTTGTGTCGCTTAATGCGTCTTATAATCTGGTGTGAACCGCTTCAAGGTATGAAAACGAATGCTATGTTGTATATTTTTGGGGTTTTGTAGAAATAATGCTTTTGTAAAACTAAAAGAAACTGTTTTAATATGTGGTTTTTTTTTAATCCTGTGTAGCTTCCAATTATAGTCATTGGTCTTCTAGTCCAGTCTACAATGACCTGATGAGGTTGACGTCCTGTGACGTTCACTGACTGGGTTGGAGCATCAGACTATATTACTGACGACCAACTACTGTCACATCTCAAAGGCAACAGTAACAGGTAATTGTTGTACTGTAGTCTGCCAATATGGAAAATGTTATGTAAAATTTCCATTTTAATGTTGGGCTCGTCAACATTGAAAGTAATTAATGGTAGCAATGTATTCGAGCAGTGATCCCCAACCTGCGGCCTGGTATGATGCCGTGGGTCATTTGGTACCGAGCCGTACAGAAAGAAAAAAATAATACACATAATTTGTTTGATTTGTTATCCGAGTGTTAATGATATTTTATTTTGAAAAGTGGCTGGATTCTCTCTGTTACATCCGTCTCACTTGACGCATGTCGACACCATAAGTCACGTGATACATCCCGCTAAATTGAAGAAAGATCAACTGTTGGAGATCACAAATGACAAGGGCATTAAACGTCTGTTCGAGACATCAACGCTGCCGTTTTTCTGGATTAAAGTCTTGGCAGAGAACCCTGAGATCGTCACAACAGCACTGAAAACCCTGTTGAAATTTCCGACATCGGATCTGTATGAAGCAGGGTTTTCTGACGGAACAACATCCAAAACAAAACCTAAGTAGCACACTTCGGGTTTCATTGTCTGCCATAACCCAAAGTGCTACTCTGAGCTGCCGCGAGTATTTTCATACACTTTGTTTTTGTGTTGTGTCTTATTTTGAAGGTATGTTTAAACGTTACCGCAGCGACCAGAGTGCGTTGCTTTGTGTTGGGGCAGAAAGGATGTTGCTCATGTCATGTTCTGTTGTTGGTCACAGGGACGTCGCTAATAACGTTGCACATGATTACACAGTGGATTTACTATTTATTATTATAGAGAAAATACAACAGTTTTTAATGCCTATCTTATCATTTTATTTTGTTTTTATCTGCTACACCAGGCCGTGAAAATACTGTCAAACATTAAACTGGTCTGCGGTACAGAAAAGGTTGGGGACCACTGTGTTATAGGACAGCATTTCTTTGGTAAACTAATTTTATATCTTCTTCTTCTTCTATTGAAAAAATGTAATTTTTTTTCAACTGTGTTGTACCTTTGTACTTGTTTTATTTTATTGTATCTTTATGCTCTGGTAACATCCATTGACTGTCTGTCCGTCCAAGGAGTGGATCCCTCTCCTGTGGTTCTCCCTAAGGTTTCTACCTTTTTTTTTACCCAATTAAAAGAGCGTTTTTTTCCCTCTGTAATTTTTCTTCACCCAGGCTGAGGGTCTTAGGACAGAGGATGTTACCAACCCTGTAAAGCCCTATGTGACAAATCTGATTTGTGAACGTGAGTGAGCTACATCTATAAAATTTGATTAATTTATTGATAATGAAAACAGCTGACAATGACCACAATGAACCGTTCCAGGAATAATATATTTTGTTCTAACTCCGAAATGATAGAATAATGGCGAAACCCAGAACCAGAAACTTTACAATTCCTTTTTTGTTCCAAATCTATTGGGAAAAAATCTGGTTCAAAGCAAAAAAAAAAAAAAAAATCTGTACAAAGAACGTCACGTTTTCAACACAGACTTGAACAGTCATTTTATTTTTCCTTAGGTTTCAGGCACACAGACAATTGCTCCTCTTGAGGAGAGCTGCTCCTCAGCACCAAGCAGCTGGTTCATTTTCATCTCTGAGGGTGCTTATTAAAGGCAACAGTGCACAGTAAAATGTAACAACTAATTAGAACTGCACGCTTGCTTCTGTTGACAAAATTTTTCCCAGGCAGTATTTGCCTTTGTAGGCCTTCAAACACCTTCCTTTGTCTGGTCTTTTCCCACAGCCCTTATTTGGACACAATAATCTGAATAAAATCAAAAAACTATGATGAAAATTTGATGAAATTGAAGTTAAATTGTAATTTGGGGAAAGGGTTAGGGGGTTGTGATATCACTGTGGATGAAACGGGAGAAATCGGAAAAAAGGATATCACGAGGTGATAGTTTTTTCGACATTAAATAGGTTTTTGCAACAAAGGGGGATAAGAACATCACAGCAGGGATGAGGAGAGGGCTATTACAACTGAACAATAGTCATATTCATTAGGTGGAAAAAATTACAATCCCCTGAAGGAAATGTGTAAAGTTTAAACACCTCCTCCTACTACACTACAGAATGGGAGCATTTCTGCCTCTTTGTGCTTCTGTCCGACTGAGTGATCCAAACAAACCCTCCTAATTACATACCACATGTTGTTGTTTGTGCCAAAAGCGTAGACAAAAACTCACACCGTTCTGGACGTCATTGTTTTGCTTTTCCTTTCGTTTTTTTTTTTTTCTGCGTGATAAAGAGATGGAGCAGAGATTTCTTTACCTGTGCATTTCTTCAGGCTTCCAGGTCGCTTCCCGTGCATCCCCAGCTTGCAGTTAAAATTTTCCTCCCAGAATTCTGCGAACCAGACGTTCCGTCTGTTGTTGGACAGCGAGCGACTGCGGAAATAGCGGTCGAATGCTGCAACAATGGAAAAACAAAATGTGTTTAATATAAATAATATCAGGATAGTTTTTTCTTTACAATTATAAATGATTAATCTAGAGTAGGTAACGATACTGCAAACACTACACAACATAAAATAATAGAGACATTGGCTTTTTGTTGTTATATGTGTTATGTTGATATTCTCTGCTTAGTATCTGATCACGATATTGTTAACAGACCTCGTACAATCTATGTATATATACTGACAAACCACTGTATGACAATAATGAGCTGCTATGCTGCCATCTAGTGACATTCACTTCCATATACAACCATTTATCCCGCACCTATTTTTTGTGCACACATAATTCCACAAAGATTAGTCATTGCGTTATATGGTTTTCATAATTGGAGGACAAAAATGCTAACAGCAATAACATTCCAGTAACTGCACTCTAAAAAATTATTCATTAACTTGTTCTGACGATAAAAAATATTGTAAAAGAGTTAAAAAAAAAAAAAAAAAAATTATTGCTCCGTCAAAGGTCTGAAACCCATTAAAAATGGATTCCTGACCCACTTTTAACCCACATTTGAGCATCATTATGCTAAGCCAACAAAAAGTGTCTAATCTGATGAATCATAAATTATCAAAATATTGTCTAGACCAGGCATGGGCAAAATTTTTAAGTCGCGGGACACAATTGGTGTTAAAAGACTAATTTACTCAAAGCAAAAAGGAAACAAAATCAAAAACAATCTCCTAATGTTGTGAAGCGTCTTTTCTCACCGGGGTTTAACAATATTTAAAAGCCTAATTTAAATTGGAGGAGTCCAAGCTGCAGGAAACGTCTGTCTAATTTAATAAGTGGAGGAGGAAATGCATATTTGGATGGACATTTTGTTTTGAAGGATCTGTGAGAAGCTCAAAAAAAGAATGACAGAGAGAAAGAGCTGGTACTATTTAAATTTTCTATTTTCCAAACTTTTCAGATGAAGTTATTTGACAAGTACTGACACACTGGTCTCGCACGTAAAATACACCTTTTCACAGTGAACAGACAGAGATGGAGAGTCCTGACTGACACTGTATAAAAACTGACACCAAAATGACTTGATTAATCTCTGAATCTGTCAGTAGATTTGGCACAGCCTTCAACTCTGTGGCTTCTCAAGGTCTGCAGTGAAAAGTGGAGAAATGTGCCATAATAAACCACACGACATGTAGTATAATCACAGAAAAAAAAACATATATTCATTGTTGGCTGAATTATGGAAGTGATGCCCTACCAAAAAAAAAAAAATTGCAACACAAAAAGTATGAAAACAGGGACATTATATATATTTTGCTGTTAGCAAGCAAGAAGGAAGTAGGAAATCTAGCATGGAGTGGAATGCCATCTGGTGTGGACACACATATATATGTGTATATATGTGTATGTGTATATCATGATAAGTGAGGATTTATTTCTGTGTATGCCAGAGAAAATACAAGGAATTTATTGTGGTTTTATAGGTAAAAAAATGAAAAAGAAATAAAACAGAGGTTGTGAAATCATTCACTTGATAAACAATACAATCTGGTAAAATACATCAACTATAGAAATGCACCCAAGTCAGGCTTCACAATATTTCACAATACTTTCAAATGATCTTAAATGTCCTTGAATTATCTTTTGTGAAGGAGCAAATTAAATGAAAATATAATAAAGTCCTCTTGTCTGATGTTCACCATAGAGAATTAAGGCAAAATAAAAAGGTGCAGTTTAACAATGAGTTACTGTAGGTGTTGAACTCCTTCTTCAATAGCACTTCTGGAATTCATCGTCTGTTGCCTGGCAACCACACAACAGGGACATGGACGTGTCAACTGTTCCCCAAGTTGGTGTAAACATTCCCCTGACTCAGGTGTTTAGCAAAATGTCAAACGATTCTTTGACAGACGTTTCTGTAAATGGGTTTGGAAAATATCCAAACACATAATATCAGATTGATGTTGGACAGTATGGTATCGGTATCAATGTAGATGCTAATATGCATAGTGTTGGTTCATTTTACAGTATATTTTAATAACAGTATTATGTATTTAAAGCCGGAGTGGTGGCCCAGTGGTCAAGGAAGCAGATGCGGGTCAAAAAGACCGTTTTGTCCGTTGCCGGGTCGCAGGGGTGGCGCACTATATTGTGAGCCTTCCTGTGGGTGGTGGGACCACAAGAAGCTATGTGGGTTGGGACGGTGCTATGCTCAGAGGACCTCAGTGGCAACCTGGCAGCTGGTGGATTCGAACCGGGGACCTTACGGACCCAAGTCCGCTTCCTTAACCGCTAGGCCACCACTGCCACTGCCTATAGTAGATTTTAGATTTATTTATCTATTTAGATTTATAGAGCTTTATTAATCCCTCAGGAGTATCCTTCATGAAAATATGCCTCATTTAACCCATCACCCTAGTGAGCAGGGTGTGGGGACACCACAATCAGGGCATCTCATCAGTAACCTGGCAGTAGGGGGGTTTTGAACCGGAGGCCTTGTGGTCCCAAGTCCGTTTCCTTAACCACTAGGTCCTGGTATCGCCATATTCTTGCCAATTTACACCCCTGATATACGGGGTTTATTCTGTCCAGGGTGACAGTGGTTAAGGAAGTGGACATGGGTCTGTTTCTGGTTCTAATTCACCGGCCCCTCAGGAAGGCTCACAGTGAGGTACTGTGTGATTTGGGTGCCATTCGTAGAGACTGTTGACCCTGCAACCTAACAACGGCTGAATGAATGAATGAATATTATTATCAGTCTAATGATGGCAGCCATTTTAAGCCGCACTAAAGAAAAAAAAAAAAAAGTTCCCTAAGAAATGTAAATGAAGGGACAATGAAAGGACATTGCAGCCTTGACTGACATGAATGAATGTGTCCTCAATAATGAGGTATGAAAAATATATAATCCACTTCAAACCAAATATGCTCAACTCCAGGGCTGCGTACTGGGAACAAAAATAAGACTTTTAAAAAAGGATAATAAAATATTAACGTACAGAAGAAACATCTATGAAAATTTAGTCCAAGTTAACAGAGTCATCGTCTCCAACTGAGTTAAAAGCCGGCGAGAAAATGGGGTTTTAGAGAGGATTTAGAAACAGGAAGTGATTCAGGCTGCCTGTAGTACCAATTTTTTCCCTTTTAACTTTTTTTTTTTCTTTCGCCTCTCTAATAACCCACAGTGACTTTGCCAGCAACATGAAGGTGTCCATAAAGACGTTTTAAGACATATGAGAGAATTCTAAAATCCGTCCTAAGATGAAGTGATGATCGGTCCGAAAAGTGTGGAGCCAAGCCCAGCATGGACCACAGCAGTACGGCAATGTCAACCAGTTGTGATAAAACACATGCAACTAAACTTCAATAGTATTTACAGTATATGACACTGACAGAGGTTTTTGTTCTACAAAGTTGCCATAACTGGACGTTGGTTGCTCCTCGTTAACGCTCCTCCGTCCTGCAGCTCCGGGTCGATCTGTTCCAAACACACACTTTGATTTATTTTAACTTCTGTACCAGCCGCGCTGCTCCTCACTGGCTCTCTGTCACACTTTGAGTTTGTATCTTGTTGTCTTTGTGTCCCTCCAGGAGTCAATTATCTTAAAGGGGACAAGTGACAGGGAGCAAACGAGAATATGCTCACTGGCCTAATGACATAAACTTGTTTCCTGCTGAGACCCAGAGTTAGACAACATGAGTCGGTTCCTGCCCTGCTACTCTGCCTTTCTAAATGTGATTAATGGGTCATTGGAAAGAAGCACGTGGACGCGTGTGGACAAATAAAAGCCTTGTGTTATGGTGCAGTATAAAATCAAATATTGACTACACGTTTTATGGTGCAGTATAATATCAGGTATCGACTGCAGGAACAACCAGATTATATCACAGAGTCACCGCAACAGATTTTTATTTTTTTCTTTATTATTTTCCTACCGTCCACAGAAGCTCGCTTGGGGAGAATTGTAATGGCGCCCTCGGCCACTCTCTCCTGGCCAATCACAGGAGAGATTTTGGACCCCCAGCTGTCGGATCCCACCCACAGGAAGTGACCTGTCTGGTTGTTTCTCTTAGCAGCATCGAGAACTCGCCTGAAAATGAAAGAAGAAAAAGTAAATCACCTACTGTGGGCTACAAAGACCATTTCAACCCACGTTCATTGATAATATAATGATAATATTTAAATTAATATATTAATAAAAACAATATTAATAATTGCTATAAATAGAGAAGATATTAAGTTATTAAAAGTCTGTCCGTCCATTTTTATTTCCTTATCCATTACTGGGTCGCGAGGGCAGCAGTCTCCCCAACTGCCACCCAAATCACATTGCACCACATTGCAATGTGAGGCATTGCCTCTGGGCCAAAGTGAAGGTCCATATTAAACGTAACATGACATAATGTCAACTTCCCCAGGAAAGATAATCAGGCGCTATGGTTTCATGGACATGGCCACTTCATACCAAATTTATGAAAAAGCCTTAGTTTTGTTTGGAGCCTAATTTTCCTCGGCGAAACCCAAACTCACATCTTTTTTTACATCTGTAGTCACAATAATGCTAATGTAGTCACAGTCACTAAGTTTTACTGCTCCTAATTTTCACTAAGTAAAGCATAAAAACCACAGAACGCCGTCATAAACCCATGTAAATCTGTACCATAATGGCCACGGACAGCATGGCCTCTCATTGGAGTGCACAGTGCGTACCGAATGTCATCCTCATTAGCGAACATGATGACGGCCCTGGCGTTGGAAGTCTCCAGCAGGCGTCTGATGATCTTGTCAAACTCCCCCGGTCTCGGCTCACGGGGAATTTTCAAAGACTGGGCAATGCAGACGCCACCTGAAACCAGGGTGAAAGATAAAAGAGGAAAAATCAGCGTTAATTAATTTAGGGAGTAACGCTTGATGAGAGAAAAGAAAGGACTACAAGCAAAAACAGGACGAAAAATTTTGCAGCCTGCAGGGATTTCAAGAATAAAAACTGTATGAGCAACTTAGCTGTTCTACTGCTGAACCAGTTGGCACCAGTATTCTACAACCTATCATTGGTGTCGTCATTACACTGCAAAAAAAACACCAAGGTAAAGTGATACAAACACTATACCCTGGTGTCCACCTTCCACTTGCCAAAACCTGAAGTCTTGGTCTCAAATATCATCATTCCAAAGACTTTCTTGTTCCCTTGGTGCTTAAAAATGCTTTGGTCTACGTGTGACCTCCCCTTCTGGACTTGATGGACGCTCCTCCCATAGTCCTGCACCTACTGTAAATGTCCAGACCTGACCTAAGGCAAACTAAGGCCCAGGGCCAAGATGTGGCCCGCCCAACTTGTCCAAATTATTACTATTACTAAAATTATTATTATTATTATTACTTTAATATATAAAATTTACATTATAATTATCCTTCTACCTTTTCCCTGCAAAGCCAGAACTTCCTCAGTAGGAAGTCTCGAAGGCGCTAAAAGCATTTGAGCATTTAGCCTTTATTCAATACTTGACTCATCATTTTTTTTTTCAATTCACCAAAATATTTGCCCAGGCCTGATCTATACTGAAATTCCATCCTTCTTGCACTACAGCCGTTGATGAAGTGTTTGTTTGTGTGTACTGCTCCAAAAGCCACAGTACAGAACACTGTTGGATTTTGCAATAACCCCCAACATGTGGTTTAGTTGTGGAACCCAAATAATGTCCAGGTTACAAGAACCGACTTTTACCTCACCATCGCCTTTCTTCTACTCATGGTCGATCATGTGAAAATCTAACAGGGGCATTATTCTTATTTTGTCTCAAAGAGTGTCTGTGAGCATCTCCTACTACCAGCTTCTTCGTTGTCCTCCTCAGTGGGTCACAACTGTCTTGTTTATAATTGTTTGCAACAACAGGCAGACATTTTTTTTTAAATCTCAAAGATTTCTCATTCCTCCCTGTCGTTATTTATATTAAAATTTAATAAAATTACGTTACAGCAGATTTGGCAACTGCTTTCATGGAGTTGTCCTCCACAGGTCATTGCTGGATGCAAAAGCCGCTCCACAGGCCCTTTTTGCATGCGTCTGTCAACTTGACGGTGTGTTGGTCCGAGTGTGTGATGGTCCATGTTTGTGAAGGGGAGTGTGAATGATGTCACTCCTCCTCCCTTCCTGTTCCAGCCCATTTATTGAACATCTGTAGCATCTGTCGCTACCACTAGATCACGGCCCTAAATCTCTCACTCACAGACAGACAAACACACACACAGTCTATGAACCCATGTCGTCGTGTGTCAAATTAAAAGCCACACAAGGACAATCGAGGACAAATTGGTGAAACCAGTGTCCACGCACACAGACTCTTAGCACTGTTTCCTCAGGGGACAAGTGGACGCACCAGTGTATCATGAGTGGCCCTATAGCAATCAAGGACATAGACCGTGTGCTATAAAGCTGTCATCA
Organism: Paraplagusia blochii; assembly: GCA_016785265.1. Taxonomy (NCBI): domain Eukaryota; kingdom Metazoa; phylum Chordata; class Actinopteri; order Pleuronectiformes; family Cynoglossidae; genus Paraplagusia; species Paraplagusia blochii. Next base: position 73,929 of record JAFBJS010000547.1, on the reverse strand, counting down.
AGGATGCAAAGTGCCAAATCAGTGGTGCCCAACCACTGGGCTGGGGACCGATACTGGTCCGTGGGTGAATTGATGCAGGGTCATAGAGAAATAATGTTTTGTTTTGGTCCAATCTGTCTATTACTTCCACTTGGTCCATAACCATATCAACAAAAGAACTGACCAATAGAATGGCTAGGATTCCATCATCAATAATGCAACTATATTTGATTAGGAAATATTTTCTCAGTGAAGACAACAACAATAAACTCAAAATGACACATTGATACAAGATTCTAACTTTTTATTCCTGTCTGGTAGCAGAAAGTTATAGGCTGTGTGGGAAACTATTGTTGTGTCCATGCATAGTTAACTTGGGTAGGATGATTTCATAGGCAGGAAAATATTTCAGAACACCCGGGATTTTATTTTATTAAGGGGTATTTATCTGCCAGGTCCGTGAAAATAATACGAGACATTTGACCAATCCGTGGTGCAAAAAGCTTGGGCAACACTGGTCTAAATGACTAGGTTAATCAGTGCTAGACGTCAAGGTCGATGAATTTTGCAAATAGAATTTTTTTTATTTTATTTTCATTTGTGAATAAAGCACCTGATAAAGTAAAAAGAACGATCTCCACGTCCTGTCTTCACCATCACCATGACTGAACCAGACAGTGGAGACCAGATGTTTTTATTTTTCCTGACAAATTTTATTACCAGGTCTGAGTGGCAGCAGTCTGCCAACCAAATCACACTGCTCCACATTATGAGCCTTCCTGTGGGTTCCCACTAGAGGTCATGTGGATCAAGACAGTGCTATGATCAGAGCTCCTCAGTGGCAACCTGGCAGCTGGTGGTTTCGAACCTGAAGCCCCTGTGGACCCTGTCAGCTTCCTTAACTCTCCCCTCTATTGTATTCACTGTTTACTTATTTATTTTCCCAGATATATTTCATTTATTTCTCAGGGATGTTTTTTTTTTATTGTTTATTCATTGGATTATTTTTATTAATTTAACATTATTTATTTCACTGCAAGTTACCATAAATCTTTAAATTGTAACATGTCTGATGTAACGGATGTTATCACATTGTTACTGCAGTTTACCTTGAAAAGCCAGTAACTACAGTGAAAGACTTTGTAAATGTAGCAACTAATTTTTTTTTTTTTTTAAGAACTTTATTGATTTCTCAGAAGTAACTTTCAGAAAATTATGCCTCTGCATATAACGCATCACCGTAGTGAGCAGGGGGCAGCTAGCTGGGCCAGCGCCGTGGAGCAGTGTGTGGGGACGATACTATGCTCAGGGCACCTCAGGGGTAACTTGAGGCCGTAGGGGGTTTTGAACTGGGGGCCTTATGGACCCAAGTCCACCAACTGCCCACAAAATGTCTGAATAAGTATTTTTTGGCAACTGATTATAACTTACACTGCTGTGTAATAAAAGTATATAATTTAGGAGGTGTAACCATGACGCCAAAAAATGTCACGGCGGGCCACATTCGGCCTGCGGGCCTCAAGTTTGACCCGTGGTGATGTGGATGGACACTTTATTTGAAATGAAAAAATGCGCAGTGTTGTCAACGCTGAAATTCTATTTTTCAGCCGGAATAAAGACGACATTGGGATTAAACTATTTACAGCTGTTAGTAAAACCCTATAGCAGTGAATCTGGGCTCAACCTTCTGTTCCATGATTCATGAGGCACCGCGCTGAGCCCTCAGTTTATCTCCAATAACCTGAGGATTGAGGCTGAGGTGAGAATGGAACGCGACTGAATTCTCAGTCCCAAAACCTCTTCACATGTATATTCATGTTGCTATTCCACATACTGCTATGTTTGCTGATATTTTTAATGCAAATTAAAACTATTAAACTCAGCAGTTTATTGCATACATCTATTGATTACGACTGTAGGTTTATTTTCTTTTTTTTTTATTATGTTTGTATATACGCACTAATCCACGACTTGTTAGAAACTCTGTGAGAGCAGACCGCGTGTCTTTGAGCAAAACTCACTTATACTCGCAATTAACTCCAACCTGTTTTAAGATTAAATTCACTCGCTTTCAGGGCCGGGAAACACTGCACCCTCTTCCTCTGTCTCTCAACATTTAATTAACAATCTGCTTCCCTCCCACACGGTCCTCTCTCTGCACCATTTCATCTATTAGCTAAAGGAGAGACAACTGGGGAAAAGAACAGAGGGGGAGAGAAACATCACTCACCCACTCCTGTCTTTAATACTTTCTCACTTAGCTTTTCTCACCCAAAGTCTCTGAATGGATTATTTTAACAACAATGTAAAATAAAATTCTCCAGGATTTATAGAAAATGCAACAGCGTTGATTTGACGAGTCAATTATTTTGAAAAACAATCATCAAAAAAAGTAAAAAAAATGATCAAAAACTTAAAATCAAGGAACAAAAACCAGGAACTTTAGCATTTCGCTTGGAACAGAAACAAAACGAGAAACATAGATTTTATTTTGTTTAATAGAAATGCTCATCAAAGTTATTCTTGTTATTTTGTTTTCAAACCCTGTGTAGCCCCCAATCAAAGTTTTTTTTTGTCTCATAATATGATCCAGAAAGACTTTTTTTTTTGTTCTAAAAATTTTAGGTGGAACCTAGAAACCGTCTGAACCAATTGGCAAAAAAATTCTGGTTCAAAAGAGAACCAAAAATTCTGGTTTAAATGTGTACCTCTGTTCAGAAACTAAATATATGGTTCCGGGTTTTGTTTGTGCTCTTTGAACTGGTTCAAAACCCAAAAAATATTTTTATTTATTTCACTTTCTGCACTTTATAATCATACAAGTGAAATACTAGTCTGTCTGTCTCTCTGCTGTTATTTTATTTCTCATTTCATGCATAAAAAAGAAATGTTTTTAAACTATTATTTACTGTAAGAGTGTTTTATTTTATTTCCGTAAATCCTGATAAACAATTAATAATTCACAGCTTCTGTCTGATTAATCAAAATAAAGGTTTTACTGTCTACACAATAAATGCACACAAAGTACAAAAGCGAACAGTAGACGCAGGAAATAAAATTGGAGGTGCTCCTTTATTAGGACCAATATGGCTCGGCTTGTCTAATGATGGAGTAGAGGCTCATAGGGATATCTCTATATACACATCTGATCTCTGTCTTTTACTATATCAAATTATTAACTTATGTGACATATTGTAGAAGTGTTGGCCTAGTGGTTAATGAAGCAGAGTTGGGTTGATAAGGTTCACCACCCGCAGGAAGTCTAACAGGATGGTGTGGTGTGGTTTGGGTGGCAGCGGTGGAGAATGCTGCCCCTGCAACCGAGTAACAGATAAGATGAATGAACGATGACTTTGTAAGGCCGAATCCCCCTACCGCCAAGACGCTGCTGAGGTGTCCACCGCTCACTTTGGTGATGGGTTAAAAGCAGAGGTGACATTTCGTTGTGTGCTGTGGTGTGAATCACATCCTGATTACCATCGTATTCTACACTGTCTGGCCAAAAAAAAAAAGTCTCCACCTGCATTTAACTAAGCGAATAGGTGTGATCCTCCCATTGGAGGTCAGGTCTATGTTCATCAACAGTATGTGGTCAAAGACTGAGGTCAGCTGACTACCTGAATATACTGAACGACCAGGTTATTCCATCAATGGATTTTTTCTTCCCTGATGGCACGGCCATATTCCAAGATGACAATGCCAGGATTCATCAGGCTCTTATTGTGAAAGACTGGTTCAGGGAGCATGAGATGGATTGTCCACCACAGAGTCAAGACCTTAACCCCATTGAGAATCTCTACTGGAGACTCTACCATCATCAATGCAAGATCTTGGTGAAAAATTAATGCAACACTGGATGGAAATAAATCTTGTGACATTGGGGAAACTTATCCAAACGATGCCACAGAGAATGGATGCTAAAGCTAAAGTAGGTCCAATGAAATATTAGAGTGTATGATCCCTTTTTTTTGGTGGCAATTTCGTTTTTTTGGCCCGGCAGTGTATCATATCATATCATGAAGGGCAGCTAGCACCAACCGTTTTGATGCCGAGGACCTAAAATTTCTTCCCAGGTCAGCGGTGTGGGCAGAAAATCTCAGTACCTTCTACAAA
>JAFBJS010000547.1:54984-69003 GCA_016785265.1 Paraplagusia blochii | reverse complement strand
AGAATCTTTGGGATGTGCTGGAGTCTACTGGAGACTCTACCATCATCAATGCAAGATCTTGGTGAAAAATTAATGCAATACTGGATGGAAATAAATCTTGTGACATTGTAGAATCTTATCCAAACAATGACACAGAGAATGTGTACTGTAATCAAAGCTAAAGGTGGTCCAATGAAATATTAGAGTGTATGACCCTTTTTTTTTTGGTGGCATTTTTTTTTTTTTTTTTGGCCCGGCAGTGTATCATATCATATCATATCATGACGGGCAGCTAGCACCAACCGTTCTGATGCCGAGGACCTAAAATTTCTTCCCAGGTCAGCGGTGTGGGCAGAAAACCTCAGTACCTCCTACAAACTCACTCCGTTTCCCCGACACCGATGTGACTTGCATATTTGCCCCTCCCACAGGCACAGTGAATAATATGGACTCTTGCTACACAGAGTGGGTAACGAGGGGAGCTGACAAATGTAATTCTCAGCCTGCTGCATATTTCGATGTTTCGATGGCAGAATGAAAAATTCTCAAAGAAGAACAAATGTATCCCTCTCCAGATTTAACTCCATTTAACTCCTCACACACATTATTACTGACCAAATATCAAGGTTTCATTCATCATTCATTCCACAGTGGGAATAACTCTGCACCACCAGACACTTTCTCCCTGCACACTCAATATTCAAATACACAACACAGGCATATAAAAATATCATTTTGACACACTTTCCTTCCAAACCCTAATTAGCAGCGGCTACAATATTTAAATCTGCCCTCTTCTGCTTCTCCGTGGTTGCCTCATGGCTAGGAGCGTTGCCTTTGAAGTCACTAATATATTTCATTATTTATATATCACTCCTGGTGAATGTGTGTTTGTGCGATACAGAATACAGATGGTGTTTCTTACGCTTTTGTGGGTTTTTTTTCTCCTGCTTACGGACAATCGTTAGAAAATAAAGGATTTTTTTTTTTTTTATTCGTTAATAATAAGAAATGCTCAGCTAACACCACACCCCCACCCTCAGCCCCCTTCACTACAAACCTTTCCTCAGGCTCGCTGATGAATCGTTGACACTAAGAAATTTACATCCGCCCATTAAAATATGACTTGAAGGACAGAGGCCTGGGGGCTTCGGAAGTTCTTGAAATTCGAAAAGGATCCTCACCTGAACCCAGCGGAGAAAACTTTTCTGAGTCAATTTGCTGATTTTCAAAAATGTGGCAGCATTGGTGGCCTAGTGGTTAACGATGCAGAGTTGGGTTTACAAGGTTTTGGGTTCAATTCCATCAGCTGCCAGCTTTAAGCTTAGCATCATCCTGACCCTCATGACGTGCAGTGGGGTCACCACTCATACTGAGTAGTTTGACGTGGGTGGCAGTCAATAGGTGGAGGCTGCTGCCCCTGCAACCCAGCAACAATTAAGAGGATGAAGATGATTGGACAGAAGGAAGGGGAACTGTATCAGTTAAGACAATGGTCCCCAACCACTGGGCTGGGGACCGGTACCGGACCAGTGGTTGAATTGGTGTCGGGCTGCAGAGAGATAATGTTTCCATTTGGCCCCATCTGGGTATTACTTACACTTCGTCCATTACCATATCAACAAAAAAAAAAAAAAAGAACAATAGAATGGCTAGGATTCCATCATCAATAACGCAACAAAATTTGATAAGGAAATATTTTCTCAGTGAAGACAACAACAATAAACTCAAAATGACGCATTGATACAAGATACTAACCTTGTAAACTGGCTTTGGTAGCAGATAATTATAGGCCGTGTGCACTTGTAAAATCCCTACTGTGCGCATGCACAATTAATTCTGGTAGGAAGATTTTATAGGTAGGAAAAAATTTCAGAACACCGGAAATTTTACTCAGGGGTATTATCTCCCACAACTTAAAAACTGGTCCGTGGAAAAGTACCCAACATTTAACCGGTCTGTGGTGCAAAAAAGGTTGGGGAACATTGAGTTAAGAGACTGTATATAGTGTATTTTACAAACATTTTGTACGTACTACAAGCCGGGATGTCCAATAATATCAGTAGATGTAATCAGAAGAAGCCCAATGGTAGCATGATTATGTAATATTGGTAAGTATGTCATCAGTTTTTCCACTTATTGTGAAAATCCCATGGCACAATTCGCTGCAATTACACATGACTTGTTTATATTTGTTTTAGGGGCAAATGGATGTAAACATCTGGACTGGTTGATGGATTGGCTTCAGAAATTAACTGTTTGGACACTATTGGCAAAAGTTTGCATCCGAAATTCCGGAACACTACAATTGTCGAGCAAAGATTCCCAGCAAAACCTTAGTCTGGGGCCCAGATGGACCTTAGATGGACATAATATTTTGGGAGTCTCTTTTTTCTCTCTTGTTTATAAGCTATCCATCAATTTATTTTTGTCTGCTTATCTGTTATGGGATCACAGGGACAATAGAACAAAACAAAAAAACGGGACAATTGAACTAAACAACTCCATCTTGATAATTGGTTAAACATAATTTTGCTGAACAGTTTGGTTCAAAGTACCTAGAATATAGAAAAAGCAGAGCAGACATAGAGCTTACAGTGAGCAACTGCAAAACAATAAGAGACAAAAACCACCTACTTCACTTCTCCTCCCTGGTCCAAATCACTTCAAGCAAATCATCCGTACAAGTGACACGCCCCCAGAGCTCACGCTGGAGTACTTAGCTTCGTAATCGCATCAGGCACAAAGAGCAGGTATCGGGCCTGTCACAGAAACTGCCCACCATCAATAGTAAGATGAGGGCTGACAAGTGCAACTGGAGACCAGTTGTGTGGGTCCTCAGGCAGGAGACAAGTCAGTTAATGTCTCCATCGAGTCGTCTGACCTTCTGCAAACTGTCAAGCATCGCCAATACGTCCAGTCTATCAGATGGATTCCTCTGACTCTGGGATGGATGGTGGGAGACCAGAGACAGAAGGGGATGAGACGGACTGTGAGTGCGGAGGACAGTGTGAGGTGAGAGGGAGGAAAGATGGAGGCGGTGATTAGGAATGAGACAGAGAGAAAAGGTGAGCAGATATAGAGTATAAGGTGAAGGAGGAGGGAGATAAGGAAGGGAAGATTGGATGTCCAAGCACAGATAAAGGCTCAAGGTTGACATCAGATGTAGAGATGACAATCACAAGATATGTCCACTTCCTAGACACACTGTCTTAACTGGACTTTACTGGTTATTAATGAGAAACTACATGATACTGAACCAAATACACAAATAAATCAAAATGTTATATCATTTCTGTTCTTGTCTAAAAGGATGATTAATTTGGTATAGATTAGTTACAACCTACACGTTAATCATAATCAATCAATCGAAATCAATTTTCCTTGATTCCAAGATAGACTTTTAATCAAGGAAGGGCAGCAGAGGCTGGTGAAGCAGACTTGTGTCTGCAGGGCTTCAGGTGTGAGTCCAGCTACCAGGATGCCACTGAGGTACCCTGAGCACAAACACCCACACTATGGGGCAGTGTGATTTGGGTGGCAGTCGTGGAGACGTCATGCTGCCCCTGAGCATATGATAATTGAATGACGACAAATGGACGAAAGGTTCCTTAAAAATAGTAGACGAAATTGAAAACAAGAAAGATTCTGTGAACCCCATAAAGTCAAACACCTACAATAAGGGATTCAAACCAGAAACTTTTGGCATTTTGATTGGAAAAGAAACAAAACGAGAAACACATTTGTTTTTGTTCTGAAACAGAAAAACTCATCGAAAAAAACAAGGTAGCCGGTTGTATTTAGTTCATTAAAATTCCTGACTATCCAATAATCAAAGTAATTCATTTGCTAAAAAGCTCCAGGAATGAAAAGTTTTGTTCTAATCGGTTCAGGTTCAACATCACCTTCATGCTGGAGCCCAGAACCAAAAAGCAATGTTAAAATATCGATTCTGTTCCGACTAAAAAATTCTGGTTCAAAGCCGCGGCAACATTTTAGGAGACGAATGACTTTGTGGGCTACACAGGATCTAACGAGAACCAAACTGAACCAGTATGAACTGGTTAGCATTATTTTCAAATACGCAGTTTTATATTGTTTTATATATTACATTTTTTGTTTCCAGTTTTTGTTTTTATTTTTTGAACTGGTTGAAAAGCCGTGCCTACAGTGGAGAAAACATGCAAATTATTGCGTCAAATGGCAACAGGCAACGCAACTAAATCAATATGCAAAAGATAAAAAATAAATACGTCCGAGAATACTGTACTATTTGGGATTTCCGTTGAAAAATTCATGAAGGACTTGCACATGTTATAATCCAGTGAAAAGCCAACACAGAGTTTTCACAATAAACAAATCAGACGGTTGTTTTCTCATTTGAACAAATAAAAAAAAAAAAAAAACATCCGGAGAGGACACTTAACAAAAGACTCCTGGGACATTTTGTTCATTCACATTCACCAACCTATCATTACTGACAACATCACTGTTGACAGACAAGGTAAATACTACAGGATGTGTGTACTGTACTGTCTCCGCATGCACGTCCATCACGATAGGCAGTCCCACCTGACATTAACAAGGCTTTTCACTGCTATGCAAATACATCGTCTCAGTGTGACGGATGAAATGTAACTTAAATGCCGCTCTTGTCATTCACTGCCTTTTTTTTCCCTCATGGTGACATTCTCTGGAAAGTGGAATTCTTTGCCTCTGAGGTTTTTTTTTTCACTGTTAGTGGCTGAAGAAATGCGCAGGCTTCCATCTCCAGGAATGGTTTATCCAAAAATCAAAATGGAAAAATGTTTGGAGAGTTACGGTAACGTTGCGGACCTTAGGGTCCACTTAAAAACAGTAATGTTCTCATTAGTCAACAGTGATCCTTATAATGCACTGCGCCTTATGTGGTCATCTTCACTGACCTCCAAAGATACATTGCTTGTATTGTTGACGCATTACAGCTACTGTAGTCAGGAGCCTGTGTACTACATGTACTATAGGGTGTTTCATTAGGAGGGACAACACAGACAGGACGGTTTGGAGAAAAAGCTAGAGAAGCCAGATTGAGATGGTTTGGACATGTACAGAGGAGGGACAGTGGATACATTGGTAGAAGAATGATCCTAGAGATGGAGCTACCAGGTAGGAGACAAAGAGGAGATTGATGGATGTAGAGAGGGAGGACATGGAGGTACCGTAATTTCCGGACTACAAGCCGCAGCTTTTGCGGCTTATGCAGAGATGCGGCTAATGCATGCATTTTTTTCTAACTGCTCGAGCAGAAAAGGTAAGAGTGAGACAGGTGGTGTCGAGGAAGACGCAAGTCACAAGCGCCAATAAACACCACAGAAGAAGACGAAGTTTAACGTACGGTAACATGAACAGAAATTAGCATAAACTGCCCCTCATCGTGGAAAATGCAAAAAGAATGCGGCTCATGCGGCTTATAGTCAGGTGCGGCTTATGTATGTACAAAATGTTTTTTTTTCTTTAAAAAATTTAATGGGTGTGGCTTATAGTCCGAAAATTACGGTAGTTGGAGTCAGAGAAGAGGATAAGGAGGACAGGGGATGATGGAAAATGATGATTTGCTGTGGCATGTCCTGAGCAAGGGACAAGGGCTGTGTTTCTTGGGTGTCAGCAGCATACAGTTCCTGCCACCCAGAAGCATTAGAACTTCATAGAAGTTCTTCTAGATACTTCTAGATATCCAGAATTTTTAACATACATGTGATTTGTGTTATATATCAAGCTTATTGCATTCAAATTAAGTTTAACAATGTTACTTTTTAGTGAAAACTCAACACTGATATGGCCCCGTAACGTCGATGATGGGAACAGCGGCCCCTTCAGCTTCATTTGATGTTGAGATTTGTGATTTAGACGCCAAGGAGTCGGATTCATTAGCGCAGAACAAGCAGAAGATTTTTCCAAGATTAAGGGGGAAATTCAAAGGGAAGTTTCATTCATCTGCAGAATGTCGACATCCATTTTTCATCATCATCCTCTCACTATGTGATGCCCACACAGTTTGAAGAACTAAAGAGATGTAGTTTCTCATCCCTCTGATGTCACACTTCTCTGATGGTTGCATTCCGGCACGGTGAAATATCACATATTGAGCGAATATTTTTGCAGGTATATTTGCGTTTACTAAGCTGGATTTTAAAACACTAAAGTGCCATTAACTGGTGGCAGCCAATTACATCTGATACATTTGTGAATTGAGTTTATTTATCTACAGATGGAAGAAGGGGGGAAAATAAATCAATGAAAATAAATTTCAATATCAGCCTGAGCCAATGCCTGAGTTTTATTAATCCCTGTCTGAGTCCAGACCAGTAATGTATGGTTTTCTTCACACTGAATACAAAGTCCGTCTCGTTCTCTGCTCAGGTGCTGTGAATTACTCTGGCCGATGCAGACTCATGCATACATCTGACCACATCAATAGGCCTGAGCCATGAAGAGTTCTTCAGCTATTGACGTGGACTCTGCTGGCCTGGGGCCCTTCCTTTTCTTATCAGCATCAATAGACATTGCACTCAGTGCCAAAAGCTCGAATTACAACGGTAAAAAAAGGAGCGGTGCTTCCTGGAGAGCAAGATCCCAATGAACCCACTGTCCTAATTTTTGTGGGGGAACAAATTGTACTTTTGCACTAATGAGGGGTGAAATATTGCAAGAAAAAGACAAATAAAGTGTGTCTTTCTTGCGTTGCAGACTTGCAGTGATGCGTTACCAATGATGAGGAGTATGTGGACAAAAATATATACTGCACGTATACAAAAATATACATGCTTTCATTGGAACTGCTACCACTAAAGACATTTTACCTGAAGATTAGGATGAACACAAAATCCCGAGGTATCACTGTACAACGTCAATACGGTAATGTAGGTATTGATGTAAAAACGGAAGTGATTTTGATGACCATAAAAAAAAAACATGAAAAGTGGCTCGACATCAACTCTGAAATTAAAATCTAATGAGCTTATTTCTGTCCAAACAAATGCACCTTTAGTGGAACCAGACATTAAAAAGAACAAGAAATTGAAGAAAACATCATGGTGGTCCAATTTCTTTTTCATGAATGTGTATATGGAGCATATATAGTTTACTACTGCAAATAATACTTGTATGTAATTTCTTTTTGGGTGGGTGGTGGACAAGTGGTTAAGATAGCAGACTTGGGTCCACAAGCTGCCAGGTTGCCACTGAGGTGCTATGAGCACAAAAACGCCCCAACCCACATACTTGCGGTAACTATCCACACAAAAATGGTGCAAAGTGATTTGGGTGGTGCAGGCTGCCCTTGTGACCTAGCAATGGACAAGAAGATGAGGGTGAATGAATGAATTTTTTTTTTTTTATTGAATGTAAATGGCATGGCACTTTGGGCCAGAGACAATACCATGGTTTCTATCTAGGAAACCCAATGAAACCCAATTTGAAGCTCACCACCTGCAAGAGGGGGACTGGCGGGACACAACTGGTCCTAAAATTGGACACGTGGGCCGAGTCAAAAGCAGAAAGATGCAGCATTCGTTTGAACTAAGATAATAAGGCACATAAAAGTTCTGTGTAAAACCTTAAATGCTACATTTCTAATACCCTTTACGGCACATCCTTGTAAGTTTTTTTTTGTTTTCTTTGCATTAACAAGGATACGATGTTATGCAGATGCGTAGCTAGAACTATTTTATAGACAAATGCTGTTATTTATAGTTGCGGCGGAGAGTGGGTGGTGGGGTGGAGGGGGCGCGAATTGTTTTCTTCTTGCTAGGGGGGGGCGTAACAGGAAAAGATTGGGAAGCACTGGTCTAGGATTATGTTAATGATTATATCAGGGTTGGTAAAAGTCAGATATCACAGTGTTTTTATGCAGGAGGTACCGTCATGGTTCGCCTTGACAGATATCGCTGTGTGTGGCGGTACGTAGATTGTTGAAGTTTGCTCTTCCTCCACCTTGTTTGCTCTCCTCCTCCCACCCCCTGAGGTGAATGGTACCCCACTGCATTCCATTAAGGCAGCTTGGTCCATCTATATCAATTTACCGAAGACAGGCCCTGGTGGTCAAACATCCCGTTTCTCTTCCTACTGCTCCTTTGATGGTCCCACCATCTCTATCATCCTGTTCCTTCCCCTCCTTTAACCACGTTCTCCGATCTTACTCCTCGTGGCCTCCCACTGCGAGATCGATAACATGTTGCATGTTATCGTCTTCGTCCATTCCGGGGTCTTCACAGCCATCCGAAACAATCAGCATCGCCCAGCTGGTCCAATCCTTGGATCGTTCAGTCTTTCCGCAGACATTCCGGCCTTCTCCCCTCCGCCCTGACAAGTCAGTAAGTACATGATCTATGTTCCTATTCATTCCCTTCCAGCAGCAGCAGCAGCAGCTTCCTGCTCACCTCTCCTCTCTCCATCCCTCTCCTCCACCCGTCTCCCCCCTCTGTGCTCTCAATTACACTCAGGTCAACAACGACTGCATGTTTCCAAACAAGGCCTAAACAAATTCAGCTTCGTGTAAATAACGACTCTTGCTTGATGTGCAGCAGGAGAAGATCACGGCAGCACTAACGGAGACCTTAATGAGGTTCCCTGAAAGAGCCTTCGTCTCAGATTTATAATGTCACAGACGCCTGGACCTTAAGGGACATGACATTCACCTGCTCTGTTAGTGGTCGCTAGTTGAAAAGCCTCCAGAGAGGAATCCATTCAATATACTATACTGTCCAAAGGAATGACTGAGACAACGATGTGTTGATTGTCTTAACTGAAAAATGTTGACACAGATTTATTATCCGTTATCAGGTCGCATGGGCATCAGTCTCCACAACTGACACCCAAATCACACTGCTCCTTTCTGTGAGCAGTGTGAGCCCACAGGAAGTTATGTGGTTGATGATAGTGCTATGTGGCAGTGGCAGCTGGTGGATTTGAACCTGAAGCCTTTAAGACTCAAGTCTGCTTGAGAAATATGGTTCTCATACCAAAAAAAAAAAAATCACTGTTAAAAGTGCAGTTGTGCACATAGGTGCACAAACATAAGTCAAATTTAATTTGCTTGCTAACAGCAAAACAACATATTGGCACAGATATTTTAACTGAAGATTATAAAAAACAATATCAACTTCCGATTAACAGAGCAAAGGAGGTAGTAAAAAAAGACAAAATGTTTATAATGAGAATGAAAATGTTAAAGAAAAAAAAAAAGTTCGTTTTAATGTCATAGTAGTGTCAGTGCTTTTTAGAAGGAAGATTTCTTTAATAGGTTGAATACAGTTAAGGGGAAGAATAATGATCCGATGACTAGTCTTAGAGGGGATAACCCAACAGACGAGTGAAGGGACCGATGATTGGGTGATGGAGAAACTGTTCTGTTCTGTTAAGCAGGGTTTAAAGTGAAAGGATGAGAAAAATATTACTGCTGTTGGGCAATCTCTCAGGCAAGTAGGTCAGAAGTGGCCTTAGCTTTAGTGGATTTATTCCTAAAAAAAAGGAAGAAAACGAATGTAAGGAGAAGCAGACATAGGAAAGGGGGAAAAGAAAAGAAATCCAATGAATTCAAGTGATTTATTGTCATTGATGCTCAGCATCCACCACTCACAGTGACATGTGGGTTCAATCTCCACAGTGTGCAAAGTCAGCTCAAGCCGAGTGCCCAGACAGCAGTGTGTGATGATGGTGCCATGCCTTGTGCCATTTGTGGATTTCAACGTGCAACCTTCTGGACAACAGTGCTCTTCCATAACCTCAAGAGCCGGCACTGGCAGAATGGCATGATTGCATAATTGAAACAGATGTCCCCACACCTCCACACTCACAAACACAGACACACACAAGTGTTATTGGTTTTCCTATTGACCGGCCTCCCGGGTCGTTCCACACATTAGTTTATCTGACTGTGACCACCAAATAACAGGTCAGACCTGAGGGACACTCAGGGGCTGAGGACATGATGAACACACATGTGTGTAAGAGTGTGTGTCTGTATGTGTTTGTGAGGAGAGAGCATCGTTTTGGTTCTTCATCCTCCGTCAAATAAGATTAAGATGTTCTATTCTGACCATGACGACAGTTCAACAGGCTCAGCAAGACGTATAAAAACATTAAATCTCAGTTTGGTACTGGCAGAAGGGACAGAAGTCTGAGCAGGGAGGCCCAGGCTTCCCTCTCCTAGGAAAAATATACAAGAAATTGGGCTGTGAGGGACTCCACACCCAAATCGCACTGCACCATACCAGCCACTAATAAACAATAAAACAGCCCCAACCAATTCGATCTTGCCTAGGTCTAACCCACGACATCAAGGATAGAGGTGATGCCTTTGAGCTACACACTACGTTGAAGAAAAAACATCCATCCATTTTCGGTCCCCACTACTCCCTCCCAAACCACTTATGCATCGTACATCCTTGAAAGATTCGGCTGGATCACGGCACCAGGTCCCGATCCACAGTCACAGCATCAAAAGAAGTGACCGAAAACTGTTGGATGGTCAATTCGTTTGATAACAAAAAGCCCCCAAACGCAAAACATGGTCCAAAAACAACAGGGTGATTGAAGGCCACTGGAGAAAGCCAAATCAAAGAATATAAAAACGTGAAGAAATCACTTTGGTCATTTAAGATTCAGCTCTCTTCTTTCTTTGATTTTGCTTCCTTTTTTGGTTAAAACTCCAATTAAAACTTACAATTTTATACCCATCCCGTATAGTAAAGAGTAAATTAGAAAATTCCTTTTTTGCCATTGTGACATTGTGATTCACACAATGAAATTTGGCCTCTGCATTTAACCCATCATCAAGTGAGCATTGGGCCGCTAATGAGCGCCCGGGGAGCAGTGAGTGGGGACGATACCAGGTTCAGGACATCTCAGCAGTAACTTGGTGGTAGTGGGATTCAAACCGGGGGCCTTGCGGACCCAGGTCCGCTCCCTTAACCACTAGGCCACCACTGTATAGAGTGGTTTCTCAACTTTGTGGCTCTCAATCACATGCGGAATCCAGTGGCAGAAAGAAGGTTTGGTCTTTAGTGACCAATCACATCACTGGTATTGTAGCCGTATTAGCTTGTGGTCGCCACCGCATGGCACTGTTGTGTACTATAATCAACATCTATAGCAGATCCAACTTCAACTTTATTTATTTATAGTGCCAAGACATATTTGTTATCCCAACTTATGTAATAATAACAATAACAATCATGTAATACTACTCTGGTTGAGAGAAACAGAGACTATAGGTGTTGTTGCAAGGGACAAGAGGAAACACCAGGAGGCTGGAGTGTCTTTGTGAGATATGGTACAGGACAGGGTCTGTGGGTACAGGTGGAAGGAGTCTTTGAAATGTATGCATTTTGCCAAATGTGGGATTACCAATGTGAAATCTACAATCCCTCAAGTGGAAAACCACTGAAATCCAACAGCGTGTTCTAGAACCTTCCTTCAGGTGATGGTGGACCAACCTCCCTAACTGATATCTTTTTAGCTCTGGCTTGTCTTTATGAAAAGAGCAAAATGGTTGTCAATGTTCCCCACTTAGACATTGGTTAGAAAAAAAAATCACTCAACAACTCAATATATATATATTTTAGTCTGTCCAAACATGACAAGTGAGATAAGATGCTGTGAGCACATCAAGCCTTCTACTAGTCAGATAAGAGAGGGAACCTTATCGCCAGCCCATGTGAGTCACCGCCTCTCAACAGGTGGAGGACCTGTGGGAAATTAGGGGCTGACATCTCACAAGGAGCTCTCCATCACATCACAGTCGTTTCATGTCAACAGGCCACGGAGAAAAAAATGTCTTTCAAACACTTGTGCTTTTATTTCCCCTATTTCCAAAGTCACTAACGCGACGATGTTGAATGTATTTAGATTAGATCTGGTGCAATCTGTTCTGTTGTCTTTCTCAGGTACCATTTACTGCGTGAGATGCTGTGCATGAAAACTGTACGTGCTGCAGATAAAATACACAAATATATACTGTATGCCACATATAACTATCTCTATACATTTATCTTCGTATATATGTATATCCAATCTTAATAGGGCAGCTATGGATAAACCATGATTAACCTTAAGCATGAACATTTGCAAAATAAGCAGAAATATATAAACATGTCTATATGTATATATGTTATATATATGTAAAATACACTGTACACATACATTAATATTAATTTTCACAAGCATGAAATACAAATAGATTTATCTTAATATACACATAGATATAAATATTTATATATTTAATATATATTTATTTATATTTATATATTTTTATATTAATTTAAATACATTTACATGTATTTTATCTATACACATATATATTTCTGTATATATTTCTGAAATGACGCCGCCATGTATGTTAGCACTTTTCACTCCTAGTCCCCATCCCCATATTTTTTTTTGTTTGTTTTTTTTCATAAAGCGACCTTGAGTTGCTGGAACGGCAATATATAAAACCAATTTGTTCTTCTTATTATTATTATTATCTTGTATTCTATCTGTGTTACTTTGTTTCGCTTTACATGCAACAGTTCAGTTTGCATCTGAACTGAATTCCCTACATTTTCCCTTTTAAAAGAACCCATGCTTTTCTTTTTCCATCTTTCTTGTCCATCGTCCCTCCAACCCATTGTCCTTGCTCTCCTTCTCTCTCTTTCTCATCTCTGCTCACCATAAACACTGACCCCACCTTTCTCTCCAGCTCCAGCCTGCGTTTCTCCACCCTCCACTTCCAAGAACTCCTCATCCGTCTACACCTTTCTCAGAGGCTCTTGAGGTCGTAGCCCCACAGCAACATCTCAGCAAGACTTATTGTGTTGATTAAAGCTGCCGGACAGAAACCAAAGGAGGGAAAAATACGGCCGTCGACGGGGGAAAACGAGGGTTCAATGGAACACTGCCAATATTCTTGTTACCCCCAATGCCTGCCCCTCCACCCTCCTCCGCACCTCCCACCCCGCGCCTCCTTCTATGGACATATCCCTTTAATACAGGTCTCAGACCATCAAAGGTGCCATATTTCAGCCTGTATATACTGACCCTCATGTAATGCTGTTCTGTCAAGATTCATCCATCTGCAGCCTCACACACACACACACTGAACACACACTAACACTCAGTGCAGATGCACAATATTTCATATTTACTTCTCCTCAATGGCACGATGACATGAAGATTTTATTTCTCGAAGAAACGCTGCTTTATTTAATATTATACTCTATTCAAATACCTCACTGTAAACAGAGTAAAGTTGTGTATATATACAGTATAGTACAAAGAGGACAGTCCTGACATCTACATTGGAGAAACCAAGCAGTCAGTGTACAAACAAGGATGAGGATGTCCATATCCTGGCCAGAGAAGACAGATGGTTTGATAGAGGAGTGAAGGAAGCCACGTCTACGTCAATCTGGAGCAACCTTCTTTCAACAGAGATGGACTAGGACACTGGGCTATCTTCCTCCGCCCAATATATTCCAAATATTCTCCTCCATCCCAACAGCCTGGGATGACCAAGATGAAAACATCTTGTTTCAACAAACAACACAGCAAAGTATGACTTAATAGATAACAATACTAATATAGTCAAGGGAAATATCAAAATAATATAGATTGCAAGAACTCAACAACACCTCACACAGCAAGAATGTTTCCTACTAATCCACTAACAATACTAACATAACCCTAACCTAGCTATGTTTTTACTCCTAACCTACTTATCAACTAACATCCACTATTCACCAGGTTTTGTTTAAACGTCAACACCCTTGCTTTTATCTATAGTGTTGTTTTCTATCTACCTACCTATCTATCTGTCTATCCATCTATCTATCTATCTATCTATCTATCTATCTATCTATCTGTCTATCTATCTATCTACCTAACCTCCCTCATTATTATCATCAGCTTCTTTGAGGTAAATTGGCAGAAGTCTCATTAATCAGTTATAACTGAAGAAGCTTCTTGGATGAAAAGGCAAAACGTCTTCAAGACACCTACGTCCAGTTGCCCATAAAGACATTT
>JAFBJS010000547.1:37697-52942 GCA_016785265.1 Paraplagusia blochii | reverse complement strand
TGTCCTGTAAACCTTTCACTTCACCTTAGCTCTCTTCTACAACAAATCAAATTATATATATATATATATAATATATATATATATACATATATATTTGTTGTGTATATATAAATATATACACACACATTTACTGTTCAAGAGTTTTTGAGTCACTTTACTTTTTCAATGTGTTTACCATCACGGGATAAAAAAATAATATAATATAATTAGATAATATATGTTAGAAATAATGACTTATATTTGATACAATATTTTTTTTTCTTTTTCTTTTGCAACAATTACATCAAAAATGGGCCTCTAAACGCTATGTAGATATTGCACTAAAGACTAGACTATTAGCAGCCGTTTGTCCTCAGACCTGAGGTAAATATCTCAGGATGCAATTTTCATTATCAGAAAAAAAATATATATCCATAGACAAAAGAATGTAATTATTCTAATACTCATATTATTGGCTGACAGATATTTTAAAGTGCGTACTTGTATATTGCATCAGGAGACACACAGGTATTTAGAAAACATATATTCTATATCCTATACTATTATTAATGTAAATATAAAACCACAGACAGGGAATCAGCAGCATTAAAGATAAAAGTCAGGAGTCCCTTTGATAATCCTTGATATCCGTCACAATCAGGAGCAGTTCTGTTAGAGGTGGAAATGGATCGCAAACCATTTCCATTGTTGCACCTCCTCGGGGATTCACTGCAAAATAGGTACAGCGGAATAAATGTTTGCCGTCACCAGCACATTAGGCAACAACTCTCCGGAACATGGTTATTATTCAAAATTGAGTTGTATGAAAATGTTTGTGAAAAGAACGTGGAAAAAAAGAGGAAGAAGAAGAAGAAAAAAAAAAATGTAAACCAATAGCGAGGACGACTTGGACCACGAGGAGGTGATTCAATTCAGAGGGGAGAGAAAGTTCTCTCTGTATTCTGCTCAGCTGTGCAGTGTCAAATAAATAGGCAGACTAATGCAATTTACACCTTTCCAGCAGCTTGGTATTGGATGTGGGCACGACACACAGAGGAATGTTGACACGTGTGCTCTTTTACAAGCAGCGCTCCACAAATTGAGTTGCCCGTGTAAGTGTGCCGCCAAAAAGGATTTGGCGTTCACCTTTGACTGAACACGGTGAAACGCCGGGATCAAACAGAGCAAAGGCTACGGGCGTGCACTCAGTGGACACTGTCCACCCAAGGTTGGGCGCCTGGATGCAGATATATTGTACATATCTGTGAAGGCAACCGTGTCTGAAACGTTAAAAAAAAATAAATCAGGAAAAATAGAAATCAGCTCTGTCATCATCTGCCAGACCTGGGAGGCATTTTCATCACTGGAGATCCATACATTATCACTACATTAACAGGGAGGCAGGTGTCTGACAGTTTGACACGGCTGCATATCAACTGTTTCTCCATCAATTACCACCAACTTCACAGAACCCGCAGTCAATTTGCTTGGACATGCAGGAGGGATTCTTGGGGGAGAAGACGATGGATTCCATCTGGGCATGTGACCAGCTGGAATTTCTCAGGTTATATTAAGACAGAAATACTGAGTGGATTCAGGCGTCTTTTTTTTTTTTTTTTTTAAGTGCTGCAAAATTGAGTGATACTGAGATACTGTAACATCAATACTCAGGGCGGAGGTGGTTTGAAGTGAGGAGTATTGATGATTCCATTTTGTCTGCTTTTACTATCTTTCTCTGTGTTTATGTTTTTGGATTTCCTGGCCAAATTCTCCATCCTCTAAAATACGTCCAAGTTAGTTTACATCCTGGTGCGAATCTCCGTAATATAATCGAACAATCGCCCGATGTGAATATTTTGTACATAGGTTCTGCATAAAAGAAAAAAAATTGTTAATTGAATTCTTGCGATATATAGTTTTTCGAATGCTTTTCAGATCATTTCCAGGTCTTGACCTAGCTGGAGTTCCTCAGGGCATGTGCATGGACCGGCTGACCCACAGAATTTTATTTCCTTTTTTTTCTAATTTTGTAATTTCCATTGTGGGTCATAAGTATTTAATGGCCTATTCCATGGGGCGCTCATTGTCTTCTTATTCTTCAATACTCCTCCTCCCTTATACATTTAAGACAAATGGTTATTTATTATGTAATTAATTTTCAAATGTAAATATCACTCTTGTCCATCAATGAAAGTCAGTATCCATGCATAAGAGATTCTCATCAGAATGTTGCGATTTAACATTGTGGATCCAAGATGGCGACTCATACAGCTACAGTTGCTCGAGGCTTCTTGCTACTTTGCAGTTCATTTTTTTTTCATACATTCCTGCCAAAGTGACACCATCACGTTAAATGAGGTCAACTATCCACAAATACACTCCACATACCACTGTTGACATACTGTCTTTTTGTCTCTTTGGTAGTGCACATTATTCTATATCGTAATAATTGTGATTTCCCCTTCACAATTATTTGTGATAACAAGCACATTCTCATTTATTGCTTCTCTGACTCCAAGTACCTCCATGTCCTCCCTCACTGCATCCACCAATCTCCTCTTTGTCTCCTACCTGGTAGCTCCATCTCTAGGATCATTCTTCTACAAATGTATCCACTGAGGTGCTCTGATCATAGCATTGTCCCAAACTACATAACTTCCAGTGGACTCACCACCCATAGCAAAGCTCGAAGTATGTAGGAGTGTGATTTGGGTGACAGGCATGGAGACTGCTGCCCCTGACATCTGGAAAGGGATATGAGGATGAAGATATCTTACTTATATTGTTTATTTGTTGTTTATTTTATGGTGCATTGTTGCTCCTTGGAGCGTCCTTAATTCTGTTGTACACCACCATTGATCAATGACTATTTCTAATCTTTCCATCCCACCATGTTCACCCCTCTGCAAGGGCATTAGTCTCCATGTCTGCCACCCAAATGCACCACGGCCACAGTCTACTCTTCTAACATGAATGGACACTCAATGTTATTACTAGCTAAGCTTTCCCGGAATTAAAAGTAAAATTAAAAGATTCTGGTTCAATGTATATAAAAATCAAATAGTAAAAACAATAATAGGATTAAACCCATAATAACCCGTAATAACAGTAATTAGAAAAAATTATCTTTGTCTTTATTTCCTTTTTGCATGGAGTTAGTAAGTGACAATAGTGGAATTTAAAATTAAATCGTTTTCACATATTCGTGGAAATGTTAGCTTCACAATCATCATTAAACCGTGTTTTCCCATCCTCCAAATGGATTTAATTTTCTTTTAGGAACTCCAATTATTATTAAGTTAAAAAAAACCCAACAATAGTGGACCAATTTTTATAGTTCTCACAAACGCTTTTACTCTTAAAGAGAAAAAGAATCTGAGTAATTACGAACATTTCTAGCACAAAGACCTACAGGTGTGTTTTAAATGCATTAGGCTCTGACCACTGCAGTAATGAACTGAGTTTTTCAAGAAAAAAAACATGGATCCAAAGCCGACTTCTCAGACAGAAGTCAATTCAAACCATTTCAATCAATGGAACCTTTATGGTTTCTGAGCCATTATTTATTATATTTCAAATGAATAATTCAGTCTGTTTGGTCTGGGCGGCTTAAACAGTCCGGTCTGTAGGTAATAAGTAGGTCAGCGTTTCATCTGAGAAAAGAACTCTAACAAACATTTATCGGCTTCAACAGTCCTGGAGCGCATGCAGTTGCATCAGATCACCAATAGATGGAGGTTTGATACCTGATACAAGTCAACAGGACCAGATAACAGGAGAAAGATCAGCCTGTTCAGTCAAGCGAATGGGCAACAACGTGAATCAATAACCTGATCAGAAAGTCATTTTGAGGGTTATTGGAAGTCTGGGCCGAGGGCTGCACAGATGCATCTCACATCTGGGTTTCAGAGAAGAAGAAGGAAAAAAAAAAAAGGGGGCGACCTGGGCTGTTTCTGCAGGAGCCTGAATCAATGTGAGGATGATCAGGGAAGATATTGGCAAGGCATGACAGCAGGATGAGCAACACTCCACCAGGCAGAGAAGAATCGACGGGCAAATCTATCTGGACCGCATTCAGGGCTGTGAGACACACTGAGTCAAGATGAACACGTCGGCTGTCAGGCTGCACGCTCTCCAAATGTTTGCTGAGGCCTTTGCCCCTAACTCTCCGTCAAATAGGTTGCTTAAAATTAATGACCAACCTCACGGACTCCTGCCTGAGGTGTCCCCTGGGCAGGGCTATTTTCTTGTAACCAGCCAAACAGTTTGGGGCTATTAAATAAAAATAAATAAATAAATAAATGAGTGGATAGAAGAAGGCGAAAAAGGCTAGGAGAAAGAAAGGAGCGTAGGGAGTGAGGGAGAAGAGAGAATGGTGACTAGAAGATTCCGAAAGACGTTGGATTCGTTACGGATTCACACCGCAAACCCCCGGCGAGTTTGATGCCTGGCAGTTACTGAGAGACAAAGACAGAAGCCTGAGGGGAATTACATTAGGGGTGGTAGGGTTATTGTAGAGGATCCAATGGGATGAGACCAATAATATGAGGGATTAGTGGAGACTGAAGGAAGGGAGACGGTTTGACAAAAGCAATGAGACGGTGAAGGAGCCGCAGGGATTTTAGCGGGAGATACTGGCTGAGGGAGGAGGGAGGAGGAGAGACAAACAAAAAAACAGATGGGAGAGCAGGAACAGGTGAGGGATGGGATGCAGAGAAGTTAGGGGAGAAAAGGTGGGGTGGAGGAGGAGGAGGTGGAGGAGGAGAAAGGGGGAGGAGGAGAGTCGTGGTCATAAAATGCCAGCTGTACGCCACTGCAGTCTCTCCCCTCTCATCACTCGGATGTCTGAGTTATCACTTTGACTCGTACCTTTTTTGCTTTCCAATGCTCACACACACACGCTCACACACACACGCTCACACACACACACACACACACTCAGTGATGCTCTTTGCTCTCATTTTACTGCATGTTCACTGATTACTTGGATCACAGTTGTGGGTCTTTATGAGCTGAGGGGCTGCAGGAGAAACATTTACTGCCCACTTGTGAACACGGCGGCCTACAGGAGTGTCGTCCATGTGACTGTACGTGTACAAAATGCTACGGACGCCTGATGAGGGAGGAAGGAGTTTCTGAATTTCTATATTTCAAGCATTCGTTAACATTTCTCTAAAGTTGGTTTGATAAAGTTTTTAAAGCAAAATAATGTACCTAAATTCAGGGGCGTAGCCAGACCCCTTAAAATGGGTGGGCCCTGAAAAAAATTAGGGTGGGCCAACCCCAAAGTATTATAGCCAAGTTTGATCAGTCTTCTCATTGGATTGGGTGGGCCTGACTGACAAGTGGGTGGGCCCAGGACCCTGGCCCACTCGTGGCTACGCCTATGACTAAATTACTGATGTTGGATGGTATGGCCTATAGCAGGCATGGGCAAACTGAGGCCCGGGGGACGTGTGCGGCCCGTTGAACTTCCTAATGCGGCCCACCAACATTGTCCAAATTAAATAATTTATTCATCTTATATTATATATTATAAATATATAAATTATATTTCTGCCTTTTCCCTGAGAAATGTGTTTCCCCCAGTAGATGTCACCATAAAGGGCATTGGAAATGTGGGATGCCAGGTTTTATACATGACTTTCACAGACCATCAAATGAACGATCCATGTCTATGCTCTGCACTTGGCCCGTGTCCAATTTTAGGACCTGTGTCCCACGAGTCAAATAGTTTGCCCAAGCCTGGTCTATAGCATGGTCTAGGTCAGGCCCTGGGCACACTTCAGTCCTAAAATGTGGAACCAGGAACCAGGTCAGGAGCAGATGGATGGAGCATCCATGTGAAGTAAGATAAATGACATGTAAAACTCATGCATAATGTGCTGAAATATTTTTCTGCATGACATCTGTAGGTAAAAATTGGCATTTCAGGGAGAAAGCAGAAGTATAACTGTGAAATAAATAAATTATTTAATTTGGACAATGTTGGTGGGCCGCATTAAGATGTTCAACGGGCTGCACACGGCCCCCGGGCCTCAGTTTGGCCATGCCTGTTATAGACCTTAACATCCAAAATCAGTGGTTTAGGTACATTATGTTGCTTTAAAAACCTCATCAAATCAACTCTAGATAAATGTTAACAAATGCTTGAAATTCAAATCAATCATAAACTTTGGTGGGCCAGAAAACCAAACTAAATGGACTACATCTGGTCCCTAGGCCTTAGTTTGCCTATGCCTGGTGTAGGCTTTCAATCATCTAGGTTATTTTGCACAAAATATTTACATCAGAGCAGAGGAATCTTCTGAGATGAGAGGTGAAACATCTCACCCTCGTCAACTTGCCCTAAATGTCATTATTTTGTATGACTACAAACTTGTTTCACTGGGACAGGATAAACTGGCAAACTAGTTCCCCCTGAAGGACCAGTTGTATCTGGAAGACTATATGAATGTCACTAGTACTCTCTATATAATGCATAATGTTTCTGAAATTGATTGACATTTATTAAAGTTACAGGTTAGCAGAATTTCAGGACTTTATTATAAGACTAATGTCTTTTAAGCTCCCGTGGGCCACACTAGATGAACTGGTGGGCCAAATTAAACACATGGACTTTGAGTTTGCCAACAATATCAGAATAAAGGGTTGTCTAATATTAGCTAGGCTTAGAAAATATGGCAAAAACAGTCATATTTCTTCTTATTTGCAATGATTTTGTTTTTACCCTTACCTTCATTTTTTTTTGTCCAGGCATCAAATATCCACTCTAACGTGAAAGTAAACCAGTTTTGATTCTTGTCTATTTGATTTCCTCACACATCAAAACTTGTATTATTCTCCGAATCCCAAAAACAACTCAATTTCTCTCTACAGACCAGACAAGGACGCAGGTCATGTCCTGCTGCAAAAAGACCAGAAACTTCTCCCTGTAAACATGACTTGCGAAAGTGCTTTTATTTTCCAGAAAATAAAAGTAGACAAAGTGATACAGCCATATTAGAGAAAGTGCATTCTCGGCCTAATTTAAGCTTCGAAGACAGAGGAAAGCTTCAAAACAAACAGGATGAAGGGTAAGGTTGGCTTTACCACAAAAACACATGAAAATACCCCAGTGGTCCCAACCACTGGGCCAGGGACCGGTACTGGTCCATGGGTGCATTGGTGCCAGGCCAGAGAGAAATAATGTTTCCTTTTGGTCCCATCTGTCTATCACTTCCACTTGATCCATACCCATATCAACAAAAGAACTGAACAATAGAATGGCTAGGATTCCATCATCAACAATGCAACTATATTTGATTAGGAAATATTTTACAACAATAAACTCAAAATGACGCAGAGTCATTAATAGAAGACTCTAACCTTGAGAAATCTTGTTGTGTGCATGCACAGATAATTCAGGTAGGAAAATTTTATAGGTAGGAAAAATTTTCAGAACACTGAAAAATTAATTTTATTAAGGGGTATTTATCTGCCACAAAGTAATGACCAGTCCGTGAAAAAAATACCAGACATTTAACCAGTCTGTGGCGCAAAAAAAGGCTTGGGGATCACCAAAAAACCCCGGGAACCCTGATCAGTTCAACCTCCAAAGTGCATAGATATAACCGGTTGCTAAAGGCAACAAGGTAAAGCAAGTAAAAACATAAACCCAAAAGCTTCTCCCTGGTTTGCCATCCAAAAGAAAAAGAAATCAAGGATTTACATATGAACAGAAGTATTTGCTCCAGACTTTCAGATCCAGTACTTGTTTTTTCCAGGTAGCTGCAGCCAGACTTATTTCCCCGGTACCTTGGAAACAAACGTGCAGACGGCTAAATGCTGTTTGAAATGGGTAATCCATCAAACAGAACACTTCATTGCCTTTATTTTTGTTGTCTAACTTCTACTGTCGCTCTGTAGTAATGAAGCTGCAAGTGAGAGCACATTCCAAGGTTGGCTCATGCAGGGACAATCTGACAGCCCACGACTAGGAGTCAAGGGAAACAAAAGATTTTAAGAGCACCACAAAAGTGGAAGTGACATTGTTCTTTTCACAGAAAAAAAAATGAAGACATTAGGAACGCTATTAAGAGGTTTTAAGACTACATCAACCTTTTAGACGACAGGAGTTGATGATGATAACCTTGTGGAATAGAACATATAAGTCTCAGCAGTTTTCATAAATATATATATACTGTATGTATATATATGTATATATATATATATACATTTACACATACAGTACATATATGTATATATGAATATATAGCAGCAAACATATACATAACATGTATACAGTATATGTTTGCTTCCTGAACTACTTGGCAATATATAGTTATATATACACACGTGTACAGAATATGCACAAATATAAAAAATATACAGATATTTACAGCGTATCCACCCCTAATGTAGTAGTTGCCTTCCAAAGAGGGAGAGATAGCTACTATATTATTCCCATATACCATATACATTGTATATTTCAACCAGCCACTAGGGGGCACAAGAATAGGTTTTTTTTTTTTTTTAGTTTGGGTCCCAAGCCGGGATAAATGGTGAGGGTTGCGTCAGGAAGGGCATCTAGCGTAAAACTTCGGCCAAAACAAAGTTGCGAGAAAACAAAATAATTTCCATACCAGATTGGTCGGGGCCGGAAGATACTTAACAACGACCACCAACAGTGCTGTTTACCTAGAGGGTACTGTTGGAAATTATGGAAATTGTTGACTCGCTAAGGTAACCCCTGAAAAAAAGGACAAGCCGGAAAGGAAAAGAAGAAGAGGAAAAAGAAGAGGAAGACCACATGGACCACCTTAAGGGCCCTTTCCACCTTAAGGGCCACCCTGGGCTTATTAGCCTATTCTGACATCGTTAGGATAGAGGCAGTAGAGTTGGTGAATAAAAGTATTGTACGTGAAATACATTCCAGGTAACATGAGGTAAATACACGACCATTAGAAACAATGTGGAATACATTCTAATGTAAACACATTACTACTGTATGCGACATCATAACCTTGGCCGTCTTTACCTTTATAAGGTATTACTGTGGATTCTTTAAACCATATTCCACTGCATGGGAAAAAAAAAACACCGCATATTGAATCCTCTTGCAAGAATGATAAAAATGTATACATTTATATCTATTATGGGACATCAGTGGGGGGCTTTTTTTCCTTGCAATTTCAGAATTTCCCCAATAGTGGGCGTAGAAAATGCATGACCTTTACCTTGATTTATTTCAGTTCACATAAACCCTCAATTCATCTGCTCCCGACGTGTTTCCTGTGTCAGATTTCAGTACTCATAGTTGCCTGGTATTCGTAGACATACAGTATATTCTAGCAGAGTGGTCTTCAACTGGTCTCACTCTGGGACCCACATTTTCTTGTGGTCATGAAGTCGTGACCTACTCTCATAGAACTCAAACTAATTCAATTAATTTGCTAAAAGATAAAAAGCCTTTAAAAAAAAACCCCACTTCTTTTAACATGCTCTTTGTATTCAGCAGAATGCAAGATGACATTAATTAAACCATATTTTATCCTTGCCATCTTGTCTCATTGCAACAACCGTAAATTGTGTAGTTACCACGGTTACCAAACGAGGGCGGGGCTGCACGTGTCTGACGTGTGCCTATCCAAATGAGATATTTTCTCAAATAAAACATATGCTCAACAGCAAATTCACATTATTAAGTCTAATTTCCCGACTCATTCAGAACGGGTCCGTGACCCACTTTTGGGTCAGGACCCACCAGTTGAGAACCACTTCTCAACTGGCACATGCTGTAAATACCAGGCGTGGGCAAAATTTTTTGACACAATCGGTCCTAAAATTGCTGGTAGAATCATATATAAGACCTTAAATCCTACAACTCTAATACCCTTTATGGCGTCTTCTACTGGGGAAACGCATCATTGCAGGGAAAAGGCAGATATATGTAGATAGTATAGATAAATTATTTAATTTAGATAAGGTTGGCAGGCCGCATTAAAAAAGCTCAAAGGGCCCCATTTGGCCCCCGGGCCTTAGTTTGCCCATGCCAGTTAATTACTGACGTAATATATTAGGAATATATATATATATATATCTTCTTCTTTTCCTTTTGGCTTATCCCATTTTTCATGGGTTGCCACAGCGAGTCAACAATTTCCATCTCACCCTGTCCTCCGCATCCTCAACTCCAACTACCTCCATGTCCTCAATTACTGCATCCATAAATCTCCTCTTCATCTCCTACCTGGTAGCTCCATGCCTAGCATTCTTCTCCCAATATAATCACTGTTCCTCCTCTAAACATGTCCAAACTATCGCAGTCTGGCTTCTCTAGCTTTTTCTCCAAACCTATATATATATATATATATATATATATATATATATATATATGCACACATACATATTCTCATATAAACATGAATGGATATATACATTTACATAAATGCACTATAAATAAACATCTATTCAAGCTCATATATGGCTCTATCTTTTCATTTCAGCCAAAGTCTGCGACTGCTATCGTCATTTCGCCCTCTCCTATTCTACCTCATCGTCCATCATGCCTCCAGGCTTTTGAATTTGCGACCCATATGTTCACAACGACAATAGCTTTTTAAGTGCTCTATCTGGGCTCTGCCAAGTCAGGGAAGAGGTTCAAGGACTGCCGAAATGCATGCATGCACATGCCTCACAGCGTAAACACGCACACTCACAAGACCCGACGCTGTTTGGTCTTATCACAGCCCCGCCACAGGTTTTTAGGTCCGTCTCGCCCCGTCTTATCTTAATAAGGTTGGCTTTAACTCCGGTGATGGACTGCATTTTTAGGTGAGGTACAAGCAGATACTGACCACGGCTGGGCCACTTGCTAACAGACTTAAATAAGCAACTGAGTTTTATTATCAGCCCCTGAGTTATCGCCTGCTCAGGTCAGTCCTCTCTTGTCTCCGGGCTCATGCATACACATCCCGACACACACCCTCACTCACATGTCAGCCTCTATCCTAAAGTGGTTGTTTGTGTTGCCAGGCCTGTCTTACAGAGTTGTTTTCCAATCTTCCCTGAACCATCTCAACGCCCAGCTCAGACGTATAGCGCTAAATTGCGAGTTGATGTCAGGTCTTGAACAAGAGCAGGTGTTATTCCAGCCCGTGACTCTGTTCTTTGCTCTGGTGAGTTACAACAAACCAATGTTAAATTACTTCTTTGTTTCCTTTTTTTTTTTTCAATTAAATCTTTATTTTAGATTATTCATTGACTTCAATAGCATTTTTTTTCTCCCCCAAAACAACAAAAATTGTGCTCGTTGCTCTCTTTTTTTTATTCTTTTAATTATTTAACAAAAAATTTCTCGCCTCACCTCGCTCTGTTGCCAACGGTTCATTAACAGGCTGGCTTACAATGAAGAAAAACTGTCTGATTTTTATCACGTTGTATTGGTTAATTTGGGAACAACACCTCATTTTGTGGTTCGATGTTATCCAGAACAATCACTAACTTGAGTTCGACCAAAGAATAAGTAGGGTCAACATGAGGCCATTTTAATGCCCAGTAAAAATCCAGCACTTATAATATAAAAAATAAATACCAAAAAAATAACAGCAAAAATAACAACAAGCCACTTTAATTATTGTGTGCTTCATATGAATTACGGT
This sequence comes from Paraplagusia blochii, assembly GCA_016785265.1. Taxonomy (NCBI): domain Eukaryota; kingdom Metazoa; phylum Chordata; class Actinopteri; order Pleuronectiformes; family Cynoglossidae; genus Paraplagusia; species Paraplagusia blochii. The sequence continues at coordinate 41,321 of JAFBJS010000547.1, read as the reverse complement.
AAGGATTCAGCAGGGCTTTCTGGGTTGACTGTCAAGAGATGCTCTGGTTTGAGAAAGCTTTGGAGCATACGTCTCAAATTCATTCATTCATTCATTTTATTGAAGGGCTTCACCATGCTCAATAAAAAGAAAAATAAATGTGTTTAAATACAAGGATCAGTTTTGGGAGTAACGTGTTACTTGTAACAGTGCTACGTAACAGAAGTCACAATCACAAAATTTTGCTTATTCAGTAACGCTGTTATTTTTACTTTTGAGTAAAAGGGCTTGTTACTCATAGCTATCTGTGGTCCAAATGGACGAATTCTCCCGCCCGCAGAGAGAGGACTGTGTGGCAGCAGAGTCTGTCTGCTGTCTGTCAGTGTGTGTGTGGTAACTCTCACAGTCACGAGTGAAAGACGGCCCTGCACACTAACTGAACCTGCGTGGAAAAGGAGCCATGGTTGGTTGACATTAAGGCTAAGCCAATCAGACAGAGACCTGGGCGGGTCTTCTTGCCTTATATGGAAATAAACAGTCCTGTACACACCTACAAGCAAGACGACTGCAAGTGGCAAGTTGAGGTTACAGTAAAGATGCCTGTCAAAATGTCTAAACATCTACTTTGTTTTTATTGTACCACTACATTTCATTATGATAGTTGCTACAGAACACAACACTAAGCTTTTTTAGTTTTTAAAGTAAAGTATCTAGTTATTAGTTACTTTTATGATTTAGTAACTCGTAGCGTAACTAGTTACTTTTTCAGAGCAGTAACTAGTTAAGAAAGTTACTTTTTAAGAACAGTTAAAAATAAAAATAAAACATCAGAAAATGGACCAGAAGGAGTCCGTGGACCAGGGCTTTGAGAACTATAGGATTGACCATTGAATGCAGAAAGCAAACATATAAAATATAAAAAAAAATAACCATATATTTAGTGGTGAAGAACACAATGTTCAGTTCATAGTTCAGTGCAGTATATAAGTCTGTGAAAATACATTAACTGTGATGGTTTGCAGTTTCATTGCAGTACATGTATTTTAAGATAAACATGCGTCATCAGTGCGTTATCTACCCACCAGTCCTGTCCATCAACACTGGTCTCTGTTAATGAGAAAACTGCATTGGATGTAAGTGAATAGTGTAACAAAGGAAAGTCTACCACAATTCAGGGCATCCAACATGACCATTTCAGGCATAGTTGATTTTGAATGAAATCTCTGTATAAATCGTGTGGGCCACACTAACATTACATTTTCATATCAAGTTGATATAGTTCAACTTACAAAGATGTGCAATTACCTTATTGTAAATTGTCGAGAAAAAAGCATGTTCCCCAGGGTCACACACGCCCCTTCAGCATTGCACCGCGCCCCCCCAGGGGGGCCCGCCCCTCACTTTGAGAAGCAATGTGCTACGCTCCGTGACCTGCCCACTGCAAGGATTTGCACCTTAGACCTTGCAGATCCATGTCTGCTTCCTTAACCACTAAGTCACAGCCCAGCGAGGTGTCCACGTCATTAAACCTGCAGACGTGAGTGATTTCATTCGTCTTGTATCAATGTGTTTCCACTTAAACCAATAATGTGAGTGGCCGATTCATCCATTCAAAACATATCAAGAAATCCTGATGATTTATGGTCCACATCAAATACTGACTTGATCTATGACTTGATGATGTTGTAGCAAATCTCCGAGCGTGCGTCTTTGCCCAGGATGACATCGACGTGCTGAACAAGTGGAGGGTTGAAGTCAAATCCTAATTTGTTGTAATGAGATACAGAAATGGGCAGAAACGCTCCCTTGTATTTGCCTCCATCACCGTCTCTGTGGTGATGAGACCAAATTCAGCGGACACTTGGAATCAATTGAAAACTCCACTGGTTTGTGTCTCTGCTCTTGTCCCCTCAATACACAGACCTATTCTTTCCTATGTTCTACTGGATCTTCCAACATCTAGAAGTTAGCCCGTACATTGCTGGTCTTCTTCTTCTAGTTGTTATTATTTCCTGATGAAATGACCAAAGATAAAAACATAAAATCGGAAAATCATGTTGATATAACCATGATGTCTAGTAATGGGTTGGATCCAGGACCTGGGCCAGGGGTTTGGTATCACAGAAGTAATTGTCCATTGTCCATTGTCATGTCTGTCATCAATCAGAATGTCCCTCTTATCTTCCACCCTGTCTCTCTGTGTGTCTGTCTCTCTATTCCGTGTGTCTTTTATGCTCCTGTTCTCCTTGGAGATGATGCGCGACAATGGGTTCCTCCCCAGCACTTCACGGATGAGCTCAGCCACAAAAACAGCTCCAGTAAAAGATTATGAGGCAGATCCATAACAGCTATCAAAGCTAACAAGGGAAATCGCTGAAACACACACTGGCAATGACGGATCCTGGCGTGTGATTGGCTGGCGAGAGCCCTCGCCATTTTGGTGTCAATAAATGTGTCTCCTAGAGTCACATTATGTTATTTTGCGTACATGAGAAGTGAGGTCATTCTGAGACAGTGGCTGAAAGTGGTAAACATGTTTCCTTGAAACTTCTTTTAAGAAAAAAAAATTAAAACTATTACATTATTAGTCAATCTTCCTGTAATCTCCATCTGCTCCATCAGATTGTTAACCACACCAGGAATACTGACTAGATATGGAACTCAGTTGTAATATTGTCATGGTAAAATATAATAATAATAGTAACTGAGATTGCATCTAGTAAACAACACCTAGTCTACTAACACTACTAATATTAACCTACCTATACACTAATAACCTACATATCCACAAACATCTAACTGTTTACAGTTCAGGTTTGACATACTTCAACAACCCTTGCCTCTACGTATCTATCTACCTACCTACCTATCTATCTATCTATCTATCTATCTATCTACCTACCTACCTACCTACCTATCTACCTACCTACCTACCTACCTATCTATCTATCTACCTACCTACCTACCTACCTACCTACCTATCGTCCGACCGACCGACCGACCGACCGACCGACCAACCGACCGATCTATCTATCTATCTATCTATCTATCTACCTACCTACCTACCTACCTACCTACCTATCTATCTATCTATCCATCTCTCCATCCATCAATTCATCTATCTCTAGATGGGCTAGATCAGGCACTTTCAAACTATGGTGCGGGGGCCACATTCATCTCGTTGGGCTTTTAGATCCGGTCCACCAAACCTTATTCATTTATGCTCGTACACTTGTACATAGCAATTGTCCCAATATACATAACTCTCTCCACCCACAGGAAGGCTCACAGTGTGGAGCAATGTGATTTGGGTGGCAGTCGATAAGAGGATGGAGACACATTTTCCTTGCAATGCTTGGATTACCCCAGTAGGTGGTGTATAAAAGACTAAAACCATTTTAGTCTTATCATCCATGACCTCCACATGTCATTTACTGTTTATGAATTCACACAAACTCCCATAGATTTGCATGTCCCATTGTGGCACACATCAAAAAGTTTGTCTTCTCCAGGTGGGATGGACTAGAATACAACTATACCTACTACAGTATACTAGAACAGAATAGAAAGTCATATGGTACATTACAACCTGAACCACCATGTAACAGTAAATGTAACTGAATATACAGAGCTGAAGACGTTACG
>JAFBJS010000547.1:22183-34924 GCA_016785265.1 Paraplagusia blochii | reverse complement strand
TTTGATTCTGAAAAATGATCAGAGTTCCTTTAGTGCACCTGTCCGTTGATACGTGGCAGTTGGCGGCCTGGTGGTTAAGGAAGAGGACTTGGTCTCCGCAAGGACCCTGGTTCGAATCCCCTTACCACCAAGTTACAACTGAGGTCCACTGAGCATGGCACCGTCCCCACTCACAGTTCCCTGGGCGCTGAAAGCTGCCCACTGTTCACTGTTCACTGTTGATGGGTTGAATACAGAGGTCGCATTTCGTTGTGTGCAGTGCTGTGAATGACTCACACTTGATACATATCAAGATGCATGTCTCGTTGACATGTCGTACCTACTGTACGTCTGCTGCTTCTAGAGCGTCTCCTCTGGTTGGTAACATGTGACCGTTAAGTGGCAAAATTAACAAATAAATGAAATAACAAATGAAATAAAAACCCTGAAAACTGCTCCACCGCTTGAGGGAAGCAAACCATTTAGTAGTGAAAGATAATTCCAGGAGTCCTGGTCCTACAGAAATAGGACCTGGTCAAGTCATGACACGCACCAAGCCTGTGCTGCATAACACTCAGTCCTTGGCTCTTTAAGGAGGAAACAAAGTCTTTAAAACATATTGACCACTTGGAGACGAAGAGATCTGCATTATAAGACAAGCGCTATGTTAAGAGGACACACAAAAAAAGTTTCAATGTTGATTGTATCATTTTAGTTGGTTTTACTTGTCCATTACATCAGCGGTTCCCGATCACTGGGCCGGGGACCGGTACTGGTCCGTGGGTGAATTGGTACTGCAGAAAATTAACGTTTCCTTTTGGCCACATCTGTCTATTACTTCCACTTGATCCATACCCATATCAACAAAAGAACTGAACAATAGAATGGCTAGGATTCCATCATCAATAATGCAACTATATTTGATTAGGAAATATTTTCTCAGTGGAGACAACAACAATAAACTCAAAATGACGCAGAGTCATTGATGCAATTCTAACCTTTTACACCGGTCTGGTAGCAGAAAGTTATAGACTGTGCTCATCCACAGATAATTCGGGTAGGAATATTTTATAGGTAGGAAAATATTTCAGAACACATTTAACTTTCTTAAGGGGTATTTATCTGCCACAACTTAATGACTGGTCCATGAGAATAGTAAGAGACATTTACCAAGTCCGTGACACAAAAAAAGGTTGGGGGACACTGCACTACACCTTGGAGACCATCCATAAAAAGAGCACACAAAAAAAAGGTTGGGGACCTATGGTAACAGACACGTCTTCATCAAGGTCAAAAGAAGGGGGTGGGGAGAATCAATGTATAACACATAAGGATCAGTGAAGAATACAAAACAGCGGCATTAAACCACAAACCCTCATGAATTTACCCAGACGTTAAAAGTCAGTGCCGTCTTAAAGAACAACAAAACAAAAAACGGAATCTCAGGGGAGATTCCACATCATATCTCCCTTCCCCCAAACACAGATCCCCAACAAGGCGGCGCCTCATGTGGAACATGATGTTACAACAAATATATCAACACAAACACCTAGTTACACACACATATACACACAGTACCAGACCCTCAGGGTCTTGTTGCTCATTCTATGGAAATTGTACCATCAGGTCTTCTGGTTAAGTACTCTCTGGAGATCTACCTTGTGTTTAAGTCTTAGAGTTCCTGCTGTTATGGCCGTCAATGTAGATGTGATCCGGCGTCTGTCGGAGTGTGTGTGTGTGTGTGTGTGTGTGAGTCTGAGGCTTTGCTCACAGCATCATGTTTCAGGCCCAATGTGACAAATGGCAATGACAAAAAAATGTAAAGTAAAATAACTATTAGTAGAGTTTGTTCTTCCTGTAATGGTCACTGCAGGGAGAGAAAAACAAAACTGTCAAAATGTGTCTTTCTTGGAATCACTGGTTAATTCACCAGGACCAAGTCGGAGTGTTTGCACCAGGTGGCAACAGGAATAAATGGTTAAATAGGGAAAAGGAAGAAAAGCAAAGTTCTTGGGCAGCTGTGAACGTCTGGGCAGCACTGAGTGGAGAAGGTGCCATGCTTTGTGCAGTGGGAACCAGAGAGTTGGTGGATTCAAAACCTGTAACTCTCTGGAACCAAGTCCGGTTCCTTGAGCACTACGCCACCACTGCCCCAAATAAGGACTAAATGTCTTTGATTTTTAATTTTTCCCTTGTCTGTGGTCAGGGGTTTGTTTGACCACTTAGCCATAACAATAATTGTGATAAATAGATCTTAAAAACAAAGAAAAATGTAATATTTTCAGACTTTTTAGACATGCTTCCTGCCAAGGAAGGTAGTGTAACTGCCCTTGCTTGCTAACTGCAAAAAATTAGATTTTATAGTTATAGTAAAAGATAGTTCTGCTGTCTTGACTTTATGGAACCAAGGTTCCCTGGGGAGAATCTCACTCAGGCTGGTCATGATATCCATAAAGTTTTGAGGAACTTGACTTGAAGTTCTTGAAGTTAATGTTTCACATTTCATTCCTTTATAGGTTTCTGGTACAAGAAACTTTACTAGTAGATTACATTAATAAGGCTTTCCCTTGAAGGTTTGTTTTCAAAATGGACCAAGATGGACATCAACGTGGTCTTTGCAGTGCAATGTAGTGAAGAGTGCTTGGATCTGTATATTGGTGAGGAAAAAACATCTGCTCCACAAACACCTGGTCCAGCACAGTCTTTGTCTCAAAAAGATTTGACAATTTTTCAAATCTTTCAGGTTAAGAAGGAGTAGTCTAGAGGAGTATATCTACTGGTGTTCCCTCTGATGTCAACCAGAAACTGACAAGTTGCTCATTTCAGGAATGAAACATCGTTTCTTGTCCATTTAAAAGTCTGCTTCCACTTAATCTACAATAATCTGGACAAATATAATAACAACAAAAAAGACTCACAATTAAGTTTAATTTCAGAGCTGATTTCAAGCAATAACATTGTACTGACAAATACAGTGCTTTTAGTCATTGCATGGTTTTGTGTTCATTGTTTCCCCCAGGTGATAAACCTTTAGTGGAACAAGGCATTAAGATGAACAAGGAATTGAAGAAAACAGCAGAGTGGTCTAATCATTTTTTCCATGACTGTATATATATAGAAATTATGGTAAGTAAAAAATAAAGAGAAATGTAATCAACACTGTGAAATGGGGAAAAGATGTAATGACACCACAATACTTGTTGTCATTACCGAAAATGAATAAATAACCCAAATCATGAAAGACCAATAAAATTTTACACTGACCGCGTCAACACCCCGTAAACTTGCACTCTTTGATTTTTTTTTTTTTTTTTGTCCAGCAAAAACATCTTACACTCACAACTAGTCTGGGCTGCAAGAAGGAATCTGCACTGAGGGAACACCTACATTATGTCAGTTTGGTGGATCCTAGCGGTGATGTGTGTCTTCACCCACTCCTGGGTTGAACTCTGTTGGTTCCTCTCGCCACAGGCTTCCGTTGAAAATGACATGAATGCGAGCTGACAGCAGGCACTACTTTCTGCCAGGCAGCAAACTTTTTATTTTTTCTTTAGGAGACGTCAGAGTCAGGCTTAGGTGGTAAGAAGTCAAAATGAAACAACATGGGGACAATGAGGATTTATTGCTTTTAATAGAGTTCCCAATTATGTTTTTTAATTAAATATTATACAACTTATGTGCAATTACCTTATAAGCAGAGGGCAGTATGTCAGTGGCATAAACCCAAATGGTTCATCCTTATATTTTTGGGGCAGTTGGTGGCCTAGTGGTTAAGAAAGCAGACTAGGGTTGGCAAGGTCCCTGGTTCGAATCCCCCTACCGCCAAGTTACCCCTGAGGTCCCCTGAGCACATCACCGTCCCCACTCACAGCTCCCTGGGCACTCAAACTGCCCACTGTTTACTTTGGTGATGGGTTAAATGCAAAGGTCACATTTGGTTGACCTCTGTATCTGGACAAAAACTGGACAATACTAGCCATTCATGAACCTTCCTTCAGGTGGAGAGTCCACTGGAAGGTGGAGAGCTGGGACTATTTGGGATTTGATCTTGCCTGGGAGCTGAACCCTGCTCTGCAACAATGACAAAATTTCGATTAAAGCTAAGGTCCAGAGGGACAGGTCCAGTTGTAAAAACCGTATTAAATTTAAGTTTGAAAGAAATTAAAATGATATTTAATCATAAAAATTAATGGAATAAAATTTTTCACCTTGACTGACAACAGAAAATGAGCAAAAAACTTTAATCATGGCTCAAAAACATTGTCAACTCTTTTCAGGTGAACAACGAATGATAAACTATTGAACTATTTGAACTAAACCATTTCCATGTTTTAATAAACAATAAAAACTAAAGAAAGAATAATTAAAATTTATCCTCCAAATATTTCATACCAAAAATTTTCATTTTTTTTTAGAATCACCTTCAACTTCACATTCAAGACCAAACCTTGGCGTGGCCGCTACAGACCAGCCCAGAGCGCCGTTCCTTTTTTGTTTTTTTTTAATTGAGAAACACTTCCTTCCCCGTGATGTCTCTATCTGTCTCACTCTACCACCATCTGTCCATGTACTGCCCATCCCTGGCCCTCAGCGGTGACTCACCTGCTTTACTGCTCAGACTAAAGTGGCACCAACTAGTAAAAAAAAATAAAAAAAAATGTTGCTGCAGAAAAACCTTAGCTAAAAACGACAGGTTTTACAGCAAAAAGGCAGAGATGCGTGAGGTGAAAGCATTTTCAAGGTTTTCGGGATTTTTTTTCATGACGCTATGGTAAAACGACAAGAACGTCTCTGACGCTTAAGTGAGATTATGGGGCTATTTCTATTACACGCAGCGTGTTGTCCTCCCCTGGGTGTGTGTGTTGTACACGCAAACAGATAAATTCACGTCATTTGGAATAAAGTGATGGAATTAGAATTCAATATTTTCACTAACTGGCTTTTACATTCTGGGCAGTGCATAAAAAAAAATTCCCCCTCGGTCATCGTCTGCAGTGTCTATATTTGACAGGTGCAGCAGAGACATGGAGCCAGCCTCAGCTCGGTGGGGGGCAGGGATCATTGCAGTCATGTTGCCAGATTCTCCATTTACCAGCATTCGGTAGGGAGCAAATGCACTGCACCTGTTGGCTTCTATTTAATTACTTGTGATGAGTAAATAACTCTGATTTTATCTTTTTTTCTATGTTAACAATAAACCAGGTGGTTGCCGACTTTGTGACTCACGGGCCAGAATTGGTCCTGAAAATTGGCCGCATTGGGCGGTGTGGACAAATGTGGACATAACAGGAGAAGGCATGATAGTATAATGACAATACAAACCAATTGTATATTTTGGACACTTGATTACATAGCTAAATGGGCCGCATCTGACCGTGGGCATTTGTTTGCACATGGCTGAACTAGGCAGTAGTGAGTAGAGTAGGAGAAATGGTATAAATAGGTTCAAGTTCCACGACACTGACTCCACAAATAGCTTCAGTTTACACAAAACTAGATTTAAAACTGCAGTTGTATTGCATATATGAGGACAAGCAGCTAAAAGTTTATCTAATTAGGAAATGTTTTTTTCAATGGATCGGAAAATAAAACTGGAGATAAATGCATTAAAACGACTAAGGTTTGTTCAAGGAAGAAAAAAACATTTACCAAAAGAGATAAACATAATAGTTATAATACAAACATGTAAATAAGCCATAAATAGATGGAACCATTTTCTTTATTTAATTTGCTGATTATGTCAATCCTAATGAGGCTGAAAATAAGCTGTGTCTGAGCCCTAACAGTTATTTCCTTAAACAAGAGTCTGTTAGCTTTTTGGGTCTGTGTCCAAAATAAATATTTAATCATTTTTGTACATGTAAATATACTTTTAAATTTTTAAATGCTCACAAAAGTTTGGTAATAAACAGCATTATCATGCAATGTTGTAGTCAGTGGGTCAGGGGGACAACACAGACAGGAAGGTTTGGAAGAAAAAACTAGAGAAGACAGATTGAGATGGTTTGGACATGTTCAGAGGAGGGACAGTGGTGATATTGGGAGAAGAATGATCCTAGAGATGGAGCTACCAGGTAGGAGACAAAGAGGAGATTTATGGATGCAGTGAGGGAGAACATGGAGGTGGTTGGAGTTGGAGTGGAGGATGCGGAGGACAGGGTGAGATGGAAATTGTTGACTCGCTGTGGCAACCCCTGAAAAATGGGACAAGCCAAAAGAAGAAGAAGAGTGGGTAGTAAAATTAATAAAATATCTATTCATTTTCATATTTTATCCATTACTGGGCCATGACGGAGCCCACTGGAAGTTATGTGGGTCGGGACATTGCTTTGCTCTGAGTACCTGCTTGGCAACCAGGCAGTTGGTGGATGTGAACCCGAAGCCTCCTGGACACAAGTCCACTTCCTTTACTGAAAGGACATGATATACTATTCATCTACTTTACTTGTGGTCTATTGTGCACAAAATCCAGCCCACCTGTACTAACCCTGTGTCTTCTTCTTCTTTTCCTTTCCTTTGTCCCTTTTTTTCTTAGGTGTTGCCACAGCGAGTCAACATAATCTTGTTGTCTCGCATCTTTGATTTTTTTCTTTTTTTTCGGGAGTATCCTTGGGGAAATTATGCCTTTGCATTTAAAACATCACTGTAGTGAACCCAGGGAGCAGAGCGTGTCCCAAGTCCAACTGAGACAACATTTCTCGGATTTGGCCAAAGTTTTACGCAGTTTCGGACGCAACCCTCACCATATATCCGGGATTGGGACCAGTACAAGAGAGGCTTCTGGTTCCTGTGCTAACCCTGTGTAAAAATTGTAAAACATGAAGGTCTGTATTTATTTAAAATATAATATTTATTAAAAATTTAAAGTATAATCTGTAACGTCAGTTTCCCTTTAACTCAATCTCCTGTAATGTAATGTTGACTGCGTGATAGGCCACCTGTTACCCAGGCAAGGCTCTACACCTGCAGAGTAATTGAGTAATTGAGACCATTGAGACAGACATGTCCAAAATGTTCAACCAAGTGGCGCTTTGGCTGCGGATTCTTGTTCCAGCCAAACACTAGGACACCTGAGTTGACCAGGTTTAATCACCTGATCACAGTCATCAGACAGCTGATTGGTCCAACTGTGGGCTCACAGTTGGTTGGAACAAAAACCAGCAGCCACAACGGCCCTTTGTGCCACAGTTTGGACATGCCTGCCATGGACCCTTCCCCTGGTCCAACATTGGGGTGAGGAGGTAATTGTTGGACACACTAGCAATCTGTGGGAACTTTTAGTTGCCTGAAGTTAATACAAGTCAATTTGTCTGCTTGTGTCAAAACTGACCCACATTGCTACACACATTTGTGTTAATCTTTCTTAAACCAGAGCGCACACACACACACACACACACAAATCCCTTAAACAGGGAAATATGACAAGCATTATAGACACCTGCTCAGATTGCTGTCAGTGTTTGATGTTGTTTACTTTCTCATCCCGGCCGCTCCAACTCGTCCGCTCTGTCTCTCTCTGTGTGTGTGTGACAATCGCAACTGGACAAATTGACATGCATGAAAAGGCTCCTCGTGTCCAGCGGTAATCCACGGATTCACGGTCATCAGAGCAGAGCTCCGAGATGAGTGTCAACACAGACGAGGCCGGCAATAAATAGGTAAATGCGAAAACGGCACGGACGCCTTCAGCGTACGTCCTCACGGAGGGGGACAGGGGAAATTTAACGTTGCTATGACAACTTTTTTAGGGTTTACAACCGTACCTGGGTGGAACATAAAGCATCAGTGTCTTCGGGGCTTGATTAAACCTTCAGACTGAACTTCCTACTTCATACATCATCTCAGATCTGTAACAAGTGGCGTGCACGCCCCGCAGCTCAGTGCAATTCTGCAGCACGGCCGAGAGGAAGAGGAATTTACTGTTTCCTCCTCTTCCTTCTTTACTCATGCATTTTTTATACCTGCTGCAGCTTGTGGGTGCCAGCGTTGTCACTGCAGCGGTGCATTCAAAGTCTCCCCGTGAAACGTGGAAAATCAGGAGCTACTATGATGATGGAAGATTCTCAGTCATCCAGGTCACGGTTAATGTTAGAGAGTTTCATTAGACAACTGGACATACAGTTTTTTTTTTCGAGAAAACGGACAGACCTGGGTGTTTCCAAAGTTTCTAAAGGAATGTCTTTAGTTTTTTTTTCTCTCATTAAAGAGGTCTTTTTACTCTTATACTGCAGCTGTTTCTATCTGTGTCCATTTATATTGACTATTGTTGTGAGGCTGAATGAGCCTGGTTTATAATGTTAATCAATGTTTTTGGAAAGTTATTCTGTCCAACACTAGACATTTCTTGTTTACATCAAATGTTGCATAAAGAATCATCTGACTGTTTCAGACAAAATGGTAAAAAAAATAAATGTGTCATTTGTCCATAACTTATATTGAAGTAGTGTGTTTATGCTGTACACAGTTATTTAATGCCTTTAGTCTGGTATCACACTATTCCAGGGGAAATTAGCTGCATATATTGGTATCGGTTAATATCGGTATCGGGAATGAAGTGTTTGGGCAGACATCCCTAGTAACAACCCAACAAAAAGCCCTATCAACTCTTCGCAGGTCAGCCCAACAGGAGGGATCTGATTACATCTTCCGGAATCCCCACTAACATCTAAAACAGAAGTAGCCCATTGGACGAGGGGAGAATTTTTGCTTAATGTCCAGTTGCCTTATCAACGCTTTTACCAGGAACTGCTATGTTTATATGACGGGGAAACACAAGACAAACGCTGACAACGAAACCAAAGTCATGTCAATGCTGTGGCTTCACACGGTCCTGGATTACAGTAGGTGCTGACCTGAGCGACGCTGACATTTCGACACAGTACGTGTCCTGTCACTGACGCATTAGGCTGCTGGCCAAGGAAATTAGAGGAGTAAGAAAAAAAAAATTGGAGCGTGATCAATGTTGACAGACTGGAAGTCTGCAGGGTCACGGAAAACAAAGAGGGAAATTACACTGACTAAAGAGAGAGACGACCAGAGACGTCGCGTGGTGTATTTAGACAAACAAGCATCACTGTGGTGCTGGGACAAGTACAAGACGGTCGGATTTATCTGTGTTTACACAAGTAAGAGCAGAACTGCACTTCCAACCCAGGAAAACACCTCAATGTTTACAAAGTTAGACAAGACAAAATCAGACAAAGCAAGACTAAATGGGACAGGACTATCTGGAAAGGACCGGACCTGAACAGAGGAGGTGAGAATAGACCATACACGATTGGACAAGACTATAGGGAAAGGACCAGACCAGACAAGTTTGAACAAGAATATCAAGAAAAGACCACACCTGTCCAGACTAGATGTGAATATATAAGACTAGATTTTGGACAAGACTATTAAGAGAAGACCAGACAATAGCGGACAAGACAATTAAGATAAGACCAGACAAGACCAGATAGACAAGATTGGACGAAAACCAGACAGAACAAGACCAGACCAGATGAAACAAGAAAATCAAGCCAGACCCGATCAGACCAGACTAGATTGGAAAAAGACAGACAAGAAAAAATTAGGCTAGCCCAGATTGGAAAAAAAAAATGCCAAGATCAGACCTAAGCACACCAAGTGAAAATAAACCAGATCAGAAAATCCTGAAAAACTGGACCAAACCGAATGAGAATCGACCAGACAAGACCATGTGTAAACAGACCAGACCAGATTGAACAAGAAGATCAAATAAGACCAGACCTTCCTTGACCAATCCTATCTAGACCAGATTAATAAACCAGACCTAACTTGACCAGACCAGTTGGAACTGAACAATTAGAAAAGACCAGACCTCAGCAGACCAGAAGAAACTAGGAAAACAAGACTAGAACCGACTGGATAAGAAAAAAACACGAAAAGACCAGATCTGACGAAGCGCGGATCGACCAGTCCGGATTGGACAAGATTATAAAGAAAGGACCAGATTTGGATAGACCTGGCCAGACCGAACCATCGCTGAACCAGACCAAACCACATGAATAGAAATCAAATCCTGGTTCACCTTCAACTTTCTGAAACTAAACAGAGAGAAAACCAAAGTCCTCCTTGTAGGCATCAAACCCACACTGTCCAAAACCAATAATATCTCCTTTTCTATAGACGGTTCCCTAGTCTCCCCATCTTGGGTGTCATCCTTGACAGCAACCTCTCATTCCAGTCTCATATAAACAACACTACACGTTCCACCAACTTCCACCTCCGCAACATAAACCGCCTACACCCCTCCCCCACCTCCCACTCCACCCTTAATTCTTGTTCATAGTCTCGTCACCTCTCGCCTTGACTACTGTAACTCTCTCCTCTCTGGTCTCCCTCAGAAATCCCTCCGTAAACTCCAACATCCAGCATCGTAACCAAAACCCCGTCGTTCCATCATATCACCCCTGCACTAAAACATCTCCACTGGCCTCCCATAAATCTGAGAATCAACTTTAAAATACTCCCTCTTATGGGGAGTAGAGCTTTCAGTCGCTCTGCTCCCCAATTCTGTAACGTTCTCCCCCCAGACGTCCGTAACACTGAGTCACTATCGCTCTTCGAATCCAGATTCAAAACCCATCTGTTTCGCCTCGCTTTCCCTCAGTAATTTCACTTCTGCTCCTTTTCTCTCTCTCTCCCTTATGTTTATCCCTCTCTTCCTTTTATTATTTAATTGTGCTTTGGTATATATATGTATATATATATTTTTTTTTTATGTATAACCTGCTCAGTGTCCTTGTGTGTCTGAAAGGCGCACAAATGTTAAAATAAAATGTTTTATTATTATTATTATTATAGCCCTAGCGGGCCGTGCATTTCAACCGTAGGCCTTCAGTGACGTCATAGTTTTGTGACATCAAATGAATGCGCCTCATAATGACATCAGTATTTCACCACGACTTGAGACACATATACATATACATTACATATATCACCCTTAATAAGGGATCCCGGGAGAGCTTATCCAATCACGGGACACGTACGGGTTTCCTGAGGTAGGGCCAGCTAGATGGCCCTGATGTTGTAATCTGGCGCGACAATTAGCGTGAGCCCTGTCTACTGAACAGGCAATGTCGATTCACTTAGAGCCGGCAGAGCCTTCTCTTTTGATTCTGAAGGCTCTGGCAGATTTCATGGGACCTGACAACACAAGCTAGCTGAAATATGATTGGGAAAAAAAGTTTTTATCCAACTTTTTAAATGGAATTCTCTTTTGTTATGTTAATAAAAAAATAATAATACAATTTTATTTAAATTATTTATGACTTAATTTGTTTTTCTGAGTATGTTTAGGCCAGCAGAGAAGGCTTTGCTGGCCCCACTGTAATACAGACTGGATTAAACAAATACAGAAGAACAACCCTAAACCAGATTCAACCAGCTTGGACTTGACAAGACCAGCTTGAAGACAAGAGGGGAAAGACCAGACCAAACTGGACAGATTGATTTCATTTATTACCACAGGTTTCGTGCACCAAAGTGCACCAAAACTCCAGGCCTTTCCTCCTGTCTGTCAGGGTGTTAATCACGGCACTGTTTCAAGAACAAAAGAATACATTTATAACTACATTTTAATCATTTTCTCACTTTTCTTCAACCTAATGCTGAAAACTGCAACAGCCGTCAGGACAAAAGCTTAAAAATATCCTCGTCGAAGACATTATGATGATGTGAGCTCTGTTTGGCGCAACGTCTGGAGCAGCAGCCAAAAAAGTGCCACAGCTGTGTCGGTGTTTACGAGATGGCAGTGAGAAACAAAGAGCAGCAAAAAAAAAAATTTGGAAAGCACTAAAACACATGACAAACACGTCATTTGACTGTCATCAAAAAACAAAATAAGTTTAGGGAATTTTTTTTTTTATTATTATTATTTTGATGAGATGCCTGTTATAGAAAGTTCACACCTGCGGTATAAAAGATGATTCATTCCTCTTGAAATATCACAAAACAAATTCCCCTCAGAGTGCCAACACCCTTCAGGGAGGGGGAAAATCCTTACCTCCCTCTGTGTCTCTGTCCCTGCATATTTATAAAGTGGCAACAAACAGGGATAACTGTTTTCACTCAGATTTATCTCCTCAGTGTCTGGAGTTGCGGGGACCGGGCGTATCGTAAAGCATCGCCCAGTGTTGGCAGTTAACGTGCGAATCACACAGGAAAAGGATGGTGCCGCCGTAGATCAATAGGACGGCGCTAATCTCTCCGTCAGTCAGAGATGGAACGATGGCTCTGACAGTTTTCAGTAAAAAGGAAGCTCAGTTCACTCAACGCTCATTTCACTGATAATATATGTCGGTCACATTGGTTCAACGAGAACAGAGGCAGCTGAGGCTGAGATTTAATAATTGCCAATAAATCCATCCACTAAATGATGACTGTTCTACCACTGAGGGCCAAGAGGAGAGAACGCCTGCATGACGGTGAAGTCGGAGATCAGAGAGCGGCAAAGTCAGAAAGTTCTAAGACGGATGTTAGCATCTGGAGAGAGTTCAATCACAAATCGACATTTATACTTCTTTTTTTTCTTGTAGTAGATCATTGTTTTTCATTTTCGCCCCTGTCCTCTGTATCCTCAACTCTAACTCCAACTACCTCCATGTCCTCCCTCACTGCATCCATCACTCTCCTATTTGTCTCCTACCTGGTAGCTCCATCTCTAGGATCATTCTTCTACCAATGTATCCACTGTCCCTCCTCTGAACATGTCCAAACCATCTCAATCTGGCTTCTCTAGCT
>JAFBJS010000547.1:9644-20748 GCA_016785265.1 Paraplagusia blochii | reverse complement strand
CCCCCTCCTCCTCCTCCTCCTCCTCCTCCTCCTCCTCCTCCTCTTCCTCCTCCTCCTCTTCTTCTTTTCAAATAAGAGGAGAAAATGGTTTTTTTTTTCTACCCATTTCTGAAAGGCTGAGACACCAATGACAACTGTTGGGTCCATCTCACATCAAATTTAAATCCGAGGACTTGACTTTGTCTCCTTGATGGTTTTTGGACCTGAGCTGAAACCTCAGATCCTTGTTAGAACCATTGTCTTCCAGCAGAAGAGGACAATGTGATTTGAGTGACAGATGTGGATGAACAGGTGAGAACAAATAAAAGGATGAAGTGAAAACCTAACAATGGACAAATGGTTTGACCTGGAAATAAAGGGTTTGGACAATATGGGAATATCAGGGACTTTAGTCCCTAATACACACTGTATATATTTACATGTATGTCCAGTATATACACACTGTATATATTTACATATATGTCCAGTATATACACACTGTATATATTTACATATATGTCCAGTATATACACACTGTATATATTTACATGTATGTCCAATATATACACACTGTATATATTTACATGTATGTCCAGTATATACACACTGTATATATTTACATATATGTCCAGTATATACACACTGTATATATTTACATGTATGTCCAGTATATACACACTGTATATACGTATGTACATGTATGTATAGAAACTGTGAAGTTCTTCAGCCGTTGCTGGTCGGTCAAGTCATGACATAGAAACAAGATGATTGGACCAAAGATTAGGACTCAACCCCATCCTCCTGACACAACACTCCCCCTGGTGGTCGATATCCAGAAATCAAGAATGATGATGATTAATTATGATAACAATTAATCGTGATTAACTGCAAGTGACTCAATATATAATTTTTTTTTTTGTGGTATTAGTTCCACTCCAACCATGATGTGATTCAACTGCAGCAGCTTCAGTAAAAGTCCGTTCTCCTCTGTGACAATGAATCAACTTGACGTTGATGCAGTGAAACTCAAACCAATCCAACTATTTGCTGAAGCCTTGGTGCTGAATTTTAACCTGAAATTGTCTCATTTTTGGAACCAGAAAAATTAGATAAAAACTAGGATCACAAAATAAAACCTGGATTGAATGAGAAACTCTAACCTTGTACGGCAAGTGTGTTGATCACTTTTCCACCGTGTACCAGGGTGTGAGGACTGAATCAACCTTATTCCTAATTCCTTGGATTCCTGTATTTTACGCCGTCAGTGAACGACTTCTTCCTTCACCCGACTCTTTGGAGGTGGAGCTGCAGCCTGCTGGGAACCATCAGGGTGTGGAGACTGTGATGGACCTCCCAGGGAATTTCACCGTCAGTCACTAATGACATTAAAGTGGATGTAATCAAAGTCTGAGCCGTAAAATATCAGGGTTCACGGCTGGAAACTCACTTTTTTCCCTTTGAAATACATTTCCAGAAGAAACGGATTCAAAGTTTCTTCTTGTTTCTGCTCAAAGATTAGAAAAATAAATCAAACCTCTCACTCTGAGTTGTTTAGTGAGGAAGGTTGGCGCCCTCCAGTGGACTGGCCTGGACTATGGGCTGGTACGGGGGGGGGGGTCCAGGTGTGGAGACCCAGGGTCAGGGTCTGACCAGTCTTGTTGGAGAGCCAGCAGTGATGAAGGTGATGGAGGTGGAGGTGGAGGTGAACAGGTGCAGCCAGGCTAATGAGACAGACTGTGATGGACAACAACAACAACAACAACAGGACAAATCTGAGTGTAGTGTTGGTTTGACAGGGTGGGGGTGGAGGGTGGGGGTGTCCTCTGTGGGGGTCTTTATTCTCTTCATCGCCTCCATCTTTCAGTGCTGTTTGTCAGTGTCTTCGGGGGTGGGGGTGGAGGGTGGAGGGGGTGAAGCTTCTCTGCTTCTCAGTTTGTCATCAATCCACGTCACTGAGTCTCTGTTCTCCATGATGGAGGACAAATGGTCCCTGGACAATTAGAGGAGGAAACTGACTCACACTTTTCCATAAATGTCTTTTCTTGACATCACAAAACACTTCCTTCTCACTTCATTAAGTTGTTTCTCTTTTTTCTACCTGTGTAGAAGCTGCAGGAGGACGGAGCAGCAGCAGCAGCAGCTCCATCAGCAGCAGCAGCTCCATCAGTAGCAGCAGCAGCAGCTCCATCAGCAGCAGCAGCTCCATCAGTTTCTCCCTGCACTAATTCTCACCTTCTCCTTATTTTTAGCCAAACGGAGCTGGAAGCTGATCTTCTGTTCACCTCAGGTTAATTCACTCTGGAAAAAACTGGCAGAAAAAAAAAAGCCTCAGGAGGAAGGTGATGATGATGATGATGATGCTGTCACCAGGTGAGACAGGATGGACATGGTTTCATATCAACAGAGAAGGACAGAGCTGAAGGTCCATTATCATCTGGATCAAAGAGTTAATGACCCAGAGTAAAAACCTCAATAAGACTGAACTGAACTGAAGCTCTGGTCCAGGACTCAGGACCTTGGACATCTGACCTGGGGTTGAACGCCCAGGAGGTCCACGTCCAGGAGGTCCACGAAGGTTCTGGGGCAGAAAAGAAAATGTTTCCTCCCTTCACAACAAGTGTGGACGTTGGTTTGGGTTTGGACACTGAAAGACTCTTGATTAGACAGTGGTTTGACTGAAGGACCATTTCAGTCCATTCCACAGCAGCACCATTCATTGGTCCCAGGACTTAGAAGATGTCGGGTCTTCTGGTTCATCTGAGCTCGGGTTCTGATGGAGATCCAAGTCTTGGACAAACTTGTCCACAGCCGTGACATTCTGATCAATACAGTCCAAACTGAAGATATACTGCATATATAACAAACACCTGGTTGAAGGACAGATAGAACTTTGTTGATCCCTCGGGAAATTATGGAAATCCTCGGTGCAACTCCTTCGTCCTTCCACAAGGTTTTATTATGATTCATTAAGGATTCATCACTATGTTCATTCTCTGCTCGGCCAGCGGGGGAGCTGGTCAACACTAACCTAGCTAACGTCCCAGCAGATGCACTGACAACCTTCCCCGCACAGAGGGAACCCGTGGGAGACACAACTCCCAGCAGAATCATCAGCGTTAATTACAGCGCCATCTTGTTGGGCAATATCACCGAGGTCAACCATTGCCCCAACTATGAAACTCACACCTGAGGTGCAATCAACTAAATTGTCCTTCATCACTAAAGAATGAAGGACAAACTAAAGTTCCAGTAGAACAGTAGGCTGGCTAGGTCTCACTGCTGGGTCCCGTCTCACTGCTGGGTCTCTTCCCACAGCTGAGCCACTCTCACTGGCTCAGCTGTTGGAGCGCCGACAGCAGATGGCGCTGACGGGAGCTGGCGGCCGTCAATCACTGCTCACAGACTGACTTGGTATTTCAGTCAGGGTGTAGTCGGAGTCAGACGGACGTCTCCGCGGCTCCGCAGCTGAATAACAATATTTCATCAGACGGCGAGGCAGCAGAGGGGGGTGGGGCTGAGGGGCGGGTGGTGTTCCAGCTGCAGTCTTTGTCTCCAACAGCCGTGGGGTAAAATAACCCCAAGCCTCTTCACTGATTCGTGCAGCTCTGCTGTCTCCACTGAGCCACAGGTCGACCAGAAAAATGTGCCAATAAATAGTTGAATTATTAAAACCTGACGTTGTTGTTTTTGACTCTTTTCTCTGGTTCTGAAAACCAGGAGAATGGACGCAGGGACAACAACATGACTGAGGTTCCATTTCTTTTTTCTTTGATGGACAGAACTTTACTGTGATGATAGAACAGCAGCCGTCCCAACAGAAGTGTATTTATGTCAACGTTTTGTCCCACTGACGTCTGAGGATCCGATGGAACCATTTCAGAGGAGGAGACGTCAGAGTCTGCTGAAGAATACGGAGCTCCAAACGTGTCCACACAGAGAAGGAAGGACAGAGGGAGAAGGAAGACGTCACCACAGACGGTGGCGTGAGTCCAGGGGGACGGGGACAAAGTCAGGAAGTGGAGTCCTGTGTTTGTGATCGACGGTTGTTGACATGAAGAACATTGTGCTGCCATGTTGATCTTGTACTTCCACCAGTGTCCACCGGGGACAAAGTGAGAATGAACACGGTCTGACTGACTGGTCTGACTGACTGGTCTGACTGACTCTCCATACTGCACTGAATGACTGGGTGCATAAAGAACATTCTCAGCCTGTCACTGTTTCTCTCAGTGTGGGAGCGCCCCCTGCTGACGGTGCATCTCACTGCTGTCTCTGTTTGAATTGAAGATGAAATAACAGACAGACAGACAGAGAGGGAGACAGGCAGGCAGACAGACAGGCAGGCAGACAGACAGGAGGCCTCGCTGAGAGTTTCCCGTTTTTTTAAATATGATCTAGCAGCGCCCTCTCTCGGAACAACAGGGAATCACATGTGGACATATGAGGTTTAGAATTTCAATTTCACACTCAGGGAAAATGAAACACTGGTTTCCGGTCCTGACTGATCGGTTTCCTGTTCTACTTTAGACCAGATGTGTGTCTGTGTTGGGACACGGACCAACGTGAGAATAAAAGAATCGAACCGGTGACACTGAGGCAAAGAGATCAACCTCACACAACCAGACGAGGAGCAAACGAGGGCATCCGACTCCACCAGCAGGGGGCGACAAAGGAGTGACAAACTGTTGACTGTGACAGTGACCTGATCCTGGTCCTGGTCCTGGTTCTGGTTCCGGTGTCTGACAGTTCTGAAGAGGGAGTGAACATCTGACATCATCATTCATTTCAGTGACGCCCCCTGGCGAAAGTGCCGTGTATTTCACCTCCCACTTTCTTATCAGTGACCGTCCCACTGTGGCTCTGTTCCCTGTAGTCTCTCTCTCTCTCTCTCTGTCTCTGTCTCGCTCTGCGCCTGTGTCTCTGTCTGTCTCTCTGCCTGTCTGTCTCTCTGTCTGTCTCTCTGTTGTTTTGTTGTTGAACTCGGAGACGTCACGTCCAGAACTTGACAGAATTTTCTTTTTAGACTTTTCCACTGTTTCTAAAAAACTTTTTTTTTTGTTTCGGTTCACGGTTCGGTCGAGGTTCGGCCGACATGGACACCGGGGACTAGAACTTTGTCTCCGTCGCCTCAGTGTAAATGCGGACGGTTCTACAGCCGGGATCAGGTGGATGTAGCGGGACTGGATCTTTGTCTGGTCCTGTCATGAACGCGCTCCCCCTCTGAACCTCCCCAGCACCGGACTCGTCATGTCGGGAGTGGTCCGCACCCTGAGCCGCTGCCTGCTGCCGGCCGACGCCAGCCGGGACCCGGGCGGAGGCAAAGAGGGGAGCCGACAGAGGGACGCGGCGCAGGAGCGGGAGGCGAGGCGCCGCAGCCGGGAGATAGACGCGATGCTGGCCCGGGAGAGGAGAGCCGTGCGCCGCCTGGTGAAGATTCTGCTGCTCGGAGCCGGAGAGAGCGGGAAGTCCACTTTCCTCAAACAGATGCGCATCATTAACGGACAAGAGTTTGACCAGAAGGCTCTGCTGGACTTCCGGGACACGATCTATGAGAACATACTCAAGGTAAGTTCATGGGAAGGACGAGGCTCCAGAGGGGGACAGACAGAGACAGAGACGGCTTGGGGGGGCGGGTGGGGGACTGTTGATCAGGTGAAGTTTCGAGACGTCGTCTGGTGGTTTGTGGAACTGCAGCATTGACCTCTATGATCTACTGGGTCTAAAGTCAGGGTTCCACGGGAGATCTTGGTTGAATGGTTGGTGTTGGACGGACCGACCCCCAGAACTGAATCTCCTTGATGTTTGTCCATGTTTACATTGAGCACTGATTGGTCAACGTCCTGATCGGGCCTTCATTGGGTTTTTGCGGCGACTCCTTCTAGAAGCTCTTCTTGGTTCTTCTTGGTTGGTCTTCTGCAGTGATGTTCTGACTCCACTGGTGTCTTGGTCCTCCTCTGCCAAGGCCGTTCTGATGGTGTGTTTGTTGACACAGGACATATTTCTGTCCTTGTGTCTTTGTTTGCTGTGACGCTGGACCTCCTCCACCAGCTAACAATACCAGACTATTCCCAGGGGATGAGAACATCCGCCCTGAGAGCCACGCTGACCAGACCAGACCAGACTCACTTGATAACAGCCTGGGTCTGTGCTCACTTCTCAGACCTCCACCCAAACAGGACACTTGGCCTTGGTGGAGGACTTCACCAACAGGTTGGAACAGATGAAGACGTCTTCAGATCTCTGATCAGACGGTGTTTCCTAAAATCCAGGAAGGGTTAACAGTAAAGAACATTTCTGTAGGAATGTAAACTATGGAGACACAGTCCTCGTCCAGGGACGCGGTCCTGGTCGAGCTGTCCAAACAGAGAGACGCCCTGACACCAGAGTGGATTGTGAAGGAAATAGACAGATTAGAGATATTGATCAGGGACCTGGAGTCACGGCAGGAAGACGAGTGATGAAGAAGTGTCTCTGTCCAGAGGGTTAGTGATTTCAGTGTGACTTTATCTACAGAAGAAGAATCTCAGGGACCTGCAGTCGTCACAGCGAGGAGCTGACTGTTCCAACCATGGACAGGTTTCATCCTCTTATCAAAACCTTAATGAACCTTGTCCACTCTAAGAACGTTCCCAACATGGACAGACGTCTCTGAAAGGTCTCTTAATGAGTGTCCCCACTTGTATAGCTAGACCTGGCTGACACACTGACACACACACAGTCACGTGTGTCAGATTTACACAGTTGGACTCACAGTCCATTAAAGACGTCCAGTCCTCAGTGTGGGGACACTTCAGTTTACATCTGCAACAGAACCACGGTGGCACCAGAGTGGACCAGACAACAGTGTTTCACGGAGGTGCGGTCCATCCATGGAAACATCTAGAACTGTGGTTCTCAACTGGCGGGTCGCGACCCAAAAGTGGGTCCCTGGCCCATAATGTGAATCAGCATGTGTTTTGTTTTTGAAATTCTCTTATTTTGAAAGGCCACCCTGCTGAATAAAATGAGTTTGTTAAAAGAAGTTTTTTTTTTTTTCCTTAGAAAATTAATTTGCTTGGTTTGAATTCTATGAGAGTGGGTCGCGTCCCAGTGAGACCAGTGCAGAACCACTGACCTTCCTCTGTCACTGGTCCAGAGGAAAGGAAGGATTGAGCAGCAACTGGTTTCTATTCAGACTCCTGGTTTTAGGACAACAACTAGTCCACAAGTCCACAACTCTGAGGAGTTTGTCTTCCAGCATGTATTAAATGTTCTGTAGAGCAGAGGTGGAGCGGTGGTGGGTTTCTTCTTCTTCTTCTTCTTCTTCTTCTTCTTCCAGATGAGGGTTTGGTTCTGTCTCTGATCTGAGGTTTTGTGACGTACAGTGAACCGGTCTGGAACCATTAGAACCATTAGAACTGACCCACCCAGATCAGTCTTCATGTTCTCACCAGTGAAACCACCACACACTCACTCACTGTTGGCTGTGAGTCTGGTGCGTTCACTGACCCCGTGTGCGACTGTTGTTATCTTGTGTGGACGTCTTCTACGACTGCTAACCTCACAATGTCTTGCAGGGAATGCGGGTTCTGGTGGACGCGCGTGACAAACTGGGCATCGGTTGGCAGAGCTGCGAGAACGAGAAGCAAGGCATGCTGGTGATGTCGTGGGAGGGGCGTGTCGGCGCCTCGGGGGTGGAGCCCAGTGAGTTCCAGCTGTACGTGATGGCGCTGTGCGCCCTGTGGGCCGACGCCGGGATCCAAGAGGCTTACGCGCGACGGGCCGAGTTCCAACTGGTGAGTAAGCTTAAGCAGCGCCCCCTACAGTTTGGTCAGCCAGATCACTACCAGCGACGACTCTTAGGTTTCTGTAAATGCACAGCGCCCCCTACAGTTCTCAATACGAGACATATTACGATAGTGAACAGATTGGACCAACACTTCAGGCGTGAACGTATCTCCAAAGACCAGATGATCTCTACATGAAACCTCTACTCTGGGCTTTTATTACCTGGTTTGTCGCCACCTCCTGTTTTCCAAGAGTCATAACGTCCGTTTGAAGAGTCTCAACCACTGACGTGTTAATGTGTCACAGACGCCGACGAGCGTCGGTGGAGAACAAACGGCCTGGATTCATTTATTAAACTTCTTCCCACAAACATGTAATTAGAGCAGTTTCTGGGGTTGATGGTTAGACTCTGGAGGAGAACTGATCCCCTGTGATGACACCAGTGACGCCAGCAGATCTTCCTGGTAACTGATTAGCCACAGACCAGGTCTTCCAGCGCAGCCATAATCCGAGGTATAATCCGAGGAATGCCGTGAGCCTCAGATAAAGGGTCGCGATAATATGAGAAATGTCCAACACGTCCACGTCCAGTGAAGCCTGGGGAACTATTTATTGTTCTGCTCGGTTCCTTTCACTGTCTGGCACCGTTCCAATGGTTCCTTTCTCTCTCGACTGTTCAGTGGAAGCAGCAAATGGAGGTTCATCTGACCTGGGACCTGTTTGTCCTCAAGGCCTAATATTGGCAACAAGCTGCGATGGACGCCAAGTCTTCTTCTTCTTCTTCTTCTTCTTCTCTCCATCCTGGTTCCTCTGTCTTTCTCTGCTTCATCATTTCTGAAAAAATGATTCTTCTCATTTCTTTGTTACATTGTTGGTTGGTGGTTTAGGATGTTTCCATTCTCCAACTCCACCATCAGACAACTGTGGGCGGAGGAGAACACCGCCTGGGGGGAAATGATAGATGGAAT
This sequence comes from Paraplagusia blochii, assembly GCA_016785265.1. Classification (NCBI taxonomy): domain Eukaryota; kingdom Metazoa; phylum Chordata; class Actinopteri; order Pleuronectiformes; family Cynoglossidae; genus Paraplagusia; species Paraplagusia blochii. The sequence continues at coordinate 12,034 of JAFBJS010000547.1, read as the reverse complement.
ATCTGGATCATCTGGATCTATTCTATGCTAAAGCAATAGCATGCTAGCATCGCAGCAGTAATTTGGAATCGTTTGGTGGACTGGGACATCCAGCCCTCAGGTCATAGTTTGTCCAAGTCTGATGGAGACTCCTGGGGTCTCTCATGGGGTCTCGCTTCTGTCTGTCCTTCAGTCCCACCATATGTGTTGGACAGGTCCATGTTTTCACAGCTACATGGAACCTCTGGTCCTTAATAACAGCAGAACTCTGGAGAACCATTCGCTCCGACCAGTGTCCACCAGTGTGCAGTGAAGGACCAGACAGATTGTCCATGACACTTGATGATCCAGCAGGATGTCATGAACAAGGTCAACACACTGTCCATGGGGGGGGGGACACAGACAGGCAGACAGACTCCAACTGTTGTGAATTTAACCTTTGACTGTTTTACTTATTCATCAGCAACAAAATGTTCTGGAGTCGACAGACAGACAGACGGTGAGACAGACAGACAGACAGAAGGACAGACAGACAGAACCCACCAGCGTCTGAGTTTCACTGAGCTTCAAGTATGTGTTTGTTTCTGTCTGAGTCAGAGGGAAGGAGGTGGATCCACAGCTGAGGGTCAAACTGCCTGGTCTTATCTGTGGCTGCACTGAGATAAGACTAGAATGTAGCAGCAGCAGCAGCAGCAGCAGCAGCAGCAGCAGCAGCAGCAGCGACAACATCAGTCTGTTTTAAACGATGATGTCAACTATGAGACACTATCAGACCAATCGCACTCTTTTTCCAAATGACCAGTTTTGAGCTGGTTTTGAAGTAAATGCTCAGTATGTTGTACGTTCTCATCAACATCATACTTTGGGGGAATCAGGTCAGAAGAAGGAGCTTCACTGTGTATCTGTAGATTTAGAAGAGGTGGAGACATGTCTCCCTGTCTGTTGAGGTAGATAGAGGAATGAGGTGAACACAGGGATGGAGTCATGGAGGAGATGGAGAAGGAGGATTCACTGTGGAAACACCTGGAGAAGAATGGTTGTAGGTGAACATCTGCTCATGACCAACCAGAACTCTCTCTGTGATCTGTTGCTCCTCCCACTGCTTTGATCTAAGACCCCTCCCCCAAAATAAAATGTTGTTTCATAACAACAACAACAACTCAGTTCTGTGATGGATGATGTTTTTTTTCTGTTCTTCTCATGGAACAAATCACTGACCTGAAGCTTCTGATGGTGGTGAGAACAGGAGGTTTTATGGACCAGGACCAGGGTTGAAGGTCCACGGTTCCACTCCTCTCTCCTCCTCCAGACCAACACTGGTGTCATTGTTGTCCATAGACTGTCCTCTGTGTCTCTGTCCTGGACTCTAATCTCTTTAAGTCTTTAGTGACTGAACAGGTCAGTTGATTTACATTAGTTTGGAAGAAACTAGAGAAGACCTGGAGTTGATGACAAACACGGCCTGAACCTAGAAGTTCTAGAAGTGTCTACTGATCTGTTGTCTCTGATGACGTTTGTCTGTCTGTTGGACTGGGACGGGGGAGCAGTGGATTTACCGCCTGCAGCTCAAATGGGTCCCAGCGTCGACTTCAGGTCCATGCTTCTGATCCTGACCTTCATCAGACAGTAGATGATCAGGTGCTGGTGGAGGCTGACAGTACGGAGCAGCAGTGGGTTAGGGTGGTGCCGGCTGCCCCTGTGACCCAGTAACAGATGAACTGATGGACGAATGAAGGTTGACGGACATTTACAGAGTCTTCATTTCATTTATGTGTGGCTCAAACGTCAACACGGTGGAGGTGGAGGTGGAGGTGGAGGTGGAGGTGGACCCACTGTGGATCCTGAAGAACCGTTGTTCTCACTGGACTCCAACCAAAACACCTTTCACTTAAACTTCACAAAATCAGACTTGAAGTGAAAATAGAAGAAGGAACTTTGTTCTAACAAGAACCGGACAGAACCTGGGATGGATTCACAACAGCTGGAGCTGGAGCTGGAGCTGGAGCTGGAGCTGGAGCTGCCTGGACAACGTGACCGTTGACGTCAGACGTCAGACCACTTCGTCTGACTCAGGTCTGACGCCTGTTCAGACAGAGCTCCACGGTTTGGACAACAGTCAAATCAGTGGACAGTGGACAGTATGTAGCAACGTCAGGGAGAAGGTTGTAGGTTCTTGTTGCTTCTGGCCGTCTCAGCGTTGGTGTAAACCTCAGCTGCTTGTCCACAGGTCACGGGTGGAACCACAGAGGAGCTCAGCGTCTGTGGTTCATCTGCTGAATTGACATCTTCACGTAGTTGAAGAAGTGAAACAGCTTCAACCTCGAGGCTACGACGTGTTTTCTTCTGACTGGAGACTCAGACTTCAGTCTGGTTTTTCACCACAATCCTGTGTCTTTTGAACAACATTGGTA
>JAFBJS010000546.1:0-17494 GCA_016785265.1 Paraplagusia blochii | reverse complement strand
GCACTTTTCAAAGCCTTCCAACAGAACCACCGCAAACCAAGATTGCAAAGGCCCAAAGTACACTTTCGGTGGGCTGAACGCAGTGACAAGCTTCCATTGCTGAAACTGTATGAAAACTGTATGAAATGAATAGTTCACAGTTAGATTTGACTAGTTCTGAGCTTGATTCAAAATAAAACTGGTGTCTTTTTGTATCTTTAAGCAAAGAATAATTTAGTGTTTTGTGTTTATAGAATTTATTCTTATCAGAGATCCATTCAATAGCCATGCAACCAGGACGAAAATTACGCATCAAGTGCCCCAATGTGCACTCTCCCTTGACATAGGACAGTGCCCTCTAACCCGTTGATCTCATGAATCTGTAAATAAATCAGTATTTTGTCAGAAAACATGCTCTATCTCACTATTAAAAAAAAAAAAATCTCATAAGGCAAGCAAACTACTTTTTAAAGCATTTCGTGAAAGGTTCTGGAATTTATTGATTGGGATATGTTCAACACTGAATGGGGCAAAATTTACAACAAGGGTTCTAATAATAGAAGAAATATGCTGTTGTGTTGTTACCTGAATTTGCAAGTAGATAGCAATGTTATTAATTTTTATATTTGGAGTCTGTTGTTCTAACCAGCTCAGGGGAGTTAGTTATCTGATTTTATATTTTGAGTGTTTGAGGTAAAGCAATTTATTACAGTGCGCAAATAGATTATCTATTTGCTCATACAGTAAACAAATGGTTGTTGAGTATCACTCAACTTGGTGTCGGCAGTGGTAGAACTCATTAAGCACCAGAAACCTTAAAGGATCACTCATGTGATTCTTTTTAAGTTTACATTACACACATTAATGCCTTTCTTGCAATTCTGCTAGGACTACCTGGAAAGCTATTTTTAATAAATAATAATATAGAATAGAAATCACTAAAAAGTGTTGTGTCACAGTAGGATTCCGTCCTTTGCCAACACCTATTTGAGTGGGTTATATTCTGCCTGCATCAGCCAAAAATGTTTTGGATTCTTTGTAAAAAATTGATATGATGTTGGCAAAAGGTGCAAATCTATTCTTTACCAACACTATAATAAAATACATTCAAGCTTCCGTTAGAAATATATAATATTTACATTTTTTTTATCCAGGCCTCAGACAGTCAGGGCTCGAAATTCGCGGTAGTCCAGTCGCCCGAGGCGACTTAATTTCCCATTTGGCGAGTTAATTCAGTTACTAGCCAGCCTGGTTGGCTAGTTGAAAATATATCCTAAAACGCATTTTTATGTTGAAAATATAAACATAGCGTTTGTTGCAGTGTTAGCCAAACCGCCATACAATACGAATCATAAATGTGCCGTTCAATTTATTACCACTGCACATGTCTATGACGCATCTCGTTGAGTCTCGCATACTCTCACGTGATAGGACGACCAGATTTCAATACTTGGGACCATATTATCGTCCATATAAACACGCGTCTTTATTTGTATACACTTTCAACTGTTAAAACATCTTTATAATGTGGAATTATATATGTATTTTTATAGTAACATGAAGTTGGCAGGACCCTTCCTTTGCATACATGGCATTCATGAACCACTTGCACAAAACATCTTAAGTCCTTTCTTGTCCTTAAATTTAAGTATTTCCTTATCTCTTTTTTCATAAAAGATGATATATTAATGTTATTGAAATTATTTGCTTTAAAACTTTATAAGAAAATTGCTTTATTTCTGTGATTATAATACATAATCAGATTATTGTCATATCTGTAAAAATTAAGGTAATTAAACTACAATATTGAAACAATTTAAACACATAGGCAAGCATAGGATAAGATTATCCTTAACTTAAGATTTTTTGTGCAAGTGAGGCCTTTCTTTTTATTTAATACTCATTTGCCAAGTTTTGCAATGTCCTGATTATTTTTTATTTTATTATGGTGCTCTGAATTGTTATATTGTAGTGCTCTAAATTATTTTAATTTTCTTATTGAAAAACAGAAGGAAAACATTCTTGAAATAGAATAAAATGCATATTAACTATGAATTGGCTAGTAACTTTGTAAGGTAACTAGTCCGGCTGGCTGGCAAGAAAAAATATGAATTTCTAGGCCTGCAGACAGTACAGGTTTTGAAATGTATATTAGTAATACACAGGGCATAAAAACAACCATTATTCAGTGTAATTTACACTGCAACAAATAATTACAAAGACACCAGCAGCCAATTAAACTCACTAACAACCAACCTGAAATCTGCAATAGTGTTGTACTTTCCACTGCTTGATCATAATTATAACTAATCAAATATAATCTTAACACTGCAGTGTGAGCTTTTTTAAAAAAAATAAGGGTTACTCCGCTTTCTAATTTAGTTAAACATTTCGAAATGCCAAATTGTTTGGACAATAGGCCTGAGGCTTTAGTTATTGCATTTACTAAACTTTATGTAATCATATATGTTTGGGAAATTGACATGTTGTGGTATCAAAGTGGTATATGTGTTAATTTACTAGATTCCTACCAATGTCTGGCATTCCTTATTAATTCTCATACAGTCATGCATTCATTTGTTGTCTCCCAAATTTTGTTTTTTCAAAAGACATTAGTAAGCGAGCACCATTCACAAGGAAAACAATAGAGAAATGTACATACTGTTGAAAATTAATTTCTTTTTTGTCTTGTACTTAATATTGCATGAACATGTTCATGAGTGCCTGATTCAAAGCACCCACAGGGAGAGCAGAGGAGCAACCATCATGAACTCAAATATGTACAGGCGTGCCACATACCATACTGTATATAGTGAGAAGATTGTAATAATATGGTCATTTAAATTGCATTACCCATAATGAAATAAGTCTTCAATTAAGGTAAAATGTTTTTGGTAAAGAAATTTTATGCTTTCACTGCTTGTTTTGACAAACCACATGCTTTGTGAGATTCCTCCTGAAGTTTTGCCTTAAACCTTTTGACCATGCAGCTCTGAATGACTCAAACATTACTTACCAAAATGTCGAACCTCAAATGTATTCACAGACGCTGAACTCTGACAATAACATTACAAATTATATGTATTAACTTGTGTTTTTCAATTCATAATTTTAAAGGGTCTTAGAAACATGATATCACACATGACGGCGATCTTTCCAATCAGTAGATACCAGTAAATTCAATAGTCTTAACGTGATCATAAAGCCCTTTCATCTTTGACTTAAAGCAGGCAAAGTCTCTACATCCATTAAGGTTTCTGGTGCTTAATGAGTTCTACCACTGCCGACACCAAGTTGAGTGATACTGAGGCTGTCAACAACCATTTTTTTAATGTATCTGGATGCAAGGATGAACTTAGATGCTGACAGTCTGAGAAGCAATCACACACTAGCTTCATTAAGAATCTGGAATGGCAAAATAAGATGAGGCTTTCCCTGAAATGAAGGAAAAAATGAAAAGATGAGAAGACTAAAAACTTTCATTAGTCTGGGAGTAATTGGAATCATCTCCATACAATGTAATATAAAGTTTCAAATACATGAAATTGAAAAAATATTTATAGAATATAGAATAGAATAGAAGAGAAGAATAGAATAGAAAAATATTCAACAGATTATTATTATTATACAATATTGAACAGAAAAACCAACAATAGGATCATATAATTTGTAAAAAAATATGTGTGCAGAAGCTGTGCACACATTCAGGATAAGATATTGGGTGAAAAAAAAAAACATTTGATATCAAATGCTGCTCGGTTGCTGGTGTCTTTTGTAAAAAAATATATTTTAAGAAAAAATAATGAATGCAATCATATATAGATTAATCAATAATAAAACAATTACACAAAAGGGGTTCCATTAGAGTCAAACTATGTACTTTACCAACACTTATTTAAATGTCCTTCCCCTCCATTTGCCACTAAATGTTAGCATTATTCAAAAAAAGATACATTAATGGAATATTACATTTTTATGGAGTCAAGTTATCTGTTTTTTTGCAATAAAAGTGGGTTGTAATTAAAAATTAAAAAAAATAATCTAAAAAGGTATTTTACTTACGCGTTCAAAGTCCATCTTTCATCGATGTTAATCTTTATTGTGTTCTGTTCTCCGGTCTGTGGCAAAACGGCGGACCCTTGAAAAAGTAGATGAGTCCTTTGAATGTTCAAGAGGTGAACACGTGTTTACATGTAGGTTAATGATTGGACAACACACACAGTGACGCATGGTAATGATATGGTTGCATCTGAATTAAGCTTTCTGATTGGTCGTCCGTGAATACTGATTGATGATTGGCTGCTGTACCCAATGACGAATACATTGCTAGAACGTTCCTCTACTATTTAAAATAAACAGGTCTAAACAGGTCAGCCATCTTGTCAAAGGGAGAGAGCGCGATAAAGAAGACAGACAGGTGGAATTTGAAAAAAGCAAAAACATGGAAATCTCTTACATTTTTTCTGCATAAATAAATTAACGTTCATAATTGCTTTTTTATATACTTGTTAAGTTGACTCTTAATCAGAAATTCAATCTATTTAATTCATAAACAAGGTAACAAGTTTAGGGCTGTGGAAGGGCTGGCAGAAGATAACCATTAATAAATATGTTTTGAGAAAGAACGGATTGAACAATAATAAATAGCTTTTAAAAGTTTTCTGTTGGTACTAATTAATAATAACACACTTTTGTCTAGGCTTTACATAGTATAGATGTTGCACTGTATATGTGTAATAAACAGGGTACAAAAGCAACTGGTATTCAGTCCAGTGACTAAACTAATTTGGAAAATCCCATTAATTTTTTTCTCTGCAGCAAATAATAAAAAAAAAAAATCAAGAGACACAATCAGCCAATCAGAAATCAATAACAACTAAATAGGCAACCTGATTTCCACAATTGTGTTGCGTTTTCTATTACTTAATCATAGTAATAACCAAGTTATTTAAACACTGTTGTGTGTGTTTGTGTTTTTGAAAACAAGTGTTAATATAGATTTCTGCTTATACTATGTTGTCCCATTATAGACAGAAATAAATCCCCAATTCAGTAATTTCAGTAAATCCCCAATTCAAGCAGCTTATGAGATTTTTTCACGCATTTTTATTTTGCTTAAAGAAACAACTACGTAGTCATTTCCCAGAAAATGTGTGAATACCCAAGTTTGTACTCCTTATCTGTCTTCCTATAGCCTATAAAGAAAATGTGCAAAAGGGGGTTTTGTATGCATTTTTATTCATCCCAATTAGTTTCTTTTGATTTTTTCCTTGCAGTCTTTGAGAAGGCCACCTGTTTTGTTTTCTTTACATCTGCTACTGATTGATCTCAGACAGAACTAAAACATCCTCATAACTCTGTGACCTGGAATTTAGTTAAAGTTCACTGTAGAGCAGGGGTGTCCAAACTGTTCCACAAAGGGCCGGCGTGGCTGTTGGTTTTTGTTCCAACCAACCAAGAGCACATAGCTTGACCAATCAGGTGTCTGATGACTGTGATCAGTTGATTAAACCTGTCAACTCAGGTGTGTTGCTGTTTGGTTGGAACAAAAACCTGCAGCCACAGTGGCCCTTGTGGAACAGTTCGGACACCCCTGCTGTAGAGTCATGACCCAAAGACAACCTTGGCTTTTTGTACAGCATGCATGGGAATGTGGATAAATGCAACAATCAACTTTGTCTGATGTTGGGGTCAATGAGTCATAAATTTTAAGATTTTTACAATGAAAAATATTGTTAAAGAGATTTTTTAGGGGGGTTTAACACAGTGATGGGTAAATTTGACCGGAGGAAAACAGGAAGGTGAACAGTGAACAGTTATTCTAATATTAACATTACTGTGCTAACTTTATTTTCTGTAATAAAGTAATTACTCTGTAGTCCTTAGTAAAACCAAATGTACTTTTCATACTTTTCATGCATTAATACCAAATTCTTTTGTAAATACTGAGATCTTTTGCTTATAGCTTTTGCATTCGCTTATACCTTATATACCTTATATATATAGATATATATATATATGTTGGGGTATACTGTATATATATATAGTAAATAAGCACCAACAGAGAAGACCAACCATCCACCAACATTTACTGTTGAAAGGTTCTATTGTGAACATGCTCCTTCTTTTTAATTTTTCAAAGAAAAGTTACTACTGCCCTTCTGGTTTAAGGTGCTTAATGAGGCTTGTCAATGCCAACACTGAGTGATACTGAGGCTGTCAGCAACAATGCGTTTACTGTATTCGTGAATGCAGTGATGCTGGATTTCAGTAGGTGCCTTTAGGAACCGTAAGTAGACCTTTTGATTTTATAACATTTCAAAACACTTTTTTAAGATGAAAAGGAACATACACAAATCTATAAAATGTTGTGTCAGCTCTGATTGCCTTGGATATTACTTTTGGAGATGGAGCTTAAGCAACTTTATATTCCTCTTTGTCTCCAACCTGGCTGCTCCATCTCTAGTATTATTTTACCAAGGTATATGCAGTCCCTCCTCTGAAGATGTCCAAACCATTTCATTCTGCCGTCTGGCTTTTTTTAATGCTGGCCATTATATTTAAACTAATCACCACCATTAGAAAGTAGGAGAGTAAAAATCACCCCATACTCTTAAATGGACACCACTATTTCAGGTACTACCATTTATTTTCTGAGCAACGGCAATGGTATTTCAACCCATACACCCGATAAGTACATGAACTAGTTCACAGCAGACCCAGTTTTTACTGTGAAGCAAATTTTTCAATTCTAACCAAAGTACAAATAAACAGCTATCAATTTTGTGTCCACGCAGTCTGTGAAATCACACTTGAAAGTAATTAGTTGCACGTATCCTTTGCCACACACAGTTTCTAAATGGTCCCTGACTCTAACATTACACATCATAAACTATTTTAGGACTTATTGTTCTATTTTTTCCCTGGTCATGGAATTTCAACCATCAACACTATTTGCTAGTAATAAAGTTTAAATGGTCCCAAACTCTCAGTTTACTCTTATGAAATGACTTGCAAGATGTTTAGAAATTACATAAACATCTACTTAACTTTTGATGCAATTTGTGAATTTGTTTACTTAAAAAAATACCAACTGAAAAAAGAACATGAAATATATGGAATAACAGGATGTTTTGCTGCTTTCCTAAAATAACGTGAATGCATCCAGTTTTCATACAATGAAAGAGAATTAATGAAATAGCAGCGGAAAACATTGGAAAAATAGGTTGAGTGAAGGAAAAATCTGGGACCTATGACACTTTTCTTCACAATAACAGTGTTGGTTGGTTGATATAACGATCAAATTATCTTATATTGACATAGGTAGCTGTGTGTGAGTAAAGAATCCATTTGCATGTTTCTAGTAACTAAAAGGGACTATGACTCTTCTTTTAAAACCAGACAGAGATGCTACTAAATGTGGTTCATATCAACCAATTTCATTGCTGAACTCTGATTTTAAAATACTTTCAAAATTGTTAGCTATGCGTCTTGAAATAGCTCTGCCGTCTTTAATTTCTGCAGATCAGACCGGATTTATTAGAGGTAGGTTTTTATTATCAAATGTCAGACGTCTATTTCGATTTGGGGAGTCTTTCAGGAAATGGATTCAGGTTTTTTACCATGCTCCAAAAGCATCGGTAGTCACAAACCAGCTGCGCTCACCAAATTTCTCCTTATCTAGAGGCACGAGGCAGGGTTGCCCACTGAGCCCACTTTTATTTACATTAGCAAGTAAGCCTCTATCTCTTTTACTTAAATCCATACATTCAATTCATGGCATTCACAGATGGGGGTTGGAAAATAAACTATCTCTATATGCAGATGATATGTTAATATACATATCTGATCTGTTGGCAAGTATTGATGATTGTTTCAGTTCTCCTGAAACAATCTTATCAATACTAGATTCCATGCTATAAACTTAATCTATCCAAAAGTGAATGCTTCCTAATAAATAAACCAGTTATGCAGATCACTGACCAATGTTTACTTTCAATATATCAAAATACGGTTTTAAATACTTGGGCGTTAATATTACCCCATGTTTTCAAGAGCTATTCATTAAAAATATTACCCAACTAGTACTAAGGATAAAATCTGATCTGCAAAGATGGGATGTCTTGCATCTAACATTGGCCGGTAGAATGCCAAGAAGGCTTCTATATCTGTTTCCGGGTCTTCCTATCTTCCTCCCTAAATTCTTTTTTAGTCAGATGGATGGGTTAGTGTCACAATTTATATGGAATAAACAAAACCCTAGAATTTCAAAGGACTTTCTTCAAAGACAAAGAAAAGAAGGTGGTCTATCCCTCCCTAATTTCAGAAGTTATTACTGGTTAGTGAACATACATAAAATAACATATTGGATGCAATCTGCCGACACAGACTGGTGTGAGCTAGAAAATAGATTGTGTGTATCAACCTCTCTTCCGGCATTGGTCTCATCCAGTATAACAAAAAATTTGCAGTATACATCTAATCCAGTGGTTATCCCTACTTTAAAAATATGGAATCAATTCAGAAGGCATATCAACATCAAGCGAGCTCTTCTGTTGCAGAACCCAACTTGTAAAAATCACAACTTTCTACCATTAAGACTGGACCAGGTTTTTGCAGTGTGGCATGGGAAAGGATTGCAAAATTTCAGAGACTTTAAAAAGAAACATTTTAAGCTTTAACAATTTATGTTCTAGATATGATCTCCAACAGTCTGATTATTTTTGTTATTTTCATGTTCACCATTTTGCTAAAAAACGGTGCCTGCAATTTCCTGCACTTCCTGATAAATCAATGGTAGATTCCCTTTTGGAGGTCCCCTTTGGGGTGAGAGGATGTATGGCACAGATGGCACACATTATGATAGCAAATGGTGTCAAATCAAAATCAAATCAATTTTCTATTTATATAGCCCATGTTTACACAGTTTGTCCCACAGGGCTTCACAGGGTTGGTAACATCCAGTGGTGGGCCGTCAGGGCCAGCAAGGCCTTCTTTGCTGGCCCACACTCAGAAAAATAAATTTTTAAGAAAATCTTATTAGTTATTGTTATTAAGAAAAATAGTAGTTTACATTTTAAAAGCTGGATAAAAACCTTTTTACCAATCATATTTCAGCTATCTAGTGTTGTCAGGCTCCATGAAATCTGCCATGGCCTTCAGTATCAAAAGTGAAGGCTGTGCCTGCTGTAAGTGAATGGGCTCAGCCGGATCAGTTCACAGAGCTCAGCGCACACTAGATTGGGACCTAGGACCTTCATGCATACCTACCATATAAGGCAAACATACTCAAAAAAATAAATGTATTCATAATTTTTATTTTAAAGAAAATTATTAGTTATTGTTATTAAGAAAAATAGTTTTTACATTTTAAAAGTTGGATAAAAACCTTTTTTCCTCATCATATTTCAGCTATCTAGTGTTGTCAGGCTCCATGAAATCTGCCATAGCCTTCAGTATCAAAAGTGAAGGCTGTGCCTGCTGTAAGTGAATGGGCTCAGCCGGATCAGTTCACAGAGCTCAGCGCCGTTCAACACACTAGATAGTGCCGTTTAACACGCTAGATTGGGACCTAGGACCTTCATGCATACCTACCATATAAGGAAACACTATCTGTGCTGTGATTGAATAAGCTCTCCCACGAGTCTGACAATGGCTAGAGATTACAGCTACAGACGGATTGTGTCATATTTTTGGGTAAACTCTTTCTTTCCTTACTCAATACAAACCAGAGTGGCAGTACCACCTGTCCACTAACAGGTTGTTTGCTGGGACAACAGGAAATATCCCAAACAACCTAATGTAGGCTATTGCTGATTTGTTGTGAGACGAGATAAAAGCGCACAACAAAAGTGTCCCCTTTTACGCTGTGATGGTTGATGAATGTGGAGAACACGGCACAGCTTGGTCTGCGGTCCTGCGTTATGTGACGTCCGTTGGTGTCCAGGAGCGTTCTGTGAAATTTGTGGATGTAACTTATTTATAATTTTCTTAAGGAGTAGAAAAGTTCTCTGGACAAAGTTGCGGCACTGTGATATGATGGCGCAGCGGTGATGGCATCTGGACTAAACGTGTAGTACAAATTAAATTGACAGAGAAGGAGAAGGCACCCATGGTCCTATTCATTCACTATTATGCACATCGCCTAAATTAAATCTTAACTCAGGGGGCCTCAAAACCTAAAGAGTGCAAACATTTTTTCCAATCTAAATGGGCTCGCTGCGTTGTTATCTAGAACTCCGAAACACACGCAGCTCTTGAATGAAATCTGCAAACAGCGTCTCCCTCATGTTGCGTCTCGACTGGTGGATGCAGTCTCGCAAAAGATGCGGTGCAGTGCCAGAAGATCTGTGCGCACACTACCAAAAACTCCACCACATTATTCTGGACAATATTATTTTCGGATGTGGAATTGATTTCAAGACCACAATATGTTGATGTTTCTCTCCCTCCTCGACCCCCAGCACTTTCACAAATGCAGGGAACATTTCCCGGAAGCAGCTTCTCCAGCTTAAAGCAGAGCCATGGAACACTGTTTGATTTCTCTGACTTAAAATCAAACTTACTGTAATGTATGGCACGGCTGTTTTTGAAGGGTTTATTTAAAATGTCGCTATGCCGGCACCTAGTGGAGATGAAACAAATCGTCAACTACTTTGCCACCGCCACAGTTAATGAATAAATTATTTAAAATTTTCTAGAAATGAAGTGTTGCTTGATGAGCCATTTATTTAGCTATTTTAAGGCTGATATAATGTACATGTGTGAATTCTCAAGTCCTGGCGTCATACTGATGTTATTATGAGGCGTATTAATTTCACGTCACACACCTATGACGTCATCGAAGGCCTATGGTTGAAATGCACGGCCTGCCACTAGTAACCGTCAGCCAGGGTATGGAAAAACTACCAAAAAAATACCCCTTGGAATCAGGGAAAAGAAAAGGTAAAAACCTTAGGGAGAAACACAGGTGAGGGATCCACTCCCTGGACGGACAGACGTGCAGTAGAAGTTACTAAGAACATACAATATCCAAAATACACGTACAATATACAATATATACACAAACACTGAAAAAACAAAGTTCAGTAATGCGTGGGGGATCTCTGGGGGTAGTTGATGAGTCCTCACTTCTGTCTTTGGCTTGAACCGCTGGTGGCAGCAGAGCTGTAAAAGATTGTTTTAAGTTATAAAAGGGGGTGCATGTCACAGTAAAGGATGTGAATTTAAGAAGAAAAAAAAGAAACAGACTGCAAGGTCAATGTGCTCAGTGCAAGATGAAGACAATGAAAGAAAATGCCCCCAGTAGTAGCCTAAGCAGAATATAATTAAACTATTCTAGTTAGGACATGCATAATCTAGCCTAGGTTATAAGCTATTTTAAAGAGGTGGGTCTTAAGTCTCGCTTTAAAAGTGGAGACAGAATCTGACTCTCATCAAACAGGATTGGGACTTATCAAGATGGAAACTATTAAAAGCCACTGATAAAATGAGTTTATATCAAATATTTCAGAAGAGGTCTGGGAAGAGGCTCTCAGAAGAGTAAATGGCAAGACTTGGATTAATTCAATTTAAGGTTGTGCACCGTCTACATTGGAGCAGTGTTAGGATCTCCTCCCTCTATCCAAGGGTGGACAATATGTCATGTTGATGTAGAGCTGGGCAGTATGACCAAAAATTGATATCATGGTATTTTTAGAAATTATCACGGTATGACAATATTTGACGGTATTGTTTTTTACGTGTTAACCCCAATTCCTAATTGTTTAGAAAATAAATATAGTTATTAATATTTATTATCCCTGGTTTTATTGGCCCCCCACAAAATGTTGCTGTTCACAAAGAATTGAGTGTCAGGCACTCATAATTGTAATGAGGTGCAGAAATCAGAATGAATGATCCAGACAGTTACAGTAAAAATACAAGTTTGTTATTGTGCAACTTGAAAACATCATTTAAAGATGACTGCAATGTAAGAGAAATGTGCCCCGTGTGACGGCAAAGTGAATACTTCATAAACAACCACACTTTCTTAAACAAGTTGCATCCATATAGACTTTATTAACATTTGTAGATTTATTTACATGTATAACAAATCATAAAAGTCTTTGGCTAAGTGGAGTGTGATAGAGTTGGTAATATCATTCCACCGTTAGCTTTTTTTAAAGACGACCCCTTTAGCAAACGCGCCTACCAGGGACATCTGTGTAGTGTTATGTGTTTTTGCAGTGCCAACGTTACACAGGGACAGGGGAGAAGATGCAGATGTAATTTTTATGCAATCTTCGTAGTCCAGGATATGTTTGTGGCGGAGGTGGTGAAGCAAATTACTTGTGTTGCCGCCGGCAGCTAAAACAATAGCTCGACAACCTTTGCAAATTATCCGTGTTTGGTCCGAGTTGGATTTCTCAAATCAAAGTACTTCCACACAACAGACACCGCTCCTTTTTTTGGAATGAGTGTGTTAGAATTATCTCCCTCCATTCTCTCCGACCGGTCAACTCACTGTACTGCCACTACTACTACTACCGCTCTCATGCACAGTTGGTTTGTTTGGTGCAAAACTGTTCACTGTTCGCTTTAACTACGCTGTGCAACGTTCCGCCTCCATGTGTTCCCAACATATGCGCACATACCGGTATGGGGGTAAATGCAAAATTCATATCATAAAAATAAAAATTACCGGTATAACGGTGAAAACGGTATACCGCCCAGCTCTATGTTCATGTAGCCAACTCATATGTTCTCGTCATGCCTCACACTTTCAAATTACTGGTCAACAGTCTTTAGTGTACTGTCTGAGGTCTGGGTAAGAGAATGGAACCCAGTGTCTTAGTGGCTTTATTTGGTGTAGATAACACCGTCACGAAAAAACAAGGTAATATAATAGCTTTTTTTACCTTACTGGCGTGCAGGCAGATTCTGCTGCACTGGAAATGAAACACATCAAACCACCGACTGCAGCATGATGTGCTGCAGGATGTGATGATGTTTTTACACTTGGTTGCACTTGGAGAAGATTAAATTCACATTACGGGGCTAAGACAAATTTCTGTCAGTATACCTGGGGTTCTGGGGTGGAGAAAGTGTACATTTAAATATTGCTGCCATCATATAGGCATAAGTAATAGCAATTGCTATTGCGACAACACATCATCAGTAGGGTAAAACTACCCTGTCTCACGACGGCCTCATTTATATATATCTGTGGTACTCTTACTCGGCATAAAACCATACTGTTGTTCGCAAATCTCTACCTCTATTTTTCACTTATTGTTTTAAACTGCAATTCTGTTTCCTCATCCCAACTGCTTGTTGGTACATCCGGAATCTAATCAACTCTATCAGATTTCTACATTTTACATAATCACATAATATTATCACATAACATTATCATCATCATTATTACCATTGTCATTAAATGAAGGAGGAGCTAATAAGAAGAGTAACTATACATCAAGCAGTGGGTACAAGACAGCAAGAGTGTGAGCAAGGGAATGGGAAAGTGAATCCATTTCGGTGTGTGTGTTAGGATAGGCTGTTAGCAACCACAACAGAGAGAGTGAGAAGATACTGTAGCTGTCGGGGATGGCAATTTTCTGCCGAACAGCAGAAATCTGCTGATTTGAAAAAGAATTTGGTCATTTTGGTGAAACGTCCAAATCCATTCAGAAAATTTTAGGGGGGTTGAGGTACCTATATTTATGGCTGTCACCAAGGATATGGTCATTTTTGCGTCAAAATTGTGTTGAAAAAACGATGTTCATCTGTCTTGTTCTTGCTAAAGCCGGAAGTAAAACTTATGAGGCATTTAGTAAACTGAGCTGTGATTGGCTACTAAATATAGAATACACCAAAGACATGAAGAGGTAAGCAATCAAGAAATTATCAGAGCTGGCTGCAAAAAAGAAAAAAGCATTGAACAGTGTGACTGCTGTACTTTCAACTGTTGTAGATGTAGTGTGGCCTTAAATATAAACTTTCTGATTCATCAATATATATATTAAATTTGAGATTACTGTACTATTTGACTGAACTGATCTTTTGTGCATTGAGCATTATACATGAATTAAATATGATATGTGACATTAGAAGAGTGGGTCATATTTTCAGAAATGTAGAAATGGGACATGAAAGAACTATCCTTTATTGCAATTTTTTTGTCATGGAACTGTGCATTGAAAGTGTGACATGTTTTTTGAAAATAAGAAATGACATTCTTTAAGTGAATTATTTCAAGAAGTGAAATTATTGGATTGAATTTATAGCTTCAATTCTGGTTGTTCAGGATGTGAAAATGTGAGTATTCAGTTGAATGTTTTTTTTTTTTAACTTTGTTTTTATTAGATCTTTTTCATCCAACAAACAACATATGAAAAACATATTGTGATAGACAATAAAATAAAAAATAAAATGTAATAGATAAAGTACAAACAGCTTATTGATCCCCTCAATCTACTGTTGTAGATGTAAACAATCAAGTCCGTCCTATTTATCATTCAATCAGTGGTATCATCTTCCTCCTTGTACCAAAGCCATTTCTCCCATTTCTTTCCAAATAGTTCTTCTCTCATTTTCAAAATGTATGACAGCCTTTCCATGCTATAAATCTCTTCCAAAATATTGAGCCACTGTTCTAAAGTTGGGGGGTCTTCCTTATACCATGCTCTTGTAATTGCTTTTTGGCTAGCTACAAGTAATACTTTAAGCAGGTATACATCTTTTCCTTGGACCTGGTCTTGTGGTATATATCCCAAATACAGAACCAAAGATGTTTTTTGTATCTCATATCCCAGTATTTTTTTCAGTTTGCACCCTACTCCCTCCCAATACGTTTCTAATTTTTGGCATTTCCAGAAGACATGAGCATGATCTGCTTCTGCCTGCCCACATAGTCTCCAACATAAGCTTTTATGCGGTGTGTATTTTACATCTTTGGTGTTATGAAGAACCTTATAATGTTCTTCCACCCAAATTCTCGCCATACTCTTGAACCCGTTGTTGATTGTTGGGTTGTGCATACATTGTTCCATTTTTCTCCTGTTATTTCTATGCCCATTTTTTCTTTAATGTGCATAGTTGAGTTACCTTCACCAGCACCAATAGCTTGGTATAGCGCTGAGATTACTCTACATGTTTTTCCTTGATATGTATTTGTGATTATTTTAATAATCCCATTCTGCTCCCTTGGTTCCCGCACAGTCAAAGTGTGGTCTGAGGACACTGACAAGGCTCTGATGGACTGTTTTGAGACTACTGTGTGGGAAGAACTCTGTGAGGGACATGGGGAGGACATCAACAGTCTCACAAACACAATTACGGACTACATAAACCTTGTAGAGAGCACTGTACCCACCAAGACAGTACGGTGTTTCTCAAACAACAAACCCTGGATTAATCCTGAGATTAAGGCTCTCCTTAAGGAGAAAAAGAGAGCTTTTAGATCAGGACACAAGGAGGAGCTGAAGACTGTCCAGAGGGAGCTGAGGAGGAAAATTGGGGAGGGGAAGAACAGCTACAGGAGGACGATGGAGGACCAGCTGCAGCAGAAGGATGTCAGTGGAGTCTGGAGGGGCCTGAAAACCATCTCTTGCCACAGGAATCTGGACTCTCAGGCTGTGGGGCACCAGAGGTGGGCTAATGACTTGAACTTGTTCTTCAATAGGTTTGATCAGCCTACCACCCCTCCCCCAACCCAGCCTGCTCTACTGCAACGGCAGTCACCTTCACCTTCACCTTCACCTCCTTCACTCTGCCCAACCTCCAACTCCCTCCCTATTGTTCTCAGCTCTCCTCCCACATGCTCAACTCCTTTCATGTCACAACACCCCCACTCCAATCTGTCCTTCACACCTAACCAGGTGAGAAAAGAGCCCCAGGCTCCTCAAATCCTGCGCGGTGCAGCTCTGCGGGATTGTGGGGGTCATCTTCAACATGAGCCTGAAACTGGGGAGAGTACCACAACTATGGAAGACCTCCTGTGTGGTACCGGTGCCTAAAACATCGCACCCCAAAGACCTCAACAGCTACAGGCCGGTGGCACTAATGTCGTGGAAATGTTTCTTGTTTCCACTGGTTCTTTAACTACATATCACTTTGAAGGAAAATCTTATCTGTAATAAAGCTTCTTGAGTCGTAGAGTTGGCATTGGTACAATCTTTATTCAGCAGAGGAGATGCAGGTGCGGCGCCGATGAGATGATCCCGCGAAGTTTTACAAAAAATCCCTCCCGAACCTAAGAGTTTACATCTTTTATACTGTTGATCCGCCCGTCTTTTGCTACTCTCGTGTTTACCATATAAGGGCTTTGTTCTTCTGTGTGGTCCTCGTATGCAACCATCTGCCCAGCAACAAGGCTAATCTGCCCAGATATAGAAGTCACCTGCTCATAAGTTCACAAGTTTATAAGTTTCGATAAAAACAGGATATGTGTTCATAGGATATGTGCTAAGTCTGGGTGCAACATCAGCAGAATAGAGGATGTTCTTGTAAACGGTTTCGGGTCATATCCTTTCTCGTGCTTGTTAGTTCCCATTATAATTGTGCATTATTTGTTATAAATGTATAAACTTATAAATTTACCATTACATTCCCCCCTTTTGTTCTTTTAGGAACAATCAAATATACAAAGAGTATTATGTGTCACCAAACATTAAACCGAACCATCCGTTGAGGTTGAAGACCAGTTTCACACGATGGGCAGAAGCCATGGTGGAATTATCAAACGGCGGTATTGGTGTAGAGACATTGGTGGTGGTGTTGTCATGGGCAGTGGGGACAGGGTGAGGGAAGAGGACAGTTATAAGAAGTACTGTTATTATGGCGATTAGGGAGAGGACACACGTGGTGCCTCTTAACCCGCAGACTCCAGTATGTCTGAAAGGATGCCACGGTCTAGGTCGGTCCATGGTGATGGTAGGACTGGGTCTTCCGTAGTCACGTCCCGCTGGATGAGTTGGTGACCTGGCACGTCACGTGGAGCAGGGGAGCGCTATTTCACCTCCTCCTGTTGATGATGGTATCGTTGGATTTAGCAGGGAGAGCCGTCTTCTGGATCCTTGGTGATTCCTTTGGCGTCAGTCTGCACTTCAGGGCTGGGCACCTTCCTGCAGTGGGATGCGTGGATCCAGGTTGCCCTCTCCACGACTTTTATGGCCGTGTGGGTTGTAAGGAGGATCAGGAACGGGCCCTGCCAACGTTTGTTCTTCCAACTTTTCCTCCTGAAGTCTTTCACCACGACGTAGTCGCCTGGTTGGAGGTTGTGTAGTGGGCCAGTGGCCTGGTCAGGAAATGCTGCTGCCACCTGTTGTCTAATATCAGAGATCATTCGAGAAAGGTTAGCACAATATGTTAGCATGGCATTTTCACAGAGTGTGGTTGACGGAAGAGGGACTGCCGGCTTGTGGAGTCCCACAGAGGGTGGTGCAGCAAACAAGATCTCATAAGGGCTGAGACCGTTGTGCTCACGTTTTCGCATTCTCATGTACATTAGCACCAGCGGTAGTGCTTGCGTCCA
>JAFBJS010000543.1:0-23113 GCA_016785265.1 Paraplagusia blochii | reverse complement strand
CAGGATAGGAGGGAGGAAGGAACACACTCAGGATGCCACATAGGGCATCACAACTACTATACTATTTTACTTCAAACCACTGGTCACAACATTTTAACATTTAGTTAGAAAGATTTGAATGTAAACTCTTACATTGTACAACAATACTTATTAGCAAGTGCTCCTAAAATATTGTCTTCTGTTTTTTAAACTGTAATAGTATTTGAAAGTAAGAAACTGAATTGTCCCATGCCTGTCACAGCAATTCATTCATTTAACACTATTAGTTAGTAGGATAGAGTAAATGGTCACATATTCTTTGTTAATCACCATTACCTTTTTCAGTAAACCAGCCATTAGGGAGCACAAGCCAGTGTATTTTAGTGGCAGTCCCAAACCTGGATAAATGGTGAGAATTGGATCACAAAGTGCATGTGGTGTACTATTCTATTTTTGACTCCTGTCTATGTTATTACAACCAAATGTCCCATTTTAGTTACTAGGCAACCTTAATTGGACTTAGATACTGTAGTTAACATTATTTGTTCTGTGATAAGTTAATCATCCCAAAATTAATAATTGATGATTTGCAATAACTTAAATTCATATTAATATTTGACTTTAACTATCGTCCCCAGACACTGCTTCCCGGGCGCTCAAAAGCTGTCACTGCTCACTTTGATGATGCTGAGGCCAAATTTCGTTGTGCACTGTGGTGTGAATTACAACCTGCCAATGACAAAAAAGGATTTTAACCTTAGCTTGTAGGAAAGTGTCTAAGAGTTTTACTTCATATGCCATTATTTATTTAAGAACCTACTGTTCTATATTCAACTGCTGTCCATGGTATTTCAAGAAATAAACACCAACTTAGTTGGTGGAAATTCTAAATGGTCCGAGATTCTTATACGACATGCCAATATCATAGAGTCTGTAGTCCTTTTTGATAAAATGGGACCCTCATTTTAATACCCATTTTAGGAACTCTTTAGTTATTGTCTGCTGGCAATGGGCTTTCAACCAATCAAAAATATTAGTTGGAAGGAAAGTGAAATTGTCCAAGACTCTTATATTGAACACCAAAACGTTATTTAGGACTTAGTATTCTGTTTCCAACCACTGGCCATGTAATTCCAACCAATTAGCACTTTTAGTTAAAAAGAACGTATTAATGCCCCATATCTTTCTGTTACAAAACAATACCTTTTTTTGGACCAAGCCAATCCACACTGTTGGAAAGTAAGAAAATGTGAATGGTCCCATATTGTAGAAAAGGAGAGGTTTTGGAATGAGCTTTACTTTATACACCATCATTTATTTCAGGACGTAGAATTCTATTTCTCATTCAGTGAACGGTCCTACGTTAATATCATACATCATTACCTTTTTGTGGAATGTAATGGAAAGGATGTGCAGCAGGTAAGATTAATTAAGGAAGGATGTGCAGCAGGTGAGATTAATTAAGGACAGCGATGGAAATGTCATCACCTGTGAGGAACGTGTGCTGGGAAGATGGACGGAGGAGGAATGAGGAGCCAGCTCCCAACAGGGAGAAGGTCGATCTGATTAAAAAAGGATGAAGTTAGAAAAGCTCTGAAGAGGATGAAGAGTGGAAAGGCAGTCGGTCCCAATGACATACCAGTGGAGGTATGAGTGGAGGAAAAGTGTTCTTGTACCAATTTACAAGAAGGGTGATGTGCATCAAGGATCAAGGACTTCATCAAGGATCTGCCCTGAGCCCTTTTTGTTTGCTCTGGTGATGGACAGATTGGCAGATGAGGTCAGACAGGAGTCTCCATGGACAATGATGTTTGCAGATGCCATTGTGATCTGCAGTGAGAGCAGGCAACAGCTAGAAGAGAACCTAGATAGATGGAGGTTTGCACTGGAGAGAAGAGGAATGAAGGTCAGTCGTAGCAAAACCGAGTACATGTGTGTGAATGAAAAGGAGAACAGTGGAGTGGTAACGTTACAAGGGGCAGAGGTGGAGAAGGTGGAGGAGTTCAGATACTTGGGCTCAACTGTTCAGAGCAGTGGAGACTGTGGAAGAGAGGTGAAGAAAAGAATACAGGCAGGATGGAACAACTGGAGAAAGGTCTCTGGAGTGATCTGTGATAGGATCAGGAAAGAGGTGATCAGGGGGACAACACAGACAGGAAGGTTTGGAGAAAAAGCTAGAGAAGCCAGACTGAGATGGTTCGGACATGTTCAGAGGAGGGTCAGTGATTATATTGGGAGAAGAATGCTAGACATGGAGCTTCCAGGTAAGAGATGAAGAGGAAGGCCAAAGAGGAGATTTATGGATGCAGTGAGGGAGGACATGGAGGTGGTTGGAGTTGGAGTTGAGGATGTGGAGAACAGGGGGAGATGGAAATTATTGACTTGCTGTGGCAACCCCTGAAAAATGGGATAAGCCAAAAGGAAAAGAAGAAGAAGATTATCTTTTTCTGGAACTACTATTCCAAATCTGACCGCCGGATTCAGTATTTAAACCATTCAACACTATTAGTTAGAAGGGAAGTGTAAATGGTCCCAGATTCTTACATTACACACCGTTACATGTTTCAGGCCCTTCAAAATGTCCCAGACACTTCAAAAACCTATTTGAAACTAATATTCTATTCTTGAAGGCTGGCCATGGTCTCCACCAATCAGCACTGTTCGTTAGAAGGAAAGTGTAAATGGTCCCAGGCTCTTACTACTAGCCTGGGACCAGGCTAGCTACTAGCCTGGTCCCAGGCTAGCTACTAAGGAACCAGCGATTAGTTTTGTATCTGTTGGGCTTGGAATTTCACCACAACAACACCACTTCTGGCCGCTGAAGTATATCAACCAATCAACTTGTCAGAGTAGATTCTTAGTCATCTAGGTTTCTTTAAGACTTTTTATCTCCAGATGAGCTAGGTCGAGAGATGTGATTGCCTCTTATTTAACACTAATTAAAAAAAAAAACCTCACACAACAGTGTTTAAATAACTTGGTTATTACTATGATCAAGCAATAGAAAACGCAACACTATTGTAGAAATCAGGTTGCCTATTTATTTATTTATTCTTTATTCTTTCCTGATCCTATCACATTCATTGATTTCTGATTGCCTGTTGGTGTCTATGATCTTTTTTTTTTATTGTTTGCTGCAGAGAAAAAATAAATGGGATTTTCCAAATTAATTTAGTCACTGGACTGAATACCAGTTGCTTTTACACATATACTGTGTAAAACCTATACTATGTAAAGCCTGGACAAAATTGTGTTATTAATTAATACCAACAGAAAACCTTCAAAAGTTATTTATGATTGTTCAATCCATTCTTTCTCAAAACATATTTATTAATGATTATCTTCTGCCACTCCATCCACAGCCCTAAACATGTTTGTTTATGAATTAAATACAATTATTTTTTGTTGTATTTAAGTATTGGGAAGTAAGCAAGATTGGGAAGCACTGCTCTACTGGATTGAGATCTGTTGACTGTGGAGGCCATTTGAGTACAGTGAACTCATTGTTATGTTCAAGAAATCAGTCTGAGATGATTCCAGCTTTATGACATGGCGCATTATCCTGCTGAAAGTAGCCATCAGAAGTTGGGTACATTGTGGTCATAAAGGGATGGACATGGTCAGAAGTTTCTGAAATACTCGGACCAACCCCAACAACCATGCCACGTTCAAAGTCACTCAAATCACCTTTCTTCTCCATACTGATGCTCGGTTTAAACTGCAGGAGATTGCCATGACCATGTCTACATGCCTAAATGCACTGAGTTGCCGCCATGTGATTGGCTGATTAGAAATTAAGTGTTAACAAGCAGTTGGACAGGTGTACCTAATAAAGTGGCTGGTGAGTGTATATTTTTTATTAGAAGAGACCTTTCATTTCATTTTTGGCAGATACAGGCAGAAGATAACCCACTCAAATTACTGTTGGCAAAGGATGGAATCCTACAGTGACAGAACACTTCTAAATACACACTTAGAAGTTTCTATTCTATATTATTAATTAAAAAAGAACTTTCCAGGTAGTCCTAGCAGAATTGCAAGAAAGGCATCTATGTATGTAAGCCCCAAACATAAAAAGAGTCACATGAGTTATTTTTTGTCAATTTTATTTGATTATTGATTATTAAAAAAATAATTTCTATATAAAATGTAGCGATGATGTACTAAAAGAAACACCTCTCTATAGTGGTTTCAGTATTTAATTGTGTCTGAAGAGTTAGATAGGTATTTTTATTGTACATGAATATTTTGTAATGTCAAAATTAATAACAAGATAATCTATTTTTCTCACTGTTATAAATTGCTGTACCTGAAACACTCAAAATTTATAATAAAGATAACTTACTCCCCGGAGCTGGTTAGGACAACAGCCTCTAAATATACAAAATTGATAACATTACCATCTACTTGCAAATTGAGGTAACAACACAACAGCATATTTCTCTATTGTTAGCACCCTTGGTGTGAATTTTACCCTATTCAGTGTTGAACATATCGCGATCAACAAAGTTCGGGAACGAGAAAAATGTTTTGTTTTTTTTTTTTCTTTCAGCACAACACATATGAATGTGAATATAAACAATATATAAAAGATTTCTTTGGTGGCCAAAATAGTGGGAAAGAGCCTGTTTTCTGACAAAATACCGATTTATTTACAGATTCATGAGATCAACAGGTCAGAGGGCACTGTCCTATGTCAATGGAGAGTGCACTTTGGGCACTTGACATGTAATTTGACTCTGGTTGCATGGCTCCTGAGTGTATCTCTGGTAAATGAATGAATTCTATGTACACAAAACACTAAAGTGTCCTAAACAAAGCTTAAATGTACAAACAAGACAACAATTTTATTATGAATCAAGCTCAGAACTAGTTATATATCACTGTGGACTATTCATTTTTTACAATTTTGAAAAGAATTAACTTCAAATGCGTTTTCTGATCATTTTTCTGGGAATAGTAATAGCTTCAAGTGTAAATAATCAAAGATTCTCAGAAATTAGTGTCTGAGGTTGTTAAATACACAAGTCTAATCATAGTGAAATCCATCCAATGCAAACAATGTTTTATAATGATGTGTGTATGCACAAAACAATATCAAACAATTGTGTTGTATTTATTGAATATATTTACTTACCAGGTATGCAAGCATTTTTGGAGCCTTGCAAACAGCACTACCGCAAGATCAAGACTGCAGAGGCCCCAAAGTAAAATTTGGGTGGGCTGAACGACCAAAATTAAATGTTCTAGGGGCCAGAGCCGGTGACATAGAATCCAATTTGAAACTGCTGGCTAAAAAAAACGTAATTTAAAAAAAATTGTAATTCACGTCGGCAGTAATGACATCCTGCTTCGTCAGTCGGAAGTCACAAAAACTAGTGTTGAGTCGGTGTGTGCGTTTGCCAAAACGATTTCGGACTCCGTATTTTTCTCTGTTCCCCTACCAAACACGACGAATGACGACATGTTCAGCCGTATGTCATCATTCAACAGGTGGTTGTCAAGGTGGTGTCCTGCTAATAATGTGGGCTTCATAGACAATTAGCAGAGTTTTAGGGGCAAACCTAGTCTGATGTGGAGGGATGGCATCCACCCCACTCTGGATGGAGCTAAATTTATTTCCAAGAATATTTCAGATATTTTAATAAAAACCACATGACGCCAAAGAGTACAGACCAGCAGACAGAGTTGTCGTCTTACACACGTCTCTGTGAATCAGCTTCCTGCTGGAATGTCACCCCAAATGGATAATGTTGAACTCCCATTGAAGGTCAACATTATACCAACAATTAGGGCTCCAAATAATAAATTTATACGGAGAAACAGGAGAGGGGTAGATCATACCAACCTCATTAAAATTAAAATTTCAAGGCAGAGGTGGGGGAGTCACTGCAATTTTTAATCGTAATATCCCACTTAACCCTCGGCCTATAGGAACTTATAAATCATTTGAGTACCTTGTCCTTAGTTCTTTAGATCCAGCTACTAATTCAATAAATCATCCCCTCTTTACAATTCTTTATCGTCCACCCTCCCCATATTCAGAATTCCTAAGCGAATTCCCAGAATTTCTAGCAGAGTTGGTTCTGTGCTCCAATAAAATCATCATAGTAGGTGATTTTAATATTCATGTAGATGTTCCTAACGATAACCTTAGCTTAGCTTTCTCATCACTCCTCGACTCATTTGGCTTCAACCAAGTGGTCAACAAACCAACCCATCATCATAACCACACGCTTGATCTTATTTTAGCGTATGGAATTGAAATCCAGAGTTTGGAAATATTTGACCACAACCCATTGATATCCGACCACTGTCTGCTGTCTTTCGAAGTTAACATTCGAAATGTTACAAAACCTAATCAGCAATATTATCACAGTCGCTGTTTGTCAGACAGTTTGGTCACACAATTTAAAGAACAGCTCCCACCTGCCCTCCAGTCATGTCTCAGTTACTCAGAGGGAAATTGCAAAACTTTCTCCCCTGCACAGTTAAATAATTTAGTTGATAATACAAACTCGGCTCTACAAACAGTGCTAAACACTGTTGCCCCTCTCAAAAAGAGGACCATTTCTAATAAGAAATTAGCTCCGTGGTTCAATACCCAAACCCGGGCCTGAAAGCTCGAAATACGGAAATTAGAAAGGTTATGGCGTTCCACGCACAATGATGATAACTATGTCATTTGGAGGAACAGCTTTGGCATGTACAGAAAAGCCCTCAGACATGCTAGGACCGCTTATTATGCAGAGCTGATTGAAAATAATAAAAACAACCCCAGGGTCCTGTTCAGCACTGTTGCCAAACTGACAGAGAACCATAGAGCTATAAATCTATCAATCCCTCTATCTCTGACTAGTGACAACTTTAACAAATTTTTTGATGATAAAATTAAAAAGATCAGAGATAGAATTAACCTGCTTCTCCCCATTCAAACTGAGAATGTACCTCCACAAATAATAAAACCAGTGGTGGCCCCAATTTTCCCCTTAGAAGAATTTAGTCCCATAACCCTCTCAGAGTTGACCTCACTAGTTTCCTCTTCCAAACCCACTACTTGTCAATTAGACCCCATACCAACCCCGCTCTTTAAAGACTCTGTCACAGCTTGGTGATGTTACATTAAATCAAATTAATATTTCTCTTCTAAGTGGTTATGTTCCTCAGGCCTTTAAAGTAGCAGTAATTAAACCCTTACTTAAAAAACATGATGCTAATGTTCTTTCAAATTACAAACCAATTTCTAATCTTCCATTTATCTCCAAAATCTTAGAGAAAGTTGTCGTTGCACAATTGTGTGATCATTTACGTAGTAATGATCTTTTTGAAAAAGTTCAGTCTGGATTTAGAATCCACCACAGCACAGAGACCGCATTGTTAAGGGTAAAGAATGATATTCTCATGGCCTCTGAAAAAGGACTTGTGTCCCTGTTGGTCTTACTGGATCTCAGTGCATTATTTGACACTATTGACCATAAGATCCTACTTCATAGGCTAGAGTAAGATGTTGGGATCAAAGGAACTGCACTTGTTTGGTTTAAATCCTATCTAACAGATAGGTTCCAATTTGTTCAAATAAACGAGGACTCCTGTGTACACACTAGAGTTGATTGCGGAGTTCCACAAGGCTCTGTACTTGG
This sequence comes from Paraplagusia blochii, assembly GCA_016785265.1. Taxonomy (NCBI): domain Eukaryota; kingdom Metazoa; phylum Chordata; class Actinopteri; order Pleuronectiformes; family Cynoglossidae; genus Paraplagusia; species Paraplagusia blochii. The sequence goes on along the minus strand of JAFBJS010000543.1, from coordinate 15,494 downwards.
GCCAATTCTTTTTACATTGTATATGCTTCCTCTAGGCAAAATTATTAGACAACACAATATGGATTTCCACTGCTATGCAGATGATACCCAGTTGTATTAATCTGCAAGGCCTGACGACCCAAACAACATCCCTCGGCTTCAGTCATGTTTTAAGGACATCCAGACATGGATGACCCAAAATGTTCTGCTTCTAAATGCAGTTATAGTATTAGGACAAAAACACACTGATCCACCATTGTTGATCCAGGGATTGAATCTGGATGGAAATATATAAGACTAGAACAGGTGGTAGAGCCTTTAGTTATCAAGCCCCTCTTCTGTGGATTCAGCTTCCGCTTCAGGTCAGGGATTCTGATTCGGTCTCTACCTTTAAGGTGAGACTAAAAACCCATTTATTTAATGTTGCCTATGGGAACTTTTTGAATGTTTAATGCTAATCTTGTTGTTTACACCAAGCTGCTATAGATTTTTAAATGCTGGGGTAGGGGACTCTCACATCATGCATTTAGAATGAGCGCATAGTCTGAGCACCCCTCCTCCCTCATCCTCGTCCCTGTCTCACTCTCTACTCCACTCTCTCCCCCAATCTATTGAAATCTGTTTAAACTACCGTTTTTGATTGTTTCTCTTTTTTATTGCTGTTGCTGATGGATGGGTCGATGCCAGAACTAGGATAACCAGGACTAGGAGGATCAGCAGTAGGACATACACCTACTGACATAACGGCTACTGGAAGACTACATTTGAAAATTTTGACTAATTTGTTGTATCTTTTGTATTTGTTTTATTTTATTGTATTTTTATGCTCTGGTAACATCCATTGCACTGTCTGTCCGTCCAGGGAGTGGATCCCTCTCCTGTGGTTCTCCCTAAGGTTTCTACCGTTTTTTTCCCTGTTATAAGGGCTTTTTCCCCGGTAGTTTTTCCTTACCTGGGCTGAGGGTCTAAGGAGAGAGGATGTTACCAACCCTGTAAAGCCCTATGTGACAAACTTGTTTTGTAAATGTGGGCTATATAAATAAAAATTGATTGATTGATTGATTGAAGGCAATGACAAGCGTCTGTTGCTTCTCGAATCTCCTGATGGATACTGCAATAAATGACTAGTCCAAGATGAGACATCACTAGTTCTGAGCTTGATTCAAAATAAAACTGTTGTCTTTATTTTATATTAACACATTTTTAAAATACTTTAGTGTTTTGTGTTCATAGAATTTATTCATTTACCAGAGATTCACTCAGGAGCCATGCAACCTGGACAAAAATTACGCATCAAATGTGCCCCAATGTGCACTCTCTGTTCCCATAGGACAGTTCCCTCCAACCAGTGGATCTCATGAATCTGTAAATAAATTGGTATTGTGTCAGAAAACAGGCTCTTTTGCACAATTTCAGCCACCCCAGAAATCTTTTATATATTGTTTATTTATACACTCATATGCATTGTACTGAAAATATTTATTTTTTTTATAAAGCGTGCAAACTACTTTTTGAAGCATTACGTGAAAGGTTCAAATTAATTCTAACAATAGAAGCAATTCTCTGTTGTGTTGTAACCTGTATTTGCCAGTAGATAGCAATGTTATCAATTTTACATTTAGAGCAGTGGTTCTTAACCTTGTTGTAGCTACCGAACCCCACAAGTCGCATGTTCGCATTAACTGAACCCTACTTTGGTAGGCTACTCTGCGGTGTCTTGACCTCCGCGGCAGAGGCTCCACCGAACCCCTAGTGTTTGGTCGAAACCAGGTTAAGAAACACTGTATTAGACCAATCAAAAATCACAGCGCACAACAGTATACACATAGTGTGGTGGAGAATTGTGTGTTATGAACAGAAAAAGCGTTAGACGACATTCATGTGCAGGGTCACTGTAGAATTGCAGAAAGTTTAGTATCCACGGTATGTGAGACAACAGAGATTGGCAACTGGGCAACAGATACAAGACGCCTTCCCAAGACCGATTAAGACACAACATAAACTGGGGCCTAGATAACAGTAACAAAATGTTCCAGGTCAATGTCAAAGCACAGGAGCACAACATTCTACGTATCAGAGGTTTGACGAGTGTCTTGAGTGACGTGTGATATGACTGTCTGAGAATGTCCAAAAACTGTATAAGAAGAGCACACCTGTATCAGTATTTGGGATTTGTTGGTGAGACTGCTGATGAGTTGATTCGTGTTGGACCTGCCATGGTCAGAAACCTTTTGATACAATAAATCCCCCGAGACGGAGAAGTGTGTCCTGGCCTGCTTATTTGTAGACAACGCTTTCTACAATAATAGCAATATAAAATATTAGTTTGAGTTAACAAACACTGTGTTTGACATATTTTGAAGTGGTTAGTGTAGTGTTTTAGACAGTCTCAGACATTGGTTAAGTTCACATGAAGTTTAAACTTTTAGAAAATTAATTATCAGAATAAACATTGAAATTCAAAATCAGGCAAACTTGATCATATCTTTGCTTAAGTAGCACATTTTGACACCTGGCAGAATGTAAAAGACAGAAATGTAGAATTACCCATTGGCAGTTGTTTTGTCCGAGTCATGCTTGTCTTATCTTGTCATACATTCATTTTCGACATTTACTTTTTTTTTTACAATACTTTTAAAATTGCAAAAAAAATTAATGAAAAAAAAAAACTGCTAAAAAGTTATTTTTGCACTAAGAGGTCACACTTCACTCAAAAATAACTCAAAAAACATCTTGAGGATCCTCAAGACTTTTGGAATAACATTCTGTGGACTGATGAGTCCAAAGTTGAACTTTGTGGAAGCTGTGCGGCCTGTTATATCTGGCGAAAAAATGGCACAACATTCCATCCAAAGTACACTTTACCAACAGTGAAGCATGGTGGTGGCAGTGTGATGGTCTGGGGCTGCTTTGCTGCCTCAGGACCAGGACGACTTGCTGTAACTGATGGAAGAATTAATTCTGCTACCAGCTAATCTTGAAGCAGAACATCAGTTTGTGCGCTCATACTCCAGAGCTCTTGGAGCATGCAGTAGGACAACTACCCAAAACACACTAGCAGGTCCACCTCTGAATGGCTAAAAAAAAACAAAATCAAGGTTTTGGAGTCAAGTCAAAGTCCGGATTTAAATCCTATCGAAATGCTGCGGTGTGATTTTAAACAGGTAGTTCATGTTAGAAAACCCTCTAATACTGCAGAATTGAAACAATTCTGCAAAGAAGAGTGGGCCAAAATTCCTCCAAAGCATTGTGAAAGACTCTTCACCAACTATCGTAAATGCTTGATTTCAGTTATTGCTGCCAAAGGTGGCACAACCCGTTATTAGGTTCAGGGGGCAATTACTTTTTCACAGAGGGCCAGACAAGTTTGTATTTTTTTCTCCTTTGGTAAATAAAATCTTCATTTAGAAACTGCATTTTCTATTTCTTTGGGTTGTCTCTGTGTCATACTAAAATTGGTTTGATGATCTAAAACCTTAGTGTGTGATAAATATACAAAAAACACTTTACAAAAACAAATACTTTTTCACGGCACTGTAAAGACATAAACGTAGATTTACCCATTGGCTGATGTTTTGTCCGAAACACGCTTGTCTTGTCTCGTCATGCTTGTCATAAAATTACCCTTAAGAGGACTGACACATGTTTGTCTGACTAAGAAACATTCATTTGACATTGTTACTTTTTTCTAACAATACTTTCAAAATTGCAAAAAAAATAAAAAAAAAGCTAAAAAGTAACTTTTGCACAAATGTGAAAAAAACTCCAAGATATTAAGGTTTTACAGATACAAGAGCTTGACGATAGTCGAGGAGCAATGGCTGCTTCTCTCTGCTTTATGCAGTCAAAGACTGCACTTGGGGTGGGAGTAGAGAGTATATGACCCTACTTTCTGTCAAACCAATTATGTGGTGTTTGATTGACAATTCCTATCAACCCTGATGACCCCTAATGACTTCCGGGATATGGTCAATTCGATTAAGATTTAATTATGTAAATTAGGGACCAATGTTGGGACTGACTCCTTGCTTGTGTGTGAAGAGGCACGTTACTATGTAGGGGCCATCTACACTGTTTCTCTCGCCTGAGAGATGACCCTGATGCAACAGCGTCTGCTGCTTATTATTATTTGTGGTAACTCTTACAACTATGTGAAACTCGTGCACTATGTAAATCATTATGTTGAAAAGGGGCGATGATTGGTTAGAATATGTTAACGTTTCATGCTAAGCCAATCAGAAAGAGACCTGGGCTTCTTTCCTATAGGGAAATAAACAGTCTCACACACAGGTGATGCAGTACAGCAGCACACCCCAACAGGCAAGTGGCAAGTTGAGGTTACAATAAAAATGCCTGTCAAAATGTATAAACATCTATTTTGTTTTTACTGTGCTGTTATGTACAGCGAATGTATAACTTATTTCCAGACTCCAATTGCAGAGCTGCTCCCTGCAGCTTCACTCTCTCCGTCTCTCCATACAGGTGACGGAGTACAGCAGCACACCCCCCACAGGCAAGACGACAGCAAGTGGCACGTTGAGGTTACAATAAAAATGCCTGTCAAAATGTCTAAACATCTATTTTATTTTTACTGTACTGTAATGTACAGCAAACGTATAACTTATTTCCAGACTCCAATTGCAGCGCTTCTCCCTGCAGCTTCACTCTCTCACATCAACACAGCTCTAACCACGCCTCCCCACACTTGGAAACATTAACGCTATAACCGCTGTTTAATAACTTATAACATTACAGTCCCACTAGATTTCATTATGATAGTTGCTACAGAGCACAACACTAAACTGTTGAATGTGTTCTTAAAGTAAAGTTACTAGTTACTAGTTACTCAGAGCAGTAACACACACACCCTCACCAATGTCAGCATTGTCCAACCATCAACAAATAGATTCTCTCTGTATGTGAACATGCCACACAGGTATGTTAAATGCTGACAGTTATTTTGCTGTCAAAATTGATGCCTGTTGATGGTTGGAGCTTGTGAATGTGTATGTGCTTCACTGTATCTCTTTCCATAACGCCTTGACTCTCATTCCAACCCCAGGTCGACATTGCAGTGCAAATGTCACTAAAGTCTGACTGTAGGTAGGTGTCCTCTTCGCCTCCTTAAGGTAGTTTAAGGGAAACACTAACAAGGCTACACAGTATGACAGAAAATAAGTGGTATTGCTACTATAGCACAGCATCAATGTGCAATGGCAATGTGAGTCTTATCTTAAAGATGATTTAAACTGTTATTTGTCTTGTGTTTATGAGAAAAGTAAGAATACTTGATCTCCTTTCCGCTAACAAACTAACACAGTGAAAGACACTGGAACGCAGTCTTCCATTCGTGGTAGAGGGAAAGAATCTGGTTTAGTGACACTGTTTACTTTCCTGAAATCAGTGCAAGGACGGAAAGTCAAATCAGGTTTTCTCACCAGTGCACACGGGGAGGCCCAACTAGAATTGGAGGGCTCTGCCAGATTATTATCTAGCAGGTACTGCACCTCCTTGTCCAACTGGGTCTTCTTGTCCGGCGAAACACGATAAAAGTGTTGTTTAATTGGTTGAGCATCACCAACATCTATATCATATCATGTTCAATCAGATGTGTCTGCGCTGGTGTATTGTGGTGGAGAATTGGACATAATAAATAGAATAGTCAGCATTACTAGGGTGTGTATATTACACGTTGACAGGATGTGAAACAGGACATGATATTGTGCAAGGCTGGAGAAGATAAGGCCGGCGGCCTGGACAGTTAGTTAGAATAATAGCAAGTGGACGTGACCAGGTCACTATGACCTGGCTCTGAAGAGACAGCCTGTTGTTTTGGACAAGTTTTGGCATGGGTTCATGGTTTCCAAGAAATGGTGAATGTTTTGGGAAATGATGTAAGCATGTTGATGTGAGTGTATAAAAAGAACATGTTTGTATCAGCATTTGGGATTTGTTGGTGAGACTGTAGATGAGATTCGTTGTTGGACTTGCTGATGTCAGAAACCTTTATAATACAATAAATCCCCAGAGACGGAGAAGTGTGTCCTGGTCTGCTTATTTGTAGACAAGGCTTTCTACAATAGTATCAGAAAACAGTGTTGGGTAACTATGGATTAATGAAACTAGTTCATCGCGCATACCCTCATCCAAATGAGCAAGTACTGATGGCAAAGACTTCAATGCCTCAAAGTTTTTTAAACGTACCTGTAACAGACCCTCAGTTGTCAGCCAGTCCCCCTGCCTGTAGAACTCCCCCCCGAAGAAGACATCTCCGTGTCCACACACAAGGCAGGTTTTACACAAGGGGCCTTCTTGAGACCAGGAGATGGCGACATATGAGCACAATATGGCTTTAACAAATTGACATGGCACAACTTTGATTTTTTCATTTGGTATTGAAATCAAATAAACATGCTCAGGAATGGACCAGTAAATTTTGCCTGAAATGGCGAACCCACAACCGGCAGCAGTAACATGACCTGATCACCCAGATAGAACAGCTGCTGTTTTGCTTTTCGATCGAACAATGATTTCATCTTCTTTTGTGATTTTGCCAACCTGTGTTTTGCCATTTTCCCCGCCACATATAGTGTGTCTAAAACTGTTGACATAATCAATCAAGTTTGATGATGGCTCCAATTGTTGGCAACCACTCTGTAAAACTGCCACAGGACCACGCACTGAATGCCCAAAAACTAAGACATTTGGACAAAACCCGGTGCTCACTTAAATTACTTCTCTTGCAGCCAGCAACAACCCCGGCAAACCCTCCTACCAGTCACGATCAAGCTCTGTGCAATAGGCACGCAAGAGTGACTTTGATGAAAACTTTCTAAAACACCTTGACTTTGAGGATGATGTGCTGATGCTTAATTATGTTTAATTTGGAGCTGCTGCAAAACCTGTGTATAGTTAAGAGCAAAAGTTGGAACCTTGGTCCGTTTGAATCACTTTGGGGATGCAAAACACAGAAACACACATCACCTTCAACAAATACTTGCTACCCGATTTTGAAGGAGGTAGTCCGTACACAGTCCATAATGAAGTACTGAAACGGTTGACCTAATGCTGGTACAGGGTACAATGGTGCTGGACTTATAGTCTGATTTGGCTTACTCGTCAACTGACAAGTGTGGCACGTCTTGATGTATGCCGATACATCCTTTTTCAATCATGGCCAAAAAAATGACACAAGATCCGATGATATGTTTTTTGAATCCCCATGTGTCCTGCTACACCATCATGTGAGGCTTTTATCAACATCTCCCTAAATAATTGTCTGCTTGGGGACACCATTTACGAACCAGGACATTATATTTCACAAAATAACCCTGAGCTGCAGTTTCCATGTCCTCCACAGGAGACTGCAACTCAAAAAGTGCCTTTATTGAAGGATCAGACTTTTGTTCCTCAATCAACTCTCCATGAGAGATGGACTCAAGAGGCACAGGGATAACCATTACTTTAGACTCAGCTACGTCCTGCTTTGCAGCCTCATCATCCCCGCCCCATTGCTAGCACATAATGGAAACCACTCCACCTCAGGCAAAACTTCATGTGTTTCCAGCACCTCTGTTCAATTCAGGAACCTGAGTGACAACATACAGTGAGGTGGAACATCTGCCCAAACTCTACTTCCTGCCAGATCATTGCCAAGAATCATGTCGATCCCTTCCACAGATAAGGCTGGACGGACACCCAATTCCACCTCTCCAGTAACAAAACCAGAAACCAATTCCATTGTAATATGTCTGTGAAGATTCTCATTCATCCAGGTCATGATATCCAAAAGGGTTTAGTTGTAAGCAACTGGACTTCTTCTTGGAGTTGAAAGACGTTTCATTCCTCAACTAAGGAACTTCATCAGTTTCTGGTTGTTGTTGGAGGGAACTCTAGTAGTTATACTACACTAGACCACTCCCTTCACCACTGGACAAAGGTGTGAAGAGTTGTTCAATTCCATTGTATGTACTGGCACTGGAACCATAGTCATGCCAATTCCCCTCATCAAAATGAAATTCACAGTACTTGAATATGAGGATAAAGGAAGGACAGACTCACAGATAAACTATGTTTTGCCCCAGTGTCTCTCAAGATTTTAATTGGCACCTTCTCCCTAAAAAGGGATACATAACCATCTGAAATAAAGGCTGAAATCATCCCCTTTTGACTCCCCCACAGACAGAGGTCATGGGGAATATGTATTTGGAGTGTCATTTGGGCTGAAGCAGCCAAAGCAGCTGGCTTTACCTGTGCATTACCTAAGAACTAGTGATGGGTCCGGCAACACTGACGTGTCGAGCTAGTGCAGTGTGTCGGCGCGCATACTGCTTTTAGAAAGTCACGTGACCAATAAGTGTCGGGTCGGGCAACACTGACACGTCGACACATGTGTAACCGATGTAACCTCTGCGTTGTGTTGTTCCAAAAATGCTACTGCAACTGCTTTCCAAAACGAGTTTAATGTCTCCTCACTCTCCCACAGAGACAGAAGAAAGAGAAACGAACAATGTACAATACAAAACAGTAAGAAATTAAAAAAAACTTCAAGATGTAGGAGAAACTTTTTTTCTTTCAATAATAAAAACAGTCCACGAACATCCTTATTCACAACACTTTCATTTTCACATTATTCATTGATTGTGTCTGAAAATATTGAATATTAAATAAATAAGTATTCTAAATGTGAATGTCAAAACGGGACAAAATACATTATTGTATATACTAGGACATCATAGGGGTGTCGGTTGAGTCTGTCAACAAGTTTGCTTGTAGAGATTTATAAGGTCGAGCAGGTGTCAGTATTCAGTAACACAGTTTCAGCACAGTATTGATACAGTTTTGCAATGTGTCGAAACACTTCACGAGGCCTCATCGACTCATCACTACTAAGAACTTATATTTTCCTTTAACACAGGATAATCATTTTTCCAGTGCCTCTTACGCTGACAATTACAAGTCTTACTTTCTTCCAGCTATGATCAAGCCTAGAGGAACTAGACTCCCCATGTAACAGAAAAGATTTGCTTGTGCGTACCGAACCACTATTCATCAATATTTTATGAGTTAGGATGTAATCATCAGCCAGCACCGCTGCTTCATGGGATGTTTAACTGTTGTTTCATTTAAATAAGTAGCAACACTCTCTGGTACACAGTTTTTAAATTGTTCAAGTACTACTAAATAACAAAGCTGTTGAAAAGTGATAACTTCTGATGCTGAACACCAGCGATTAAACTGGAGAACTACCTCCCTCACAAACTCCACACGAGTCTGGTGCTCTCACTTTCTCACACCCCTGAAAGGTTGTCGATAGGCTTCAGGTAGGCTTTTAATAAAAGCAGCTTTTACTTTAACATATATTTTACTATCTGCTGAACTTAATGCAGAATATGCTTCCTGTGGTTTTCCAGTAAATACACATTGCAGCAACAGAGTATGTTCTGTGTAGCCACTCACAATTATCAACTGCTCCCACTCAACCCGCTCAAACAACGAAAAAAAGTGTCTGAATCTTTCTCATTGAATTTTGGCACCATCCTTAACTTTGTACTTAAATCGGATCTAGAAGACATTTCACCAGCCTCCACACTGTGCCTGCCTGAACTATCATTAAGCTTGCTGTTAATTAATCAGATTCAGATTTTAATGTTCCAACTCTAATTTGGTCTGTTCAGTTTTAAATTTCATTTTATCAAGTTCTAACTGTACTTCAAGTTCCTTTTGCTGTTTAGGTTTCTCATATTCCAATTGCATTTTAACAATTCTTTCTGTTGTTAAAAAATCAATGTCCCATTGGTCCCCTGGGCCTGAAATTCCTCCCTTTTAAGGATTCCAGACTTCACCAAGTTTGCCTTCAAAATGGCTCTAATATTTTCTTTCAACCGTTTATCACCAATCTCAACCCCATAATTATCAGCTATTTTTATAAGCTGTTCTTTTGTGTATTGTGTATCAGAGAACATGTTAAATTAAGTTAGATGAATGAGCTTTTCCTCTATGACCAGAGGTATTTTTTAATTACCACTCACTTGATAACTGACAGCACATACTCAGGTTTTTAAGTTGACTGCTAATTTAAATCAAGTCGTTACAACTTGTTTTTCTGCATTAAATAAAGAAAATTTTAAGCGACATGGACTGAACAACTTTAATTTTAAACATAATCTTTTTATTTGATAACTCAAATCAAATTGTTGTAACAATATTTTATGAACTATATAAAAGCATTTTTATAAACTCAATTAAACATGTTTTTAGGCTGATAACATTAAAAAAATTTGAGTTGTTACAATTAGATTTTTATCTAAACTTTTTCATACTTTAACTTATGTATTAACCTGTAAGGAAATAATTAGTCCAACAACCAATTTCTTACAAAAATAATATTGATTCAACAATTTTGTGAATCAACCTGCTTGCAGCAAACTTAACATGAATCTTTCAATATACACAATAGGCTTGGCCGTCCATCCTAAAACCAGTTTGAGGAATAAATGTTTACTTTAGCATAACTTTAACATATATTACAACAGTGACCCTTTGTGGTCTTAAAATCTATATGGAAATAGAATACATTACTCATATATATATATATATATATATATATATATATATATTGCTTAACATACATACAACAACAATAACTTTTAGCATTTGTTTTCCTTGCAGTAGCAATCCTTCTGTGGACTTGTATTGTATTTTTATAACTTATTAAACATACTTAAGAATCCCAAACAACAAAGTGTGACAGTGCTATGTTCTTAAAAAATATATACTCTTGAGACTCAATACTTTACCACTGGCTTTCAGTCCATCAAGTTCGAAAAAAAGTTTCTGAAACACTTCAAATCTGTATTTCAGTTCCTATCCCCATCAACAAACCATAGCACCTTGGGATGTCCTTTCCCTCCAGGATCTTGGTTCACTCTATCACAATGGTTGCGGTGTTGTGGACAGAATGTGTGACAAAAAGATGGGTTAGCATGTTAGAGGTATTGAATGATTACTGTTGACTTTATATTTATTTTAGAAATTTAGGTAGGTAAACGCCGGCAATCACAGACTGGTAGAACATTTTCTGTAGCTTCCTGAAGACTTTGAAGGGTCTGAGTCACCACAGGAAGTACAGAATGCCCAGAGCAGACTGTAGATCGTGCAAAGACTCAGGTCCTTCAATATCTGCAGGAAACTCCAGAAAATGATCTCTGTTTGCCAGAGTCATTTCCTACACTGTGCAGTGCTGGGGTAGCAGTGCGTCCGTCCGTCTGTCATCAATGCACTCTTTATTTTAATTTTAAACACAACACCAACAAAATATTACTAAGAGGCAGTGGTGGCCTGGTGGTTGGGGACACGGACTTGGGTCTGCAGGGTGCCCGGTTTGAATCCACCAGCTGCCAGGTTGCCACTGAGGTGCTCTGAGCATGGCACCGTCCCAACCCACATCACTTCTTGTCGGCTCACCACCCACAGGAAGGATCACAATATGGTGCAATGGGATTTGGGTGGCGTCAGCTGCCCCTGCGACCCGGCAACGGACAAGCAGAAGAAGATGAATAAATTAATTAGTGAATGAAATAATAAATAAAATAAAAATCCCTTTTTACTAATGACTACAACAGCATTAGCTAATCCAAAATTGGCATTAAATTCCAGAAATGTCTGGAATTTAACATGTCCCAAGCTTGGGACTCAGGTCTCAGTACCAGGAGCGGTGACTCTCTCATTGTCCACAAACCTGAGATTGTATACAGCTTTATCAACGTCACAGTCAAGAAGTTCCATCTACAAAGTTCTTTGCTCTTGTGCAGGTGTCTTCCAAGCTTAAATCACCCATTCCCTTATCTTGATGAGTTTGAGCTGGTTCTGAAAACCTCTCTTGGGCACAGTCGACTTCGAGAACTCATTATTTTTCAAAAACAGACCATGCAGCACACAGATAAAATGATTAACCACCAAAACAGTTGAACTGTCAGTTGGAGCATAAGCACAAAATGTATTTATTTATTTTTGCATACATCAGTTCAGTAGTTGTCATATGGTCTTACACAAGTGATAAACAAACAAACCAAAAGTAATATAACAGAGTAGTAAATACTTTCTTACAGGATTCCACCAAAGATCAAAGGTCAGTGTTCACTTCTCATACCCTCCCCATTCCATCCTTGCTTTTTTTCTGGGGCCTCAGCATGGAACTTGTACTTCCTTTCCTCTACAGCCTGGACTCTGATCGTGTTATAAGTGTGGGGCCCCCTGCAAACACTTCTTCAAACAACAGCGTCTCTGTTCAGGCACTCATGTATGTTACATTTTAATTTTAACAACTAAGAGCTAATGAAGAAAAAATGTTATTGGAAGAATTATAGCTTAAACACATTGGTATAAAATGTAGTCTTGTAGATGTTGTATTAGCAATCATAGTTTTTGCACACAAGACGTTGTCAGTGCCATGACGACATGGAAAATGTCTGCATAGGCTTGCTATTTTATCCTCTTCAACCCCCCTCCTTGTGTATGTGTGTGTATTTGTGTGTGTGTGTTGCAAAATTGTTGAACATTGAAAAAAAAAATCTTCCAACATGAAGTCGCCATCTCCCACCTTTTAATAATAATAATAACACATTTTATTTATAAGCGTTTCTGAATTGAACAGCTGCGCTAATTCTCCATCAATCCGTGCCGTGCAGATCCAGATTGGCTTTTGTGCCAGCAGACACGTTAGCCTAAGCATCTACAATCCATTCGCAAATTGTGGCGTAACTCTCCCGGCGCTGCCTTCCTAGGCACTCCTAGTGAAACTGTGTCGGCCATCCATTGCTCCCGTTCCTTAATTTGAACGCCCGGTCAATCGTCACACCGATTTGCAACGGTTGGAGTTATAATAATTTTATAATAATTATATATATATTTTATTAAAGGCACATTTCCAGACACTGAAGGTCGGGTTAGGGATAATCCTAACCCGTACGGTATAAAATCAGATACAATTATTAATAAATAGAGTAATAAATAACATAAAACAAGGGATCATAAAAAGTAGTTCATGAGAGATAAGCAAATTTAAACAGCAGGGTTTTCAGGTGAGATTTAAACTGTTGATATGAGTCCAAGTTCCTGAAATGTGATGGTAGAGAGACGTGGGGCAGAGCGGCTGAATACCCTGCTCCCCATCTTGCTGTGATGGGCAGGTGGGACAGACAAGTAAGTGGAAGAAGATGATCGGTGGGAGTGGGAGGGAGTGTGAACATGGAGGGGGTCAGATAGGTAGTTGCGGGTAAGATTGTGCATTGCCTTAAAGGTAAACAGGAGGATTTTTTACTGAACATGAAACTCAACCGGAAGCCGGTGGAGCTGTTGGAGGACAGGGGTGATGTGGTGAACAGAGGGAGTGGTGATGCGAGTAGCTGGATTCTGGACCAGTTGAAGTATACAGAGGGATTTGTGGAGGGCAAAAAGGAGTGAATTGCAGTAATCTAAACGGGAGGTGATGAGACTATGGACAAGAATGGCAGCAGTTTGGGGTGTAATGTAGGAACAGAGGGGATTTTATTTCGGAGATGTAGTTGGTGAGGGAGGAAGGGGGAAAGAGGATGAGGGTTTGGTGGAGACATAGAGCTGGGTGTCATCAGTTTAACAGTGAAATTGGATCCCAAATTTACAGAGGATTTGGTGAGGCGGGGGGGGGGGCTAGGACAGAGCCCTGGGGCAAACCTGAGGAGACGGGGGAGAGGTTTGATTGATATGATTTGAGCTGAACAAACTGGGTGCAGCCAGAGAGGTATGATTTAAACTAGTCTAGTGGGGTGTGGGAGATGCCAATGGAAGAAAGCCTGTAAAGGAAGGGTGGTGTGGCAGATGGTGTCAGAGTCAGCTGCTATGATGAGGTCATTGGATATTTTGAGGATAGCTGTGCTGTAGGTAAGCATCTAGGTAAGGTAAGAATGGAGTTGGGAAGCAACTGTTTTCTTGAGGATCTTGGAAATGAATGGCAGGTTGGAGATAGGGTGGAAATCCATGCAGATAATTCTGAACAACCCAGGTTGGGGGATTGAATATCAGGACAACGTCAACGCAGGGTTCAGGAAGACTCCATGGACCAGCAAAGGGCTGGATCGTCGACTGTTCAAGAACCTGGTAGAGTTAGGTTCTGTCAGGCTCCTCAGTCTGTTGCTGTGGAAGAGACTCTTTCCCCCCTTCGGCCTCCCACCACCCTCACAGCATTGGAGGAAGTGGTTTCTGGTGATGAGGTTCGTTAAATATGGGGGGTTCGGAGGTTTCAGATATGGAGGTGGATGTGGTTTCTTCTTCACACAGTGAAATGTGTAACCCAGTGAAAATGTTGGTTACAGTGAAGTCGAGTTTACATTTTAATTTGGCATCCTTTTAACTGAAATACGACTCCCATCCATTAGGTGGCAGTGGTATTAGGGTCGTTAGAGAAAACCCTTTTCACAGGTATGCAGCCTCGTTTGAGGTTAAATACCAGGACTGCCCTGTACTCAGTTAGAACTGAAGAAGCCTCTTGGATGAGAGGTGAAACGTCTTCAAGAAACCTACTATGTCCAGTTGCTCTTGAAGTAACTAATTTTGGATAGAGGAAGTTTTGTTATGTAAATAGCAAGGAGAGCGTTAACAGAGAACAGAATGTTGCAGTAGTGATATTGAGGCAAGACTGTTTAAAAGTTGGTGTGAGATTAATTTTCTTTTTGAGGAATTACCTGAAAACATTGTTAAACAGAGAAGTTTCGCACACAAATATTATTTCTAAAATTCTTTCCCTCACTTCGGTAAGTTTTTCTATCGTCCACAAGATTTATTACCGCGTGAGAAACGCACTGGATGTTCTAGAACATTCTCTCAGCAGACCAGTGTACGGTTATTGAGTTTATTAGTGTAGTTGTCTATGCTTATGATAAATAATCATAAGGTAATTTTTGACAGTAAGCTAAAACCAACTGGAGTCGAACTGAACTAATGAAGTACCAAAAGTTAAGTTTTTCAATCTAATGATAAAATCATTGTTTTCCTGCCATTGTGGTGGAGAATTGTGTGTTATGAACAAAATGTTAGATGACATTCATGTGCAGGGTCACTGTAGAATTGCAGAAAGTTTAGTATCCACGGTATGTGAGACAACAGAGATTGGCAACTGGGTAACAGATACAAGACGCCTTCCCAAGACCGATTAAGACACAACATAAACTGGGGCCTAGATAACAGTAACAAAATGTATCCAGGTCAATGTCAACGCTTTCTACAATACCATGCAGGTTGGTTTTGTTAAAATCACATTCATAACTTTTTGCACATTCATGACTTTTTGCAAAGAGTTCTGTTTTCGGCTGTATATGATGGTCGTCCCAGACCTACGAAAACACATAAGGAAATTCCCCTCATTATTGAATGAGCTGAACATCAAGAGGAGATGGAAAAACACCAGCCTGAGCTGAAACACCTTTCTTCACTGGCTCTCGAAGAAGGCGGACGCTTTTTCCTTTGCTCCCTCCTTGCCC
>JAFBJS010000542.1:133971-149266 GCA_016785265.1 Paraplagusia blochii | reverse complement strand
CCAGGTAGGAGACAAAGAGGAGATTGATGGATGCAGTGAGAGAGGACATGGAGGTTGTCTGGACTGGTGTCAGTGGTTCCAGAATCTTCAAACCTGTTGTATTTGCTAAATCAATTTCAGAGATTTGTAAAAATGTACTGTTTGTTTTAATGCCTATTAATTCAATAACCATTTTATGTTTATCTTTGTACTTTATTTCATATTACCATTAAGATAAAGTATTGAAGTATTGTTTTGAACTTGAAGATGTCCAGACTGACCTAAAGCCCAGTTTTCCCAGTTATAATAACATAATTTCTTGTAAAATCCCCAAGAACAGTGAACATTATTTAACTTTCTTATTTCCAATAGACAGATTAGGCCATGAACTAGAAACAGTAAAGTATTAAACAAAATCTCAACATCTTTTTTTAATATAAATATATGAGTTTTTTTTACTTATAGTCCCACTATAAACTGTTATAATGTCATTATTTGACAAAAACTTTAATGTTTTTGTGATTCTTAGCACAGGATGTATTTGAAAACATATCTTGAGATAAAAATCTCACCTTTAAATCCTGCACCTGGATAAACAGAGGCACAGACAAATACACAGTTTCTTAACCATCATGTTATCAACTTAACAAACCCAACCAAAGTCAACTATTTCTGGCAGACAGGGAACTCTTCCTCACCCTCATCTGTTTGTCCAGATGCCTGAGTCTCCTCAGGGGAGAGCTGCTGATCCTGACTGACAGACGGTCTGCACCTATACATGTGTAGGGTGTCATTGTTGGACAGTATGGCCGTCACAGTGTGGTCAGTCATGGTTACGGAGCATCTCATTGACCTCCACCGCAGCGTCCTGGTCCGGGAGCCAGAGTAGAACCTCGGCTTCGATGGTGGAAATGTCTGGAACTAAGTTCAAGCTCAAACTTCTCTATCTTCTCAGACTGAACTAATAAAAAAAGCAGCGAAAAAAATGACAAAATCTGTAAATTTGTTCAACAGAACATTTTTACAAAAAAAACTCTAATAATGTGTGAGCGCGTGCAGCAGCTCAGGCCGTTAAAGCCGTTATGAACGGCCTCACATTAAACTGAGGTAGAGGGGGAGATGTTCACAGGTCGTTGAAGGGAGGTATTTGTGCCTCACCCGTCTGGTCCACTGAAATGAGTTTTCTCACCTCCTCAGGCTTCACCAATTACCACTCCATGTTCACAGAGTGAGGGAAACAGCACGGAGTTGACAGGGCTCCTAACTCTACCCTGACGTGAGAAAGGTGTGAATGAGGGACTTTATGAGGAAGTTCTACCATGAGAAGCTGCTCCGGTGACGCACGTTGGCAACTGGACACTTTTTGTTGCTTTAAGTTATGACCAGTGTGTTTTTTTAGTGACAACTTATCACAGTGAATATAGTAGAATTGAAACTTCAGACTACGTTTTACTTACTTTTAAATGTACATTATGTACTACTATGTAAATACACTACTTATACTACATCCCGACAGTACAGTATACACTGTAGGGGCGATACACTGATTGATAATATTGACTTAAATTATCTTATGGGCCACATATAATGACACTGCAGGACAGATTTGTGCCCCGAGCCAGGGGTTGACACCAGCATGGTCTGTATGTTGTCTGAACCAGTTCTCCAGTTCTATTGAGACGCTGTATAATTACACTGAATGTCCCTAAAAGGGAATTCAGATTCAGATTCAGAAAAACTTTATTTGTCCCGGAGGACAATTCGAAAAGATTACAAGACCCTGCACCTGCAGCAGAGTGAGTGTGCATCAGACACCAGTGTTCAGATAAAGACAGAGAGAGAGAAAGACATAAACTTACAGGGAGGGACAAGAGTTTGTCATTCAATAAAAAAAGTGCATAGAAATATTTCCTGGTATTGCCACAGGGTTGAAGTGTCATCAACTTTTTCTGCTCCTTTCGGTTTGTCAATTTTTTCAGGCCATTGCACCGTCCACACTTCATCTCCATCTCCCCCTGTCCTCTGTATCTTCAACTCTGACTCCAACTACCTCCATGTCCTCCCTCACTGCATCCATCAATCTCCTCTTTGTCTCCTACCTGGTAGCTCCATCTCTAGGATCATTCTTCTACCAATGTATCCACTGTCAGTCGTCATATCTACTGAGGTAGAGTTGGACCCACAGACCAGTGTGTTTCGTCTCCAGATTCTCTCTTCCGTCTCCCTTCTCTTCCATCCCATTCAGACTGAAGCGACTCTCATCTGGATCTCATCAGCTTGGAGCCAACTTGACATTTTTTATAGGTTATTTTTCACTCATGTAAGAGTTAGAGGTGTGGGTGGGTGGGTGGGTGGGTGTAAGGTGGGGACAGGGGGTGAGAGTGATTTAGGGTACACTGCACGGAGAGTGGAAGAAAATAAAAGCAACTTGTTGCCCTGAGGGGACTGTGAATGAGGCAACACGTTGTAGTCACACGCACTCTCAGGACAGATACTTGTTGTGTCTGCGTGTGTGTCCCGGTGTGTGTCCTTGTGATGTTTCCACATGTGGTTTTGCAGGTTCTGAGCCATTTCCTCTCTGCTTTTCCATGGGTAATGTCTGTAGCATGTGTTGGATTGTTGTGGGACGTCTGGACCAGTGTCACTGCCAGAGCTCATCTATCAACTGCAGCAGAAACCGTCGCCCAGAGTTCATTGCGAAACCCCATGTTTTGCAATCCGCGTCTGGAGGTTACACCACAGAGTCGGTAGCTGTGCAGGAAATGGATCTCAAAGTTGAACTTGCAGCATTGATGAGTCACTTTGGTTCATGTGGTCAAAGGTTTGTCCTGTTTTACAGAGAAGAAGAAGAAGAAAACAAAGCTCAGGAGTCAAAGATCTTATTTTAAGATTCTGCTGTTGGAGGTTTTTCTTTCATGGTCTGGGGTTTAGATGTTTTCTCTGCCTGCTGTTATTCCAACACCACCTAAAGTGGAGAATTTAGAAACGCAGCCCAGCGACAGTGTTTTAATGTGTGTTAGCAACTTAACCAAACAACCGTCACAGCTATTATTAACCCTAGAATATATTTATACAAGGCTACAATCAACTCCAGAGGGATTGATGAAGATGTCTGCCTGTCTGTTTGTCTGCAGTATCTACCTGTCTGTCTGTCTGCCTGCCTGTCTGTCTGTCTGTCTGCCTGCAGTATCTACCTGTCTGCCTGCCTGCCTGCCTGTCTGTCTGTCTGTCTGCAGTATCTACCTGTCTGCCTGCTTGTCTATCTGTCTGGCTGTCTAACTATCCATCTGTCTGTCTGTCTGTCTGTCTGTCTGTCTGTCTGTCTGTCTGTCTGTCTGTCTGTCTGTCTGTCTGTCTGTCTGTCTGCCTGCCTGCCTGCCTGCCTGTCTGTCTGTCTGTCTGCAGTATCTACCTGTCTGCCTGCTTGTCTGTCTGTCTGTCTGTCTGCCTGCCTGCCTGCCTGCCTGCTTGCCTGCCTGTCTGTTTGTTTGTCTGTCTGTCTGTTTGTCTGCAGTATCTACAGTATCTACCTGTCTGCCTGCCTGTCTGTCTTTCTGTCCTATCTGCCCTATCTACTTGTCTGCCTGTCTGTCTAGAATCTCTCTATAGTATCTCATGTCTATCTGTCTGTCTGTCAATCGGTCTGTCTGTCCGACCCGTCCGTTTGTCTGTCTGTCCATCTACTTGTCTACACATCCATCCCTCAATAGATACTGTACAGTATCATGTTTAATTAACCACTGATTCTTCATCTTCTATGCACAGATCATAACATTTCAGTGATTCACTAACTGCTGTTCTGAAACGATTTCTTTTTTTTTTGGCTTTCTCTTTCAGGAGGAAATGCTGTGAAGGTTTCAGGTTTGTCATGGGCCAGTGCATCCCTGAAAGTAGGTAAACCAAGCATTCAATTCACATTCTATTGAGGGATATTTTAATGCTAACTTTTAATCTAACACTTGTGTTGTGAAATAGACATTTTCATGAAACGTTTTATTGACTCCAGCATCAGATTTGTGTTGATGACAAAAACAGATTTCACCAGGGATCCATTACCTGATCAGAGCGGCGCTATCCTCTAGTGGCCACTAGAGGACACTGTTTCACAAATTGCTCAAGATCTTTTCCCGTGTCCTCAGGTGTCGATGTCTGCGCTGAGTCGCCCTGTGAGCAGCAGTGCACCGACAACTTTGGACGCGTCGTCTGCACGTGTTACCCTGGATACAGGTTTGACAGGGACAGACATCGGAGCAACAAGTCTCCCTACTGTCTGGGTCAGTGGACAATTAAAGACCAGTATGAGTGCTGCTGGAAAACAAAAATTTTATTTAATATCTGGTAAAAAAAAAAAAAGTATATCAGTAATATGTGCTTTTTTTTCATGAAGAATTAGTTCATTTATTTAAGAACATTTTCTAGAGAAATCTGTTTAGTCACATGGTTCTGTCCATTTATTATTTATATTTTATCAAATATAAATTGGGTGTAAAAACATTAATGTCCCGAAGGGGGCGCATAAAAAATACAGAAATTCATTAATTTCACCCATCTTCATCTTTGGGAGATATGTAAGTCAGGACAGTGCTATGCTCAGAGCGGTTCGGTGGACTAGCGGTTAAGGAGGCAGACTTGGGTCTGCAAGGCTTCAGGCTCGAACCCTCCATCTGTCATGTTGCCACTCAGGTGCTCTGAGCAAAGCACTGTCCGCACCCACATTTCCAGTGGACTCACCACCCACAGGAAGGCTCACAGTGTGGAGCAGTGTGATTTGGGTGTCAGTCGTGGAGACTGCTGTGCTGTTTATTATTTTCTATTTCCTCTGTTTAATTTCTCTCTTTGTCATGAATACAGTTTGTGGTTCATCCAATGACTTGTGTCCTCCACAGATATCAATGAGTGTGAGCAGCCTGGCAGCAGTGTGTGTGACCACGAGTGTGTCAACACCGTGGGCAGCTTCCAGTGTCGCTGTCGAAGTGGCTTCATACTGTCACCTGACCAGCACTCCTGCATCTCTGTGCACAACTGTGAGTTTCCATGTGGGTCAAGGAGCTGAGGTGGAGTTAGGATCAGACCATTGGAGTTCGACTCCCCATATATATATGTAAACTGAATATACATGAATACAATACATACAATTGCTGTGTATTTGACATGTATATTGTATGTATGTACAGCAAAACCAAGGAATGTATACTGTATATATTTACTTTGCATATAGGTAGACCCTTATGTATAGTATGTGTTTATGTATATGTGAATATATATCCATATATCATGGTTGTTTGTGCATGCAAAAGATTATAGATTACTTTATTATAGTTTACTTTATTATATACATATGCAAATATATCAAAAGTATATATCATGAATATAAACTATATATGGGTATATGTACACACATATGTTTGTACATATCTCCACAAATGCATGTATGTGTATACATAAAGATATATATATATTTATGTATACTGTATATACATGAATACAATACATAAAATAGCTATATATTTGAGGTGAATATATGGACATATATGTAGATAACCACAAACAACAAATGTACTGTATGTATTTACTTTACATTATACTATAACAAATAGCTAAGTTGTTGTTTATGTGTGTGTATATGTATTCATTATACGTGTATTCTATTAACATATATATGCAAATATTTAAATATATAAAGTGTACATGATCCATCTAGGTCTGTAAATACTTAAGGATATACATTTATGTATACTGCATATGCATACGTACATATACAGTATTTATGCATATACATATTGTATAAATAATGTATAAGCATACTGTATATTTACATATATGTTATTAAAATACGCGTATAATCAACAACACACCTTCTGTAATAGTTTGTACAATACAAACAAACAACCATGCAACGTGTACATATATTTTAATATATTTACGTTTATGCATGTATCTGTGGATGCAAATAGATGTATGACATATTTTATTACAGCCAGGATGTTATTATATGTGTGTGTATATATAAATGTCAAACATGACGTCTGCTGGTATAAAGTGCTTTAGTTGTAACCAGAGTGTTTTTATGACTTGTCTGAATCTATGGGGGAAGAATGTTAACGCTGTAAATGTTCTTATCCTGCAGTGAGTTCATCTGGGAAATCCGACACCTTGATGAGCGCTGGCACTTGTTCCTTCACCTGTCAGGATTTTATGAACATGAAAAACAGCCTGTTCCAGCTTAAACTCAAGCTGGGCAACACACAGTCACCCAACCTGGTAACGTGTTTATTTCCTGTGTGACACGACTTAATAGTTTAACATATATTGTGAGTGTCAGTCATACTGTGGTGGTAAAGTGTTAACAGGTAAATTATCACTGTGAACACTTCACTCTGTAGGTGTCTGGTTTGGCCAACAGCAGTGATAAACCATCTCCAGGGAGGGCAGGGAAGGGTTCTGACAGCCCATGTCCACCTGGTCTACCCGGGCCACCAGGAGCTCCAGGAGTCCCTGGTAATGTTGGTTCAAAAAAAAACTAAACAATTTTTAGTGAACTGCCTATATTGTGTTAATTCAACATTCTATCCATCTACCAGGACATCCAGGTGGACCTGGGAAAAAGGGAGATCCAGGGGAGAGGGGTCCACCAGGTCCAAGAGGAGACATGGGTCCCATGGGTCCAGAACCTGACCTTAAACATATTAAAAGAGGCCGCAGAGGCCCAGTGGTGAGACAACAAAAACAAACAAACAAAAAAAAGGTTTATGATGACAGTAGAATGTTTATTAGTCACAACTAATCTAAAACAAAAAGAGAAGAAAGAAAAAGTCCAGTTAATGAGTCAATAAAGTAATTGATGATCTTAGTAATTCAAAATTATAAATATGGTGTGTGAGTGTGAAGACAAAACATCAATTTTTTGTGTGTTTTCTTTTTTGTCTGTTCCAGGGACCACCTGGAGCTGGAGGACGAGATGGACTGAAGGTATTGTATTAATAATTTGATATTTTTACTATTACTAATGTCTTTTTCTTCAAGGGTGAAAGTCCAATATTGTTCTCTGTGCCAATGTTGCCCTCTAGTGTCTGCAGATCTGTTAAACACGATCACTTAGGGCTAAAACATTTTCTCTGTCTGTCTGTCTGTCTCTCTGTCTGTCTGTCTGTCTGTCTGTCTGTCCATTCCATTCCATTAGCTTCATTTCTATGATCCGTGAGACATGAGTTGATAACTGTAACTCTGTAATAACTCTTTGTCACCTCTAGGGGGAGAGAGGAGCTCCAGGTCCCAGGGGTCCACCTGTAAGTTTTCAGTGTTAAGTATCAATTCAAGACAATTCAGTATCAAGTCAAAATGTAGACTTTACTCAACAATATAATTAATCAATGTAACAAATAAATATTTCTAAACTGTTCATCCCTTGAATCTGTCCGTGTCCAATACTGTTAGCTCTCCCTTTTGTCCTCAGGGACCTCCAGGCTCCTTTGACTTCCTTCTGCTGATGATGGCGGACATCCGCAACGACATCATCGAACTGCAGGAGAAGGTGTTTGGGGAGCGGCGGGGCATCTCCCTGGACAGTCCCCCTCAGTCCAGTGGAGAGGTGGATTTTACAGAATGGAGTTCTGGACAGGGGGACTTAACGGTGGACACTTGACATCTGGATCTCCAGCCACAGCAACGGAGCCTCAGATCCAGTCAAAGTCTTCACAGGTGACTGACATTGGAGATGACGTGTAAATAAACGTTTCAACTCAAGCTGGAAGGATCAGGACCACAAGCTTTTTTTTTAAAGAAAAGACAACAAAAAACCCTGAAAACAAACAAACACAGCAGCGTCCATGGGAGGGCGCTGTGTTCACTCTGTTCATATGCTGTGGGATGAGTGAAGGATGTGCGTGCGGGACGTTGAGAAGAGGAGACAGAGTGTGAGCCTTCATGTCTCAGAGCTGTGCCTCTGAGCTGAACCACTTCAAACGATGAACTTTATCGTCTTCATCTCTTCCTGTTCCCCAGTCTGTAGCCGCTGACAGTTTGCCTGCAGGGCATCGGCACAAAACCCAGGAGCCGCACTTTGAGCCTCCCCTGCACCTGACTGTCGTATCCAGCCCTGCAGTCTGAGCCGCTCTGTTCTCTGAGGCAGAAACCGTGGAAACTCCTACATGGGATTCACACGAACAGACAGTGGATGAGCAGGACAAAAACAGGCGAGAATGATGAGCTGTTGACATAATGATGTTCAACGCTCCTTCTTCAAGGATCCCAGGAATAGTCTCTGCGGCCGAGCAGTTTTCTAAATATAATTCTTAAATCTCTGAGAGCTAAAAAAAAAAAAACAGATTTGTAATCCACTCATTTACAATCCAGTTGGCTGCAGATTCTGTCTATTCTTCCCTACGGGATATGGTTGAACAGAAACATCTTGTTTCAAATTGCACCGACACAAAGAAAAAAAACATTTTATGATTATAAAATGTATATATTGATATATAATTCACTGTAAAGGTTCTGAGAAACACAATTAAATGGTTTTATAAGTAACAGCTTTCTCATAATATTTCGAAAATATTGCACAATTGTTTTAGAAAATGTAATATCCATACAGTATGTGCCATCAACACTAACTGGGATCCAACTTTCCCAGAAGGTGAACCCTGGAGTTTCACTCCGAAGACAGAGACGTTTCCTCCAATGCAAAGGCCAGAAAATTAATATTTTATTTGGAAAAAAAAACAAACAATTATAGTGTAAATTGTTGCAAAAATAAACAATAAAACTATAAAAATAAATAATAAAAATAAAATAATAAAACAATAAAATAAAACACTGTAAAATGATTATTTGACATTTACGAGTTGTGTATTTTTTTGTGACTAAAGTCTAAATACCGCAGACCTTGAAAAGAACCGTGAAAATGCCCCTGAGCAGGGATTTTACTGAACTGAGAAATAAGTCATATGACGTCTTTACTCAATGTCACCAGCAGAGGGTACTAAGTGACAGTGTAAACGTCGCCAAGTGGCACCGCGTCAGGTCACGTCAACACAGCTCTGTCCTTATAGTTTCACTGAACTTTTTTTAATGCAGATATGAGTCTTTTTACTGCCTGGTTTAAAAAATCCACAGCATTCCAGACACGAAGCTGTCGTGGAAAATAATAAATCATTTATGCACTGAACTCACGCCCCCCCCGACTCATTATCCTCATAAAGCGCTGGACGGTAGCGTGGCTGAGTGTGATTATGAGTGTGGTACCAGAGGTCTGGGGTCAGATGCCTGGGTATAAACAGCTGGAGGGATAATTATAGACTGTTGGCTGTTCGACGGAGACCAGTCTGGACTCGCACCCACGACCGCTCGCTGAGGGAGACCCTCGGGAAATCTCAGTCTATTTTCGATCTTCTGTGGTTGAGTTTTATTGCTGCGTTTGATTCTTTGATCCTGACAAACGACTCGGGCTTAATTCGATCTCCAGTGTGTCTACGTGTGTGCGTGTGTGTGTGAGTGTGTGTGTTTTTTTATTACATGACAGGCTTCTCACCTAACAGCCCCGCCCCCTGTCGTGCGGTCACTGCTCACCGTGCAGCCGTTGCCAAGGCAACGTGAATCAGGAAAAACAACATGAAACAATTTATGAAGCATGTCAGTGAGAGACAGGCAGCAGAGTGAGAGAGATTAGATCATTTCCTTCACCGCTTGACATGCTACTTGGGGGGGCTTTCCTTTCTGCCTGTGGGGGGCAGCAGAGACGGGTTCAACAGTGCATGTCGGCATGAAAAAAAAAAAAAAAAAAAAAACCGGCAAGAAAAAAAAAAAAAAAAAAAAAAAAAAAACTTCACCAGCGGCTGTGGTGTGTGGACCAGAGGCTGGTGATGTGAGGAGAGCCGACTTTTATTGGACTGCAGCTTTATGATACGTGTCTAATATTTAACCTTCATTAAAGTGGACGAGTGAGCAGCTCAGACTGAGAGGAGAGTCATATTAATCATCTGGAAAAAAAATGATAGAGACTGTAAAAAAGAAGATTAAGACAGATGAACGAGTGTCTTCACAAGGTCCAATGTGACTGTGTCCCCAGGACACCAGGTCTGGGCCGGGATCAGAGGTCACAGCTGGAGAGGTGTTAGTTTGGTCTTTCCAGGACATTGCATTGATTTTCATTTATTTCAGCGTTTTATGGTAAAAAAAACAAAACAAAAACCTGACGAACAATGAACAGGGAAAACAAAAACTGAAAATTAACGTGTAACAAAACTCAAATTCTAATCATTCTTGTTGTTGGGTCTCCATGACTGGCACACAAATCACACTGCACCGTACTGTAAGGTGAGCCCACTGGGTTCAAACCTAAAACCCATTCTTTAATCACAAGCTTCCCTTGTGTTTGATTAATCCATATAATCCAGATTACCCTGGAATCAACATTCCTACATATGACCAAAAACATTTTGTCAGGTCTATGTCAGTTTTCTGTGCCTGTTTTTTTTGTAAATAATCAAAAACATGTTAAAAAAATTTGGATTTTGATTTCATTCCTGTTTCATTCCTGATCTTGATAAGGTCCTGTGGAGCAGGAAGTTGAAACTTCTATGAAGTCGCATTGGCCGATGGAGGTACCTCAGTAAGAACATGAGGGGAAAACTTAGTTTTTCTATGATGAAAAAAAAAAGAATTCTTGGAATTTCCCAAAAGTTTTAATCTCCAATTTGCGCTTTAACCAACTTGCTCATCCGCCCTTTATTTTCCAATTAGACGTTTTTCACCCTAATTTATGATTTGAACCTAACCGGGAGGTTAACCATAGACTTACAGGGGCAGCAGTCTCCACGACTGCCACCCAAATCACACTGCTCCATACTGTGAGGCTTCCTGTGGGTGGTGAGCCCACTGTAAGGTTTGTGGGACATCTCAGTGGCGACCTGAAGCCTTGCAGACCCAAGTCTGCTTCCATAACTGCTAGTCCACCACTGCTAACTGTTTCTCTTAACTTTTTTTGTAGTTTTAGTTATTTATTAGTTATTTGATTCCAATTATTTCTTGTTATTATGTTTTGATTAAAGTGTTACTGACTGGAGAGCACATGTATTTTGTTGAACAATTGACAGTGACAATAACAGATCTATCTGTGGAAATATTAAAAGACATTAATCAGGTCTTTTTCTGTTTCTGTTCTGGTTCTGGTCTACATAGGGGCAGCAGTCTCCACCGCTGACACCCAAATCACACTGCACCATACTGTGAGACCTCCTGTGGGTGTTGAGTTAAGATTGACTGATATTAGTCAATAGTTTGGGTCTTGACTGGGCTTGAGGAAACCCTTCCGTGAAGTCCTTGTCCTCAACAGAACCCTGAGTTCTACTACATTCCCGGACAACCCACTCGTCAACGATGTCAGTCGTTGACTTACTGACTGATTAATCGTCCCAAATTAATTAACACATTATGTTTTATGGCCCTGGTGCCTGAACTATATAATCTCTTCACTTTCTTCTTGTTTAAAGTTCAGCGGTATCGATGGAGCACCCGTGTGTCAACAGAACCTCGGCTTTGAAGTGGTGTTTCAGGCCGAGACGATGAAAAACCTCAGCACGGAGCAGAGCCTCCACCTGAACATGTCAGAACAGTGAGCTCATGGATCCTTGGAGAACCACACGTATAAGAGAATGTGTTAACAGAACATGGCAGTGGATCAAACAAAGAATGCAGTAAAACGCATGAGGATGTTTTTCAAAAATGTCTTCACACGACTGGGTTGATAAACTCCAAAAATAACCTGTGACTGTTTGGGTTAAAGACGTCACTAACAAACACGAACAGAAACGGAATTAAACCTTTGCCCCAACAAGTCATTTCCAAATTCCATGGACTCAGAAATGAGATTTGGAAATGTTTTGTTATGTAAGAATTTTAAGAAAAATTCATAAGAAATTATTCTGAACAGCTGAGGAAAAAAGAAAATCTGTATTTTTGTCCTTTTGCAAATCTTAAATTTAAAAAATTAAAGAAAAAAAAAAAACTGGGACACAGTCAAGAACCAAACTTAATATTTATTAAAAATGATGGTAAACTGAGAAAAAGTTGCAGAAATATCTGGAACAACCAAATCTTTATATCATCAACATATAGGAAATTAATTTAATTTTATTTTAATTTTCAATTTTTTAAATTTCTAATTTCACAGGCCAACAACGAAAAGATCAAAATGTATGGACTGTATCGTAGCTCATACACTGCAAATTCTACAAATCTAGTATTGCGAAAGTATTGCAAAATGCTTTAAGCCTCTTTCGACTATCTATTGGGGAAATATTAGCTTTGCAGGGAAAAGGTAGAAGGATAACGATAATATAAATTAAAAGTGTAATTTAGACAAGTCTGGCCGGCCGGATTATGACGCCAAACGGGCCGCCTCCGGCCCCCGGGCCTTAGTTTGCCCCGGTCTGGTATAGAGTGCCTATATATTGTGTCAGGGTTCATGGCCAGGTCTTAGTTTGACATGTGCGCTCTACTCATTATATTTGATTGCTCCGGAGCAAAGGAGACAAACTAATTGTTACCGTGATGCCACATCAGCAACACGAAATTACCCTTGATTGTTGTATATAGCAGGCAATATATTTACAGCTACTCCATAATGATAAATACATGTTTAAACAAGGGGTTTTTACCTAGTTTAGAAGGAAATATTGTTTGGTGATGAGTCATAAAAGAAAATTTATCAAAAACTCCTTTATGAAATGTGACATAGAAAATGTATTTTTTGGACCAAATTTGGACCGCAGGTCTTGAGTTTGACACACACATTGCAGGAAAAAAAAAACAACATGTATGAAAGTGAAACTCTTCAAATCTTTGAACACACCTGTGGCTGTCTGTCAGACAACATTGATGCTTTGATTTTCTGTATTAAGCTAAGAGTTTGACGGACTGAGACAGAGTTTTTGAAAACATTTTTACTGATTGAAAGGTTCGAGGTCCGTCGGGTGAAGCTGCTGCACACCTGAAAAAATACCACTGGATCAGAAAGCGTTTGTGGTGTTGGGTGAATCGCAGGTGTCCGTCATCGCTGGGTTCAGAAGATGCGTGCCAAAAAAAGGAAGAAGCACACACGCATGTAAACACGGCGTACTATCTTACATATAGACACACACACACACACACACACACACAAACACTAAGACACACATGATCTCTCTCACGGAACACAGGCATGCCACAGAACACCTGACAGGTGCAGGCGTGGTCTGTTGCGAGACACGCTATCTTGACACGCTAACTCATTCTTAAATCTGAATTACATGCCTGAGGCTGAGAGCTAAGAGCCCTCGATTACTCTCTGAAGACTGTGCCTCTTCCAGTCCTTGTCTCGGACCACACCCTCTTCCGATTGTAGGCTAACTTCTGTCACTCTGCCCATAATGGAGCTGCGACACGGCCTGAGAATAGGAGCTTCTGCGATGAGTAATGGGCTGATTAGCTGTGTCAAAAACATGCCTGCCACCAATCCCATGATCAGTATGTATTATGTGTTGCGTTGCAGGTGTCTGTTGAGAGGCCTCACGGTCAGACACTCTGATCCCTCAATGAAGACGGCGGTGGCGGACAATCTGACCCCTTTTTTGCGGTTGCCGAATCCGTGCAAATCCCCGCACAGTCAGTGTAAACACATGGTTAACGCGAGACCTGCAGGTAAACATACGAAATCTCAGCTTCCCATATTTTCTCACAGTTTGCGAAGCGGGATTTGGACGCGTTGCTGAGAACGCACTCGACTTGATTCTCCACTCTAGCGCCACTTGGCAGACTGGAGCGGTATGGAATGTCATGTCTAGCTATACAGCACATCAAAGAGTTGCCAAAAAGCTTTTAACCAACTTCACAGGAAGGTTGCGTTTGATTGGCATCGCTGTGGCAGAATCGGAAAGCAAAATCTGAGAGGCGGATTAATGACAACACGTTGTGTAAACTCCCTTGGCCTCAGGCGCTCGGTCTTAATACACCTCAGCTTCCTCTGTCATTTACAAGCTGTTTGCATGCATGTAGCAGAGCCAAGAGTGTGAAAAACCGGATGAGCCAGTCCGCGGGTTTCTAGTCTTTTCGGGAGAAGGACGGTCTTGCCTCTGGTTGCAGGACTGCCTTGCGTGAGGACAACAGCTTTATAATTTCAGTCCCATCAACCTCCTGACCTGGCCTGTGGCTGCAGCATTTTTAAGAGAGTGTCTTCCCCCTCAGTTTTTCATGCTCACAGGCGTGCATATTCATTGTCACTGACAAGTGGAAACATTTAGACTCTCTTCAACTCTCTCTGCTCCTGTGAGTCGCACACAACAACAACAGCACAGGGGAATATAGTTAGTTAGTGTCTCAACAAAAACAAATGTAAAAAACTCATTTGAATTCTCCTTCTTTACATTAATAGTTCATATGGGCGGCATTGGTGGCCTAGTGGTTAAGGAAGTGGGCTTGGTATCACTAGACTTTAGGTTTGAATCCACCAACTAGAAAGATGACACTGAGCCAGCCTTCCTTCCTTCCTTCCTTCCCTCCTTCCCTCCTTCCTTCTTCCCTTCCTTCCTTCCTTCCTTCCTCCCTTCCTTCCTTCCTTCCATCCTTCCTTCCAGTATACGGATCTTCTGATACCTTCCTTCCTCCCTTCCTCCCTCCCTTCCTTGCTTCCTATCTTCCTTCCTTCCTTCCATCATTCCTTCCTTCCTTCCTTCCTTCCTTCCTTCCTTCCTTCCTTCCTTCCTTCCATCCTTCCTTCCTTCTTTCCTTCCTTCCTTCCTTCCTTCTTCCTTCCAGTATGCGAATTTTCCTTCCTTCCTTCCTTCCTTCCTTTCAGTATGCAGATCTTCCTTCCTTTCTTCCTTCCCTTCTACCTTCCTCCCTTCCTTCCAGCATGCGGATCCTCCTTCCTTCCTTCCTTCCAGTATGCGGATCTTCCTTCCTTCCTTCCTGCCTTCCTTCCAGTATACGGATCTTCTGATACCTTCCTTCCTCCCTTCCTTCCCCCCTTCCTTGCTTCCTCCTTCCTTCCTTCCAGTATGCGGATCTTCCTTGCTTTCTTCCTTCCTTCCTTCCTTTCTTCCTTCTGTCCTTCCTTCCTTCCTTCCTTCCTCCCTTCATTTCTTCCTTCCTTCCTTCCAGTATGCGGATCTTCCTTCCTTCCTTCCAGTATGCGGATCTTCCTTCCTTCCTTCCTTCCTTCCTTCCTTCCTTTCTTCCTTCCTTCCTTCCTTTCTTCCTTCCTTCCTTCCTTCCAGTATGCAGATCTTCCTTCCTTCCTTCCTTCCTTCCTTCCTTCCTTCCTTCCTTCCTTCCTTCCTTCCTT
>JAFBJS010000542.1:98050-133908 GCA_016785265.1 Paraplagusia blochii | reverse complement strand
TGCGGATCTTCCTTCCTTCCTTCCTTCCTTCCTTCGTCCCTTCCTTCCTTCCTTCCTTCCTCCCTTCCTTCCTTCCTTCCAGTATGCATATCTTCCTTCCTTCTGTCCTTCCTTCCTTCCTCACTTCCTTCCGTCCTTCCTTCCTTCCTTCCTCTCTTCCTTCCTTCCTTCCTTCGTTCCTGCCTTCCTTCCTTCCTTCCCTTCCTTTCTTCATTCCTTCCTTCATTCCTTCCTTCCTTCCAGTATACAGATCTTCCTTCCTTCCTTCCAGTATGCGGATCTTCCTTGCTTTCTTCCTTCCTTCCTTCCTTCCTTCCTTCCTTCCTTTCTTCCTTCCGTCCTTCCTTCCTTCCTCCCTTCCTTCCAGTATGCGGATCTTCCTTCCTTCCTTACATCCTTCCTGCCTTCCTTCTTTCCTTCCAGTATGCGGATCTTCCTTCCTTCCTTCCTCCCCTCCCTCCCTTCCTTCCCTACCTTCCTCCCTTCCTTCCTTCCTTCCTTCCTTCCTTCCTTCATGCTGATCTTCTAATATTGTGTAAAAAACTTATTTTTTTTGTCATTGTGATGTTGTGATTCACACCACAGTGCACAACAAAATTTGGCCTCTGCATTTAACCCATCTTCAGAGTGAGCAGCTAATGAGCGCCCGGGGAGCAGTGTGTAGGGACAATACCATGGACATCTCAGTGGTAACTTGGCAGTAGTGGGACCAAGTCTGATTTCCTTAACCACTAGGCCACTGCCCTGGAAGAGAATACAAATAAACAACATGGACCATCATGGCTGAATTGACAGATCAAACTGATCCACGTCTGCAAAGACATTTCCTGGTCCATACACGTCGTCTTTGTCACCTTTTGGTACCGAATCGTTTTTGTTTGCTGAGCATTATTCTCACCATGTCTCATAGAGCAACTGTGAACATCCCTGCATCTCACACTACCGCCTTCTTCCTCTTCCTCCTCTTTATTTACATTCTCTGGCGTCAGTCAGACTCGTCCTGTATGATCGTCCAGTGTGAGCCGTCCAATCACACCTGACCATTCGTACAGCGTGAGCACAGGGATAAGGAGCTGTGAACTGATCACCTCTGCGATTCGCTCGTACGGTGTAGGGCAGCAGATTAGCGCTGCGATTATTATTGTTATGCAATCAGCTTGTGTCCATTCTGCACAAGAGATCTTTGTTTTGGAGCCGATTCTCAGCAAGTTCTGACTCTGGCTCCAACAACTTCACCATGTCACTTGTGCTGATGATGCTGACTGGTCTTAGAAACAGCTTTGTTCTCTCTGCCACATATTTCACAATGACTTCCTGTCAGTCATTTCCCTGTCAGTAATATAATGGGAGTATTTTACACTGGCTTGTTTTATGAGTTAAGAAAATAATAATATCGCTTCAATGACGTGTGTTTCGACAGTGTTTCCATTCTTCACAGCGAATGCAAGTCATAACATCTCCTGTCAACAGTTTCTGGCATCCAAACCTAATCTTCTATGAGCTTCTCTCTTATTTGTTCTGTGAAACTGAGGGTTTGGTTATTGTGTTGAGCCAAACCACAGTTGAGTAGCGGTGATGACATCTCGAGGAATAAATCCACTACATTTTGATGTGTCTCAGCACACATGGTACAATAACATAATATTTTAACATAAATCTAATCTTTTAATCCAGGCAGAACAATAGCTGTGTTTCCACAAACATGAATCTGCAGCATTGATTTGATTCTGCTAGAATTTCAGCTAAAAAATCTCTTACATGCATCACATAGAACCAAAAACAAATATCAAAAGTATGATAAGTATAAAAGACAGGTATTTTTCTTTTAAAAATTCTTTCACCCGTAGGTCAGAAGACCATACAGAACCAATAACATCTCACCGACCTCCAGCAGAATTAAAGTAATAAGGCAAACTAAAGTACAGTACCTCCATGTAAATGCAGCTGACCTCTACAAGTTCATTTGATTTAATTCCTTTTAAATCCTTCCTGCAGGGGGCGAGACCCCAATCCTGAGCCCTGTGGCTCCTAGCCTCTTTTTAATAACCCTGCAGTGGACCCAATATCTTGGTTAATCTATCAGAACAGTTTCATGAGTTGATAACTGATTGGAAGTAACTATGTTGAGGTCAGTTCTGTTCAGTTTCTGCATCTGTTCTGATGGCAAAACAACTGCTTTGGCCCCGAGTCAACGTCAGTGGTGTGGAACTCCAGGGTGCACCTCCTGGGCAAGTTGGAATACTGGTCAGTTTTGGGCCTTTTAGTGGTCTCACCACTTGCAGGAAGGTTCTTGGGGTTTGTGGAGACTGTCGTCCCCTCAACCTGGCAAGGGACAATCAGATAAAGATGGATGGGTAGATTGGACGGCATAATATTTACATTTAACCCAAGATCAAGTCTGAAATTTTAAGCTGCTTTACGGCAACTGTCTCAGTGTCTCTCTAACATATTGCATGGATGAAAGCACACCACCTACAGGTCAACACCCTGCCACCTCATCATCATCACATCCACATCATGACATCTCCACCAAAACTGTCTTATGACTGGCTCTAATCAAAGTAGCAAGAAGAATCTGTCTGTCTGTCGGTCGGTCGATCAACCAGCCTACCCACCTACAAACCTAACTACCTACCTACCAACCAACCAACCAACCAACCTACCTAACAACCTACCTAACCACCTACCAACCTACCTATCAACCTACCTAACAACTTACAGACCTACCTATCTACCTACCAACCAACCTACTTACCAACCAACCTACCTACCAACCTACCAATCTACCAACCAACCAACCTACCTACCTACCTACCTATAAACCTACCAGCCTACCTACCTACAAACCTAACAACCTACCTATCTACCAACCAACTTACCTACCTACTTATCTACCTATGAACCTACCAGCCTACCTACCTACAAACCTACCAACCTACCTACCTACCTACCTAACAACCTACCAACCTGCCAACCAACCTACCTATCTATCAACCTACCTACCAACCTATCTACCTACCTACGTACCTACCTACATACCTACCTCCCTCCCTCTCTCAGGGACGCCCCGTCTGTCTTCATGAAACTCTCGAAGACTTTTTCAGACAGCACCTCCGGTCCTCCTTCACCCCTACCCACTCTATCTTCTTCAGCACTTGTCTCATTTCACGAGTTCCTTTGTAGAACCTATTGTCAGTCCTCATAAATACATAAATGTAAGTAGCTCTTTAGTGGAAACACTTCATGAAATATTTATGTATATGTAGTATATAATGTATTACATGATGTTTGCTACACAATGGCTGTAAACTACGACTTATGCTCAACAATGGAGCTGGGAAAGTGATTTTCCTTGTTGTCCACAGACCAAAGAAATCATGACTGTGACTTTTTTTGTCACAAAACTAGTTTCCAATTTTTTTTCTTTATTTATTAAAGGCTAAAAAGATAAAGACAGATACAGAATGTGCTTTTCCACACCTCTGATGAAGGCAACAACAGAGCATTTCCTTTCGTGCTCACGACAGTTTGTCAATAAAACGTGGAGTATGTAATTAAGCCTGATTCCCAGTAGCTTGTTTTTGTACCTCGCCCTCTTTGGCTGTTGTTCTCCAGTCAGCCACTGTGTGGTGTCCCGATGTAATCAAGGCATAGGAATGAAACACAAATACCTAGACAGCGACAGATTACATTCAGATCCCTTTCAGCTTATCTGTTGTATAACTATGAATCATACGAACTCACAATTGGCTCTTAAGGTGGAGGCCAAAAATTGATCTTGGTGAATAGAATTTGATAAATTCTATATCTTTTACTTGTCTTTAAGGTGTTCTGAATATTGTCATTTTCCGGGCACATTATTTTCAGGAACACCACAGTGCCAACGGCAGAGGAGTCTCCATGTCATTCCAGTGCCATTAGTCAGGAACATTCACCAACACCAACCAACTGGAACCTTCTTCTCCCTTCAGCTGTCACATACATTTGGAATGTTGTGGAATGGTGGGACCGACTGCGGACGTGGCATGGTTTACCACAGCAACACTACAGTATATCAGCAACGCCATGTGTTAATGTTGCCTGGTCATATTGATAAAACCTTTGATCAACTGTATTACTTCAGTCACATAGTAGCAGAACAAAGTGAAGAAATACACACTGTGAGATTAAGATTTTAATCTCTGGGATTTATTGTAGTCGAAATCCCTGATCTTGAAGTTATGACGTTTTCATTTAACCGAGCTGTTAAACTTCTGTGCAATTTAAATCAGGAATAACTCGAGAAATATTTTCTACAACAAAACGTAAAAAATAATTGGTAAAATATTCACTTAAACTACAACTTAACTACAAGAAATTAGTGATTAGTGAGTCTATGAAAGCCTCTGTTCAACATTCATCTTCTTCTGCTTGTCCGTTGCCGGGTCACAGGGGCAGCTGGCACCACCCAAATACCCATTGCACCATACTGAGAACCTTCATGTAGGTGGTGAGCCCACAGAGTTATGAGTTATGGGGGTCAGGATGGTCACGATAATCACAGCACCTCAGTTGCAACCTGACAGTTGCTGGATTCGAACCTTGCAAACCCAAGTCTACTTTCTTAACCGCTAGACCACCGCCAACCTAATTAGATTTTTCTGGTTGAATTTTTTACTTTTGATAAAAATAACTGTTTATTTCTGGTGCTGCATGGATTCATTCATTCATTCATCTTCATCCTCTTCTCCAGTTGCACAGTTACAAAGGGAGCAGTCCCGAAATCACACTGAGCCTCCCTGTAGGTGGTGATCCCACTGGAAGTTATGTGGCTCATGATGGTGTTCTGCCTGGCAGCAGGTGGACTCTAACCTGAAGCCATCTGGACCCAGGTCCACTCGTTTAACCTCTAGGACACTGAAAAGAGTCAGAAACATTGTTAAGATGATGATTCAAATACAGCCCCTCTCTTTTGGTTCAGGGTGGATTCATTCAGACTAAACCACCTGAACTGGTTCACAAAATCAAGCTGTCAAACGTCTC
Organism: Paraplagusia blochii; assembly: GCA_016785265.1. Taxonomy (NCBI): domain Eukaryota; kingdom Metazoa; phylum Chordata; class Actinopteri; order Pleuronectiformes; family Cynoglossidae; genus Paraplagusia; species Paraplagusia blochii. The sequence continues at coordinate 128,886 of JAFBJS010000542.1, read as the reverse complement.
CCGTGGCTCTGCATGCAGATCGATCTGCAACTGACGCTGCCAAAGAAAACAGCCTGTGCACAGTCTGAAGAATCCTGAATGACAGAGAGACAGAACTCTTTGTCAAACGGCTGCTGTCATTCACAAAAAGCTTTTTCATTCATCTGTGCCTGGGAGTGTCTCCAAGATTGTTTACATGCTCACTGTGAAACATGGCAAACCAAAATTACAAGGTAATCCGTCGTCTTCCTGTTTACTTTAATGATTACTATATTCTCCCAACAATACTGCTGCAGATTAAAGGTAATTACACCAAGTGTATTTTTCACCGCTCTGTTTCACCTGCATGTCACCCCGGACACTTGTGCAGGGAACAACGGTTCCCCTGACATATATATATTTCTGCGAGTGCAGACTCTCTGTAAAATGCACAGGGCAAAATTACATACCTGCACATTGACTCACTTTTCTTTGTGCATATACAAGAAACTGAGGCGTATGCCGAACAGGGACATAGTTTGTGCCACACCCGCGCTTTAACATTTTTTCTCTTTATTACCTTACTTTACTGCCCTCTAAATACACAATGTACAGTACACAGAGTCGCATGCGATTGCTTTGTGTCGCAAATTAAGCCGTTCAGCGACCAGTGAGTGATGCAGCGCAGTGTGTGGTAAAATTTTAAGTTGTCACAGTTTTTTTTTTTGCTCCGGAGGGGGAGGCAAGAGGGAAAGTCATTCATGGTACTCATGAAGTAAAAGTCAAAAGTCTGGACTTTTATGGACTTGGGATAGACCAAAAAATAAATAAACCAAAAAAAAAACCTTAAATATTTGTTGGATTTTTGAAAATACATACACTTTTTTTTCTATCAAAACTGTTACACGTCTTTTAATCTAAAAAAAAAGTAACATTGAGGACAACTGGACATAGTTTCACAAAGAAGTTTCACCTCTTCGTCCAAGAGACTTCTTTAGTTCCTTATTTCTCTTGAATCTTGACACCCACTGGACATCACACTGGTCAATTCCCAACATATGACCCACTGTATAACCCCACAAAAACCTAAACCTGCAATAGACTAAATATCAGTGTTAGTCCGTGCGATTCATAGGTAGGCCTTCAGTGACGTCATAGTTTTATGACGTTGACTTGAGAATCCCCATATATACATTATATCAGCCTAAATATAGACATTTAAAATCGATTGTCGTAGTATTTTTGACATAAAACTCTGCCAGTGGCCAAGTAGTTGACAATTTGTTTTGTCCCCACCAGGTTCCGGGCAAAAAAAACATTCTGAACTGGCACATTTGCCCAGGATAGTCAGCTTTCCCCTTCTAGGTAGGGCCAGCTAGAAGGCTCGCTGGCCCTACGTAGAACACTGCGTAGAACCTACATACAACTAGCTAGCTGAAATATGATTGGATAAAAGTTTTCCCCCAACATTTTAAATGTACAAACTCTTTTTATATTAATATAACATAAATAATAATGATATTTTATTTGAATATATTTATGAATAAATTTGTTTTTCTGAATATGGCCAGCAGAGAAGGCTTTGCTGGCCCTCACAGCCCACCACTGCTAAATATGTATGTGCATCCACCTCCTACACTATTCCATAAACTGCACCTTCTTTATTGATTCTGTGGTTGGCTCTGCCCTGAGATGTGTTTTGTTTTATTTTTTTATCTTGCCTATCTTGTCAACTTGTATTTGCATTCATACTTGGCCAATGAATTTCATTCTTCTGGTTCCAAGCTATCGATTTCTTTCACAAAAATGATTGAATTTCCTTCTGGTGTAATCTGCTATCTTAATACACCGGCTCTAATCTGTTATCCCTTCCTGCGAGGCTCAAGCTCCAGCCACGCAGCGACCCACTGATTGGATCGTCTATCTTCTTCTCCCGGTGCTTCTTATCTCCCCTTCTTCAACAACCTCCATCTCCAAATCGCAGTCTTATCGATGGGGGGCGCTTTAAGTAACGTTGAGCAAATGAACATCAGAGATCAAAGATCAAAAGTCCGACAGTAAATCTCTGCGCTACATTCACCCGAGGCCAGGCGGGATTTTTTTTTTGTAACTGCTACAGTTATGATTGCTCATAAATTACTTTGGGAAGCTGAGAATTGGCTCCAGATCAAATGACAATAATTTCTGGGTTGACAGGCAGGGTGATGGGCTGTTGGCAGATCTATTTGTATCCTCATCTGATGTGGCAGTAGAAGGAAGACTGTGTGAACTTTTCATCCTGTCACCACTTGTAACGTGACATCAGTAAACATTCTTTACGTGACGGCCCCGTCTCATAGGAGGCAAAGTTTATAATGGGATTTCCACGTTTCACGTTTGGAGGACTGACAGTTCAGCACTGCTGACCTGGTCAGGTTGAAGAGAAGCTAAAGTCCGGGATGCACAGTATTTTCATTTTCCAATGGTGGCAGCCTCCTGCTGCTCACCCTTTATGAGTGAATCGTAGGGTTGATCGGTAAACTCACCGTTCGTGTACTTTACTTTTTCAACCAACCTCTGTGATTTTGTGTTGTTTACATTGTTTTTTTTTGGGGGGAAGGAGGGGTGTGAAGGAGTATTTCCAGAACCCAGAAAATGGGTGGGCCCCCCAAAAAATCAGCGGGGCCCAACCCCAAACTATTATAGCCTAAGTTTGATAATGTACATCATCCCTCGTTACGACATGGTCAGCCCTCTCATTGGAGAGTTGGGGGCCTGACTGACTGGGCGGGCCTAGGCCCATCCGGTCCCACACGTGGCTACGCCTACGTCAGCAGTGGTTATTATGGACGAATGACTCGGCAATGACTCGATTCCCCTTCATCTGTGATTGCCCAGCCTGTGCCATCATTCATTGTTTTGTTGGTTGTGTTGATTGATCGGTTTTATTAACACATGACTGTGCAACGACCAATTGATTGGCTCGCTTATGGAAAAGGAGGAAAGGCAGAAAAAGAAGGAAACTTCTTGTCATTGTGATATTGTGATTCATTCCACTGCACACAACCAAATGTCACCTCTGCATTGAACCCATCACCAAGGTGAACAGTGGGCAGCTTTGAGCGTCCAGGGGTCAGTGAGTGAGGACGATGCCATGCTCAGTGGACCTCAGTGGTAACCTGCAGTTGGTGGATAAGAACCTGGACCACTAGGCCACCACTGCCCCTTATGAGGGAAAAATTAAGATAGGAATAACAGACAGATGGCCGCTCTTTGGCAGAAAACAGCTCCCCAAAATTAAACATCTGTCAGTCCAGGACGGGACAGGACAGGCCCCCACTGCCCCCCATGTCTGTACTATACACAGCAGGTCTGGCTCCTGTAGCCAGAAGTCCTTTGAATAAAAGTGTCTTCCAAATGTATTGTAATGTAATATAATATAATGTACTGTAAATGATGATGAGGAGGAAAACCAGCCACTAGGGGGCACAGTTTTTTTAGTGCTGGTCCCAAGCCTGGAAAAAGGGTAAGGATTACGTCAGGAAGGGTATCCGGTGTAAAACTTAGGCCAAATCAAAGATGCAAGAAAACAAAATGTTTTCCATACCGTGATGAAAATTGTTGAGTCGCTGTGGAAACCCCTGAGAAAAGAGGTAAGACATGACCATGTCTTGGCAGACTTGGTCAGTCTGTTCTGTCAGTTCTGCCTTGCTGCTCTGTGTTGTTTTCTCCTTCAGATCTATGTTTGTGCCTGGGCAGTGTCACAGGTGGAGGTAAAAACTGGGGTCAATCGATGATCAATCGAGAAGATCGTGATAAGAAGCCATTTTCGTCAACTTGGAACTAAGCACTTGTGGGAACAATACCCAAAAGATTCCACTCTCAACAACCGGTTTCACTCATCAAAGAGGCGTGTGACCAAAACCACGACGACAATGACAGTAACGACCCATTTATACCCACCAAACGACTTCACAGGTAGCCCCAGGTCCACCAACAGGAGGGACCAGAAACACCCCTTTTTCCTCACACACAGGATAGAACTTGTGTTACTCCACACTAGAAGTTACAACTGAAGAAGCCTCTTGGGTGAGAGGAGAAATGTATTCCAAAAAAAAAAAAAAACGAATGTCCAGTTGCCTAACTTAACTCGTTAACCCTTGACCATGACCTGGATGACAGAGAACCTTCATCGAGGTGATAATCATTTGTCTTAACTCGTTGATCCTGCACGATGTGAGTCACATGACTGAGCCCAACATCAGGGCCCGATCACAGCAGCTATGACTTCAGTTGTGATGTCGGTGATATGTTTACTTCTCAGAATTGGGTGGATGTGATGAGCAACTGCCCTGCAGAAATTGAAATTTATTTAATCATGGTTACACCCATTGGCAAGACAGAGCTCGATCTTGTCATTCTCTCACACAGTCAAAATTCTCATCCATACTTCTGCACATACCAACTGCAACCAATATGCGTGCACGTTCACACACACACACACACACACACACACCACAGCAGGTGTTGCGACACACACCCGTTGCATGCCAGGTGTGGTGGTTCCTCCAGCAATCAGTCTTTTTTGGGATGTTTGTGGTATTTTTAAACATCAGACCTGTTTCCCTTTTTTTGTCTGTGTCTAAATGATTAATAGGAAATAAAAATGTTGGAATTGCTCCAATGTTTGGAGAGATTCCTGTCAGGCAGCAATGAGGCAATAAATTGACGTGGCTCCTTTGCACGGTCTTTCGCAGGCTGCAGCTGGGCTGACAAACGCACCAAAGCCATGGTTGCTTGTTGGTTGAATAAAGTTGATAGGACACCGTGACATATCATGTGTGAAATTCCGCTGACGTCTAATTGTGATACTAACAATTGTAATAATGATTGGTTTCCTATCGGAAGCCTATTTTACAATGACAGTGATGACACCATAATGATCCCAATCAGCACATCTATGTGGGCCGCGTGTGTTGACTTGGGTTGTGTGTTTGCACAAACGACTTGACTTCTGGCACCTTACCAAGGCCCCCCAGGGGGGCGCACCCCACTATTTGAGAACAATGACTGAACCACAGAACTGGTCCCTGTGCCCTGGGCGTGATATCCAGCAAATACAAATAAATACTTGTATAAATTCACATTTCATTTTAAATATATGCAACAAACAGCAAAAAAAATCCTTGCAGTAACTCTGCTGACCTCTAGAGGTTGTAGAGCCCTTGTTTAAAGCCTCGCTTGAACATTTTTCAAGTTATGGCTAGAATTATTCCCAACTTTTAAGATGTCAGTGGATTGGGAGGTTTTTTACATGTTAATGATCATGACATTAGAGCACAGACAGGAAGGTTTGGAAAAAAAGCAAGATAAGCCAGATTGAGATGGTTTGGACATGTTCAGAGGAGGGACAGTGGATACATTGGTAGAAGAATGATCCTAGAGATGGAGCTACCAGGTAGGAGACAAAGAGGTGAATGATGGACATGGAGGTAGTTGGAGTTAGAGTAGAACATACTCTAATACTCTAATACAATACAGAGGACAGGGGGAGATGGAAAATGTTGTCTGACCGTGGCAACCCCTGAAAAAGAACGACTCCTCCTGTGGCACAGTACACACATATATATATAAAAATTATATATATATACATTTTTTTCCAATGCAGATAACTGTAAACTAATCAGAAATACTTTTAGAATTACTACTCTACCTGCCAATGTCTTTTTTTTGGTGCAATATCTACATAGAGGCCCATTTGCAGTAACTATTACACCATTGTTACTCCAGTGAGTCAGAAGGCTAATGGAGGATTAGAAAACCATTGTATAACAGTAGCACAGCTAACATGACGACAATGCTGCTATTGCTGCTATTGGAGGATTTCTAGATGAAAGAAAAGGACAAAACACATTATTTCAAATAATTATTTCTGACTTGTGAAAGTCTTGACAATATTTTCTATTAATTTTACAACTCTAACTACATTTCACTAAATGAAAGTGTGGCTTCTCATTGAAAAACCTGTCAAAAGGATCTGTGTGACCTCAAACTTCTGAACCACAGGGTCCCCTTTTCAGGGGTTACTCTGTGTGCAATTACCTCCACGTCCTCCCTCACTGCATCCATCAATCTCCTCTTTGTCTCCTACCTGGTAGCTCTATCTCTAGGATCATTCTTCTACCAGTGTATCCACTGTCCCTCCTCTGAACATGTCTAAACCATCTTAATCCATAGCGACTGCTGTCTCTGCGTGATGAAAATCCTGCTTATCCATTACCGGGTAACAGGAGCAGGGGGTGCAACCCAAAAATCACGTTGCACCCTATTCCTGTGGGTGGTGAACCCACTGGAAGTTATGTGGGTCTGATCGGTGCTGGGCCACCACTGCCACCACAATAAAATGATATAATGCAATATAATAATTTATTAGTCCCATTTTAAGGAAATGTTCAACAGTAAAAGCCATGTCTGAATCCTGCTGGTAGCCCCATCTAACCTCTGTGTAATGTTGTAGTAAAATTATAAGAATGTTCTCTCAACATTCCTGCATCATGAGCAAAATCTTTGATCTCCTCGTGCGTGAGGGTCTGACAGTTAACAAGCTGCTGGATTACGGCCTTTCCTTATCACACATGCCAGCGTTAACTCACCTCAGACTATTTTAGCCTCTTTCTGCCTGGATTGCATTATGTTTACATGCTGACGTACGTGCATTGTAATTCAACTGCACGCTAATAATAAGCTGAACTCATGCAAACCTCGCAACCACACACAGATCGCTGTCAACAACAACAACAAAATCACCTTTTTCTCCACCTGTTTCTGTGCCTCTTACTTACTGAGTGGAAGAAAATAACTTGTTGGGACAAATCAGCACATAATTTAGTTATTTATTAGATTTTTCAGTTTAATTAAATTCACTAAAATACCCAGAGACTGTATAATTACGGTGTGCGATGCCTGTTTAGTGGCTAAAGCGGCGTTATCAGATGTAGTTTCATCATCCTGCTTGCATTCTCCCCATGTGTGTAGTGATTCTAGTGCATGCATGCACAAATGATTAATGTGAGTGGCAAAGAGAACTGATTTAGGAGATAAAGCTTGGCACACAGTGGCCTCTGTGTTCCACATACCTGCAGAACAAGAACCTCCTCTCGCCAGGAATTATTCAAGTCATCCAGGGAATCATTTAGTTTAGATTCTTACATAAAGTCAAACTTCTTACTCACTTTTAGAGACATTCGCAGGATGTTGCACAGAAATGTCATGAATGTTTACAATATGTTTGAATTTGTTTTAACTTTTTTTTTGGTTCAACTCAACCCTGTCAGAAATGAAGCCCTAAATTGTGCATGTGTGATGCATTTATGACGATCCCGTGCCGAACTACTTTTAAGGAGACAGAATGTGAACTGCAGGCTAGTGGACAAAGGTCATGTCCCAGGGGCTACACACAGTCGAGGTGCACTTTAGGAAGACCATACATCAGGGGTGCCTAATAGGTAGATCAGGATCTACCAGTAAATCTCCAAAGGAGAGTTGCTAGATCCTGAGCAGCAGCATTAAAATCAAACAAAAAAAAACAGAATTATATATAATAATCATTTTAAGATGCTGATCACAGGTTAAAGGCTTAAGTCCCAAGTGAAAATCACTATAACACACGTCATATGTTACTGTAGAGAGTAAGATGTCCACTTTATATAGATAAATGTATTTGGATTTTTCAATCTAGGTAGATATCACAAAAAATGGTTTGTTTTCCTAGTTATACTGGTTATTTTCACTATCTGTATTTGTATGTACTTTCTTGGAGGCACATAAAGTTTTAAATACTTTCCTTACTTTTTTTGTTATGTAAAAGTTAAGTACAACAAACTAGTACCTGTGGGTTAGTTTTTTTGATCCTTTCAGTGAGTAATTATCATGTATTGAGTGAGAATATTTAACATTTAGCTTTTTTCAAGCAGTTTCCTCATGTCTGTTGATGTAAAATGTCTCTGACACTAAGTCCCAGGACCCCAAGAGTTCAGGGGATTAACGCGCACTTACCTCAGCAAGTAGTCGACTACTTAAATCTGTCATGTGACCCGAGTTCAAGACCAGGTTAGTGTCTGAAACTACCTAACAACTGGTTACCGCTGACCTTTGGTGTAAAGCAGCTTAGCTTGGCCGGCTCCTTAATTTATTAGATAGACAGACAGACAGACAGACAGACAGACAGACAGACAGGTAGACAGGTTTTCATTGTGATCCATGCCCATTAACCCATCACCAAAGTGAACATTGGGCAGCTTTGAGCGCCAGGGGAGCAGTGAGTGAGTAGTGCCATGCTCAGTTGTCATTAGTGGTAACCTGGCTATTGGTGGATTCGAACCTGGAACCGTCTAGGGGTCCCCAGTCTTAACCACTTGGCCACCATTGCCCCAGATAGATAGATAGATAGATAGATAGATAGATAGATTTTTACACTTTACACTTCAGCCAGACATAGGGAACTGTTTTGACTTTAAGAACATTCAGGAATTCAGGGACACTCCTCTTCTGCAGAGACTATCGAGGACGTGGGGATTAAGTTGGCAGCGTCAAGAGGCTAAACAATGAAATGTAGGAAATCAGCGAGGCAGCAGTTGTTTGTACAATGTCCAAGAGGTTGCTGCAAAGAAAGTTCACCGACGCTTCTCATTCAACATCAAGGAGCTTGGTGCTCCAACATTTCCTGGAATGCACAAAGGTAAAAAGCATTATCAATCAGAGAGTGAACAAAGTGAGGGCACAGAGTGTGAACCCGCAGCAGTCCTGGACATTATTAAAACAGAGCCAGAATGTCTTACTTAGAACTGCTGCAGCATTACCAGGTATGGAGGAAGATGTCTCGGAGGGAGGTGCTGCTGAAACCCTCAGACAACTCTGCTTTTGCATACATGAACACTGAAAAACTTTCTGGAAATTAGAGAACGCCTCTGTTCTGAAGTGGAACAGCCAGATTGGCAGGAAGAGCTGAACAGGATGATAGATAAACTATACAACATAACAAACTGACATGTCCTCAAGAGGAAGAAATACATCCTCAAAGTTGTACAAAGAGGTCTAATTACATCAAACACACCATGCTGTGAAACTGTAACCCAATAACATCAACAACAAAACACACCGGTATTTTTCAGGCTTTTTATTAATGGGTATTTTGCAAATACTTTATACCAAAAATGCATTTTTGTTAGGTAGTAGGTTCCATATCTATTGGCAAAAAACACTTTTGGAAGGAAGGAAAGAAGGAAGGGAATCAAACTCCTTGTCATTGTGACATTGGGATTCACTCCAGTGCACACAACAAAATGTGACCTCTGTATTTAATGCATCACCAAAGTGAACAGTGGGCAGCTTTGAGCGGCCGGTGAGCTGTGGGTTGGGACGGTGCCATGCTCAGTGGACCTCCATGGCAGCTGGTGGACTTGAACCTGAGACCCTTTGGTTCGCTTTCTTAACCACTAGGCCACCACCACCTAAATTACTCACTTGAAAGCCGGCCGATTCAAGGAACAAAAAACAAAAATCCAAAACTTTTGCCATTTTGCAGGAAACAGAAACAGAAAACAGAAACACTAACCTAAAAAATTACTGGTTAATCATTTCTTAAGAATCCTGTGTAGCCTATTATCAAAGTCAGTCGTCTCCTAAAAAGTTCCAGGAACCCTATTTTGGTTCTGAACAAGTGGTTCTCAACTGGTCCCACTCTGGGACCCACATTTTCCTGTGGTCATTAAGTCACGATCCACTCTCACAGAATTCAAACCAAGCAAATTCATTTTCTAAAAAAAGAAAAAATATATATTTTAACAAAAATTTTATTCAGCACAGTGTGGTTTTCAAAATAAGAGATTTCCTAAAAACAAAACACATGCTCAACAGCTGATACACATTATTTTGATTTTTGACCAGCTGTTCACAACCCATTCGGAACGGGTCAGGACCCACCAGTTGAGAACCACAGATATAAATTACTGTCACGTTCAAAATACTGTTTCTTTTCTGAACCAATTGGCAAAAAATTCAGCTTCCAATCCTTGGCTACCATAGACTTTTAAGGAGAATAAATTATTTTGATTGGCAGCTACACTGTTTTTTTTTTAGAATGAAATGAGAGAGGTTTGAACCAGTCACCATTACTTTTAAAAATGCATTTCTGTTCCGGAACAAATATTTATGTTTCCGGTTTTCATTTTCGTTCCTGGAACAAGTTTAAAGCCCTGCTTGGAAGTGAAAGAACATAAATACAAACCTAATCTGTGATTTAGTTTAGAACAGATTGAGATTTTTATATTCCCGGGAACAAATGTTTGTAGTTTTCATTTTATCTATTGTTTATTGCAGACTTTACGGCTCTGTTATCTGCCACCAAATAATCAGGAGAATTTCCAGACAATGATACCAGTACACAATTGACAGCTTTCTTTTTTTTTTTTTGTCATAAAATAAAGTCAGCCTTGAGTCAGTGAGGAACAGTTAGCCATTAGCACGAAGATGGAAGTGACTTCATCTTTTTTCGTCTATAACTGTTCATTTTCACACACCGTAGCGTGATGTCTAAAAAACGGTTGTTTGTTTTGATAGAAAATTGTGGCCGATACCTCCCTCTGCTCTTTCTGTACACAACCTCCAGACCCTTGGCTCGGACCGAGCAAACACAGTCTGCACGCAATGCACAATGATTAACCCACAGATCGTCTATGGAGGGAGTTCTCACTGCAGCGGAAATATAAATGACCTAAAGTCTTCCTGGAAAACCCCCACAAAAGGCGTTTTGTATTTATGTAAAAGTTTCCACTAAGCTTCCCGCTCTAGTTTTTCACCTTTTTAGCAACAAATATTTGGTTTCATTATTTACTTTACATTTTTACACGACTGACGCGAGGGTGGAAGTAGTGGCGGGAATATAGCACGGCGGTCAGCGGTTCCTCCTACTCTTTAAATAAGTGAGTGGAGTAAGACCTCTTACCTTGAATGACCCTCTGTGGATTAACCCATATGACGGGCCGGTTGACGGTGCTGCAGACTGGGCTGCGATGGAGGTTGGAGAGAGGGTGCGCGCGTGCGTGTGTGCACGAAGGGGGCACGAGAGGTTAATTTCCATAATGCATGACTGGTTTTGCGTGCAAAGCTTATCTATATCTTATTTACAGATGGAAAAAAGAACTTCTAACCCAGAAGTAACTCTTCTGGACTGAAAGTATCCACTAACATTCATCCTGTAACACAGGTGTAAAACTCAGGCCCGAGGGCCAAATCTGGCCCGCAGAGTAACTATAACCCGTGTAACCCTTTTATACAGGCAGAATGAATGAGGTAATAGTGACATATGCTCTTTGTTACAGAAGATACATTTTGTTTTTTTGTTGTTGGTCTGTTAAAAAGATTGAAATGAAAAAAAAGAACTGGAAATACTATAAATAAAGAGACGGGAGAAGAAACAAATACCACTGATGTGTGTTTTATTTTCATTTCTCGTGTGTTGAAAATATGAAACTTTAGCTGTTGCAATGCAAACAATTAATATCTGGAGAGGAGGGAAAACATACATATTTACAGTAAATCTTTCAATACTTAGTTTTGTCTGCGTGGCTTCGTAATACACACACAGTAACACACATATAAGTACACACATATTGTTAATGTGTGTATTTATATATATATATGTTACTTATTAATTAGAATATGTGTATTATATGTACACATTAATGCATGATTTTTCATTATTATTTGCTAACAGATGATGAATCTAAAATGTTGAACTGGTACAGTAGTAGTAGTAGAAGTAGCAGTAGTAAAAACAGTAATAGTAATAGTATTGTAGTATAGTATAGTATAGTAGTAAGAAGCAGTAAAAACAGTTGTAATCGCAGTAGCAGTATTAGTATCAGCGACAGTAGCATTAGTAATAACAGTACTAATAACATTTTTAGTAGTAACAGTTGTAGTAGCAGTAGTAAAAATATCATTTGAAGTTGTAACAGTATTAGTAGCGCTAGTAATAACATTGGTAGCAGTAGTAATAACAGTTGAAGTCGTAAGAGTTATAGTAGCAGTAGTAATAACAGTAAAAATAATAATAACAGTTATAGCAGCATCAGTAATAGAAGTTGGAGTAGTAGTAATAAAAGAAGCAGTAAAAATAGCAGTAGTAGCAGTAACTGTAATACAAGCAGTAGTAATAACAGTAGTAGCAGTTGCAGTATAAGCAGCAGTAGTAATAACAGTTGTAGCAGTATCAGTAACAGCAGCAGTGGTAATAACAGTTGTGGTTGTAGCTGTATTATTAGCAGTAGTAGAAACAGTGGTAACAGTCGTAGTATTAGCAGCAAAAGTAGCAGTGGTTGGAGTAACAACAGTAGCAGTACTAATAACAGATGTAGCAATAGCAGCAGCAGCAGCAGCAGCAGCGTCGTCCTTTGATTGATGTCCATTCTCCGTGTCAGGCTGAAAATGAGACAAATATTCACACACGCACAGCGTGCGGGTCATGACTCCTCGCAGACACGCATCCTCAGGGGTTCCCCTCTTTATGATCTCGCCCTTCTTGGCCCCGACTATTTAAACGCAGTTATGACACCTTCGTGCTACGCCGGAGAGGGAGAGGTGACAGAAAGATGGATGACCGAGATATTTCTGCACGCAACTATTGTTATTGCCACGGAGCGCAAACACTGGCCTGCATTAGGACAGAGGAGGTCTGTGGGGTAGAAGGGGAGGAGGCGAGGGGAAGCCATTAGCTCAGTTACTAATCTGGTATTCACGCCTGGTCAGGAAGGGAAGGTGATCCTGCTCCCACCCACCCATATAGTCACTCACTCACTCACACACACGAACTCAGTCTCTCTCTCTCTCACACACGCACGCACACACATGAAACATTCCTCCCATGCAAATACACAATAATACTTCTCCCTCCTTCTCATTTATCTTTATTGAGTTGGTGGTTGCGTGTGAAAGTCATAATAGCAGGTAAATCCTGAGGCTCTGACGTGGTGACCCACTTTGACCCTCTCACCTAGAGTTCCTGACTAAAATCTATTTTCCTCTGCTCTGCTCTGGAGTTGACTAACTGACTGGGAAACATCTGAACATGTGGTTTCACAACCAGTCAGGAACACTGGGATTTTACCGCAACGAATGTAAAGAAAAATCAGTGATGATGCAAAATGAATCCAGGCCAAATTGTGAAATCGGCGGCTTATGTCAGAGGACAGGTTGTTTGTCTCCATATAACCTATAATATCCTACAATGTTGTCTCCACCTCCACCTGTTGAATACAAGGGTTCTACTCAACTCTTAGAAAGTTGATGAGAATCTTTTCATGGTATTTCAGTTAGAGCAGTGGTTCCCAACCACTGGGCCTGGGACTGGTACTGCTCCGTGGGTGAATTGGTGCCGGGACGCAGAGAAATAATGTTTCCTTTTGGCACCATCTGGCTATGACTTCCACTTGATCCATACCCATATCAACAAAAGAACTGACCAATAGAATGGCTAGGATTCCATCATCAATAATGCAACTATATTTGATAAGGAAATATTTTCTCAGTGAAGACAACAACAATAAACTCAAAATGATGCAGAGTCATTAATACAAGATTCTAACCTTTTATACCGGTCTGGTAGAAGAAAGTTATATGCTGTGTGCACTTGAGAAATCCTTGTTGTGTGCATGCACAGTTAATTAGGGTAGGAAGATTTTATAGGTAGGAAAATATTTCAGAAAACCAGAAATTAACTTTTATTAACGGGTATTTATCTGCCACAACTTAACGACCGGTCTGCGTTATAAAATAAAACAATGCATATCTGGATTATTTTTTATGTATATATTTATATAGTGAAGAACATATTTTTCACAAACAAAAGTTATTTGGAATTTTTGGAATTATTGGAACATTTGGCAACATTTGATTAGCTGAGGAAGACATTGACTGGACTGGGTCACTGAAGTCTCTTTAAAAAAAAGTCTTCATTTACTGTTATACTACATATTTAAATATGAAGTTTAACATAATATGTTGGTTTGAAACCAATTTGTTGTAAACAAGTAGCACCACAGCAAAAAAAATGCAAAATGTAACTTTCTGAATGCTGGCAATGATTGAGTCTCACACAATATTTTTAGTCAGCAGTGGTGGTTAGTGGTTAAGTGGCCTAGTGGTTAAGAAACAAACTTGGATCAATGCTTCAAGTTCCAATCCACCAGCTGCCATGTTGCCAGTGAGAGGCTCCGAGCATAGAATAACTTCTTGTGGGCTCAGCACCCACAGGAAGGCTCACAATAAGCCAGCCATGGACAAGCAGAAGAAGATGAATGAACAATATCTTTTATCTATGCATTTAGGAGACACTTTTATCCAAAGCAACATGTATTGAGCGGTTGGTGGCCTAGTGGTTCAGGGAAGCGTACTAGGATCTGGTTGATGACAATGACAAAGAGTTTGCTTTCCTTGCTTCCTTCCTACCTTCCTTCCCTTCCAATGTCATTCAGTGTTTAACATGACACATTAACTACTTACACTCATTCACTTATCAGTTACTGGGTCGCAGGAGTTGCAGTCCCCACTACTGCCACCCAAATCCCACTGCACCCTGGGCCCACAGGAAGTAATGTGGCCACCACAGTGGTCAGCTGGTGGATTAGAGCCTTGCTCTAACCACTAGGTCCGATTTTACATCAAATTATTCTACAGTATATAGATAGTATAGATAGGAGACAAAGAGGAGATTGATGGATGCAGTGAGGGAAGATTAGGGACTAAAACATAGGGAAAACATGTAGTTTTATATATTTATTTTATTTTTATCTTTATCTTTTTCCCCACTTCCTTAGCCTCTAGACCCCCTCTGCTGCTCAGCCCTAACATTGAATACCAAATGTAAGCCACAGGTTGCAGACCTTCAGTAGGTGGTCCAGGTCCAATTTCTCCCTCTTCCATTTTAACCTGCACCTGAGACTTAAACTCTGTTTTGTTTTGGTTTTTTTTATTTCCATCCACTTCAACTTGTCAATCACAAACTTCAATAATCACATTTTCTTGCCTTGGCTGAGAGACTTTGTTAGAACATTTCCCACTCTTTTTGAATGACAAGTTGCATCCTCTGTGAGGCACATTCCTTCATGACTACAATTTGCGTCCATTTCCTCAGGCTGTTATCAACAGAGAAACACATGGACCGTTGGTTTTGGTTCACATTAGCAGTGATGCCTCAGACTTGGATCCTCCACGATCAGGCACATTAGAGTATCGCTGGTCCAATCATGTCTTTTTTGGAGAAGCTAAAAGTACCTGTGGGGAACAGATGTCCAGATCCCACATCCAGGAATGTCAGCTATTTTTAACCACCTGTTGATTTGGCCTTCAGGGAAAAATAAACAAATCTGTTTGCTGTTTTGAGAACCTTTTTTTGGGATCAGGTAACGTAACACCAAATGCAAGCTTTGGTTACACATGGCATTAAAAAAGACTTTTAAGGTATTTGTGAACAACAAATAATACTTTATTCTTAATATCTAAGCTGATTTTCCCCTTAAAATACCCCCCACACTGTAGTCGGTAGGACTTTCTGAAAGTTTGTATTAAGTCTCAGGCAACATTCATGTGAAGTGTCATGACCCGCAGTCCAAAATAATCCTATTAACGTTTGCTTAGTTGGACACATGCAAGAGCTGGGGCCTGCTCACCTTCACTGGTTTTGTAGCCGCCAAGCCACTGTTCACTTTGACAGCCAACACAGCATTGTGTGTTTGTGGATTTTTGGCATCAAGCTGTAAGAGATTCTGGAAAGTGGATTCAATAAAATAGAAGAACTTTAATAAGTTGAGGCTGTGGTAGTACAAAAGCAGAAAAAAATCCACTAATCCTGTCCTGGTTTTAAAACTGATAGAAATCAACTAAAACATTTTTTCTCTGTAGACTAAAAGCAAAATTCAATTAAATATGTAAGAATTTCTTAAGCTTTTTTTTAAATTTCAGGGAAAATAATAATGATGGGTTCATCATCACCAAACATCACTTGGTCTGATTTGCAAAAAATAAAACAGTATTATGATTACTCAGTATAGTAGCGACAGGAAAGTATTTTTTACCTATAGTTTTTTAACTATAATAAGAATGTACACATAAATATTAAAGACAGCTCCTTGTTCTTTGGCCAATATAATACTAAACGACAAAACTGGATCAATCCCTAGCAAAATGAAATAATTTATATTAATAATTTACCTTGTTGTTTAAATATATATTCTATTGTTTTATATATTTTATATTTATTTTTTATTTTTCATTCATTCATCTTTTTTTGCTTGTCTGTTGACTGGTTGCAGGGGCAGCTGGCGCCACCTAAATCACATTGCACCATATTGTGAGCCTTCCTGTGGGTGGTGAGCCCACAAGAAGTTATGTGGGTCGGAACGGTGCTATGATCAGAGCACCTCAGTGGCAACCTGGCAGCTGGTGGATTAGAACCTGAAGCCTTGTGGACCCAAGTCCGCTTCCTTAACCACTGCCGACATCTATTTATTTGTTATTTGTCATTTAATACCAGATGTAAATGCTAATTTCTAATGGTTGTCCCTCTGCAGCAGGAAAAAGACAACGTAGCAAGGTAACCACACAGCCATGTATGTAAAAACAGACATAGAATAGTTTAACCACATGTACAGTAGTCAAACAACAGCACACAGCAACCAGACCCAGTTCTTAAAGCCCCAGATTTATCTTTTTATTAATGTTTTATTCACAGGATTTATTAGATTTGACCGGTTCTGATAGAGTTAGTCGGTGAAGCAAATTCACTTTGTTACGGGTGGTGGCTGCTGCTTTGTCATTTTGAATCCTTATTATAAGGTAAAGTTTTATTTTGCATTCAGCCTTGAGAAACCGTGAGTCCTTGGGAACATGCACCTCTGATGTGTGACGCTGCAATAATGTAATGCATGTGACACCTGACATACAATACCTGGGTGAGAAATTCCATCTTTTCTTTTCTGACTTCCTCAAAGTCAAAAACTAATCTCTCTTCCTGTATTTGGAGTTATTAGTTACAATAACTACACACATGTGTGTTTGGTTTTTTATTTTAATTATTTATTCAGGAATTTCGCAATGCTTGCGATTCGAAATAAAAGCGCAGGTGTGCTGAGAAATTGCTGAGAAATTAAGTTAATTAAAAGAGAAACATAAACAAGCCCTGAACCATGGCCGGCATGCAGAGAAAGAAATTTACACTCTGGAGCAGAGGTACACACCTGCTCTGGAGATGTGTGCGTGACAACCTTTGCGTGAGTAGAAACTAACAACCTTCACAGTCATTACACCTGTTTCTATGTCTAAGAATTCTTTAAGTACTATGTGGCTCTGGGCTAAATATCTTTTTTTTCCCCATTTTTTTCCACTTTTCCTATCTTGTTAAATGGCCATAAGATCCAGGGAGCACCAAACATCTGCAGACCATTGTCCAGCTCTATATCTTTCATCCCCATCTACCTTCTGTGGCAGACTCTGATCCCTTTAATGTTCTTAAGAAGTCAGTTCTTTGTAAAAAAATGTTTGAGATAAGACAAAGTTTATTTCATCCAAGTTCATCGGTGTCCAGTTCTAAGGCATTGTGTGGGTTTTTTTTTTTTTGTTTCAGATCTGCCTGTAGAATCTTCCGGCAGACACACACCTCAGCTTCTCACAGTAGAGGAGACAAATGCATCTACGTTAGATTTGATCAATCTGGAACACACACTGGCACGAACATGGAGCTAAACTGCTGCAATCTGAACCTGCTCTCACCGTAGACGGCTCACGTAACACACTCACATTAATCTTTGATCAGTTTCATTCACCTTTATCAGTGTCTTTCTGTCTCTGCTGCTTCTCCCTCACACACACACTAACACACACACTAACTCAGTTATTATTTATGTTCACCTGAACATGGGTGCAGCTGTTCACCTGACCTGTTTATGTTGGATCACTATGAACGGACATGTCCTAACACAAGTTCTGACCAAAAAACTTCCTGTCTTTGTGGACACAGGTCAGCAGGGGTTGAGACATATAATTAACAAAAAAAAAGAAAAATACTTTAAGTTTGGCAGAAGCACAGTATCGATATATACACATGTATACGCTGACCATAACGGAGACACTTTTATTTATATTATGCTGTGTCAGACTGATGTATTTTGCTTTTATATGTATATAATCATGGTTGAGTGTTAAAATACATTGAAAACAAATGCACACAGTCTGACTACACACCCTGAATGTCCAGCTCTGGGCTTTCCAGGCACGAGAGAGGACGTAACTCTTCACACAACTTTGAAGGATTGAGTTTTGTAACTTGTTTTCGTGGTTTGGAGGGGTTCTCGCCTCTCAGTCTGATCTGTCAGGCCCACACCGCGTTGCATGACTGCAGAGAATGAAGCCTGAGTGGCAGATTGCATGACTCCAAAGCCCCAAGATCCTCACATTCACGGCAGCTATTGCGCGCAAACACTGTACGTGCACCTTCGTGCCCAGGCATCGAGGGGAAAGGGACTCTGGCGTCGCGCGCTCTTTGTTCTGCAGGTTTAAGACCCTTGTGTCTTTTCCAGAGGCTGCTGCCTTCGCGTGACTTGACCAAGCAGATTTAGGATTGTCCAGAAGACCGAGACCCTCCCCTCTGGACGGCTGCTCCGCTTCTCACGCAACCTGCAGCACCAGAGGCGCGGCGTGGAGGCGCACGGGGAGAGAGTCTCCCGGGAATCCACACGCAGCGCGGCGGATCCGCACGGCACAGCGCCGTGGCGCGGATTACGCACAAGAAGCCGGCATCCAAAAGAACTTTTACCTGCGTGACTTTACCGGCGCATTACGACACTGCAGCTGGCTGTGGAACAGTCAGATGGAGCCGGGGAGAAATTCGCTGCCAAACTTTTGTCTATTTATATTCCCAGACACCGTGGCCTTTGTTTCAAGTGATTTTGGTCAGATTAAAAGCATTGGCAGAATGCCGAATATTCCAGCAGACAAGCTTAGCCACGAAAAGAGTTCACGCCGCGTTCTGTGGACGATTTGGGGGGAAGATGAGACCACCGGGCGCGTCATCTTGTATGCCTGATATATATAATTTTGAACATGTTTTTGAAAAAAAAAAATATATATATATATATTGTATATACAGCCTAGTGAGAAGCATCCTTTAAAAATTACATATACATGAATGTGCGAATACCTGTAAAACACTTTGCATGTAAAACAGTTACTTTTATTACATTTGCAAAAATATAATATATTATATATTACATATATGATATAATCTCACAGGCCAAATATAAATACAGTGCGGGCCAGATTTGGCCCCTGGGCCTTAGTTTGGCATGTGCCTTAAGTCATCTTCAGCTCTATTTACTTAAATTGATAGAAAAGACAGTTGAACATTACAGTATTCTAATGAAAGACCTCAATAATTATTGACACGGTGCTGACACTGGACATCAGAATTTAATTCTTTGGTCACATGTTTAGCTCTTAAATGTTTAAAAGAGTTTATGATATTTTATTTAAGAAAAGATCAGTCAATACACATATGACTGTCAATATTGGACTAAATTGTAAATATCTGTCCTTAAATATGAGATTAATATGAGAGTTTAATGACAATCAGAGAAAAACTTCTCTTTGGTATAAAAACTCACATGTTTATAAGTATAAATACAAGTATTTCCTTTGGTACAATATATAAATTAGTATGATGGAAGACACTCTTCTCAGAGCTGGAGGTTGAGGAGTTAGAGATGCTGAGATTCGCTTTAGGAGAGTCAAGGACGGACGGGATCAGTAGAAAAAAAGATAGAGACGCCCGATTGAGATTTGGACATATTCAGAGGAGGGACAGTGGATTTACTGGTAGAAGAATAATTCTTGAGATGGCGCTACCGGGTAGGAGACAAAGAGGAGATAAATGGAGCTATTTAAGTGGAATCGATACCATACCAATATCTATGATCAATTTAACACACGCGGGCATCAGTCTGAAGACACGCAGGTGTTTTCTGTTTTATGACTTTAATATATGTGTGTGTGTGTGTACGTGTGTGTGTGTGTACGTGTGTGTGTGTGTGTGCGCGCGCGCACTCCCCTACCTTCCCTCCTCCTCCTCCTCCTCGTGCAGCATCCTCGGTGAAGGCATGGGGTTCGATCGCTGCATGCGCTCTCACGCAACTGGTCAATCTTTAACTCAGGTACTAGCACGCAATAACCTGGAGTGTTTTTTATCAGAACTTGAACCAGTCTGGGTGGTTGCCGGGTGGCGGATGTGACAGACCGGGACGAGCCCAGCATTCCTGATCTGCTCATTCTAAAAAAGCATTCTGCTGCTGACCTCAGATCAACTGTTTTTGTTGCCATTTCTAATTTAAAAGAAAGAAAAGAAAACAAAACAAAACACAGCTGTCACGTCAGAGACAGTTAACCGTGCAGTGTGTCGTATCACTCAGGTGTAGTGCACTTATAATTAGACAGTATGGCATGATTTATCGGGTATTATGTTAAATGCACCTTGGATTTTTCTGCTTTGTTTTCATATTCACATGCATTGCTTCCTGTCGTTGATTTACAGTACAAAATCACCAGTGTTAACTAACCTCACGGTGACCTCGGTCCACATAAGGTAGCAATTGGCCATTTTTATTTTAAAAATTGAGGGGAAAAAAAATAAAAACACAGAGAAAAATTGTGTTTGTGCGCACATATATGCACACAGTTAGAGCGACACACACACACACACACACACACACAAACGCAAGCGAGACACGCACACACACACACGCGCTACAGACACAAACACCTACACACCCCTTCCCTGTTCTAAACTTCATTCAGAGAAACAGAGATTACGTCATGCACAGCAGCCAATGAAGTGGCGCAGCGCTCTATAAAGTCAGAGCGCATTCCCTGTTTTTTGGAACATCAAGAAAGTTCGACTCTGCACATCAGCAACTCTTCTTCTACCTGTCTGGCCAGGGATTTTCCAAAACATTCCTCATCCTTTTCATCCGACTGTGACTCTCTCAGCAGGTGAGTGAAAATGCGCAGGTGATTGATTCATGTTCAGGGAGCAGAAAAGTGCTGAGTAGTGATTCTTTTGCAAGTGTCACGTGCAAAAAATTTGTTTGCTCTTTGCACCTCCAGCTTTTAGTGAACCTGAACCAGTGTAGTAGAACATTTCTGCTGTTTTCCACCTGATATTTTATTGTGATTAATAAGATTTGATCAGACACCTTTTTTGCAAAATCCTGCATAATGGTTTTACACGAAAGCATATGCAGATTCATGCGGACAAAATAATAATAAAAAATGTTTTCATTGCAAAAGTTAGAAAGGCTACCTCTAAATTTTGTTGTGCATTGTAGTCAACATGTTGCACAACAGCTCCTCACCTCCCTGCCTCGTACACTAATGCCCCACCTATTTGATTTCCAGATTGTGTTGAAGCCTGAAAAAAAAGGAGATTATCAACATGGCGCTAATGATACTACCACTCATTGGAGCTGTGTCGGTTTCCGAGTGTTTAGTAGCTATGACGACTATGTGTCTGGTCTACATGATTTTCAAAGTTTTCCAAACCAAGATTCCTCCTGGGCTTCGTCGGCTTCCTGGACCTAAGCCCCTACCCATTATTGGAAATGTGCTGGAAATTGGCAGCAAACCTTACCTGAGCCTTAGCGCTATGAGCAAGAAATACGGCCATGTGTTCCAGATCCAGATTGGCATGCGTTCTGTTGTGGTCTTGAGTGGCAGCGATATGGTGCGACAGGCTCTCGTCAAGCAAGGGGAAGACTTTGCAGGCAGACCTGACCTGTACAGCTTCCGCTTCATCAACAACGGAAAGAGTCTGGCCTTTAGCACAGACCAGGCCGGCGTTTGGCGAGCACGCAGAAAACTGGCCTACAGCGCCCTGCGCTCGTTTTCCAACCTGCAGGGCACAACCCCAGAGTATTGCTGTGTTTTGGAAGAACATGTCAGCAAAGAGGCTGAGAACCTGATCAAACAGCTCAACCGTGTCATGATGTCGGAGGGCAGCTTCGACCCATTCCGATACATTGTCGTCTCGGTGGCTAATGTGATCTGTGGAATGTGCTTCGGTCGACGCTATGACCACAATGACCAGGAGCTGCTCAGCTTAGTGAACCTGAGCGATGAGTTCAATCAAGTTGTAGGGAGCGGCAACCCTGCTGACTTCATGCCTCTTCTGAGATTTTTGCCCAGCATCTCCATGAAGAAGTTTGTGGACATTAATGGTCGTTTCATCAATTTCGTGCAAAAGATAGTGACTGAGCACTACGCCACCTTTGACAAGGTACGTTACTCCCATAAGTGTATGTCCGCTCCATACCATTGTTTTTCTCTCGCTGTCGGTTCAAGCCCAGCTGAGACTGATCATATATCTTTTTCCTTCAGGACAACATCCGTGACATTACAGACTCCCTCATTGATCACTGTGAGGACAGGAAGCTAGACGAAAATTCCAATATCCAGTTGTCAGACGAGAAGATAGTGGGAATTGTCAATGACCTCTTTGGAGCTGGTGGGTGACCGTGATAATCTGTTAATCAGTGAGCAAAGGAAAACACAGATGCCCTGACAGAGATCCTGTTTCCACCATACAGGTTTTGACACGGTCTCTACCGCCCTATCATGGTCAGTGATGAACCTGGTGACCAATCCAGAGTTACAGGAGAGACTCTTTCAAGAAATTAGTAAGTTTTCCCATTTTACACATTTTGATCCCTTGTTGGGTGAGTCCATCTCCTTATTCATGATAATAATTGGCCATTCTTAATTTTTCAGAGGATAATGTTGGTCTGGATCGCACACCTACTCTGTCAGATAAACCCAATTTACCTTTGCTGGAGGCTTTTTTCCTGGAGAACCTACGTCACTCTTCCTTTTTACCTTTTACAATTCCACACTGGTAGGTTATCTCTATATCTCTATAGATAATAGATAATAGGAAGAATTTGAATGAGGAATTGAATTAAAAATGGAATTGAATTGTATTTTTTTTTTCAGTACCTCAAGAGACACGTCACTGAACGGCTACTTTATTCCGAAGGACACATGTGTCTTCATTAACCAGTGGCAGATCAACCATGATCCGTAAGTTATTTTATTCACTTTACTCAAGTGTTACATGTTGACCCCTCTTGAAATAAGGATTTGCTGATGAATCATTATAAAAATCATAGTTAAATCAAATCTGTGAAATTATATTAAATTATTATTATTTTTTTTTGACTGAAGCGAAATCTGGAAAGACCCGTCTTCATTCAAACCTGAGCGTTTCCTAAGCGCTGATGGGACGGAGGTCAACAAACTGGAAGGAGAGAAGGTTATGGCGTTTGGCCTGGGAAAGCGACGATGCATTGGCGAGGTCATTGCACGAAATGAAGTCTATCTTTTCATGGCAATCCTTATCCAGAAACTTCAATTCAAGAAAAAACCAGGAGAGCTGCTGGACTTGACTCCTGAATATGGGTTGACAATGAAGCACAAACGGTGCCACTTACAGGCCACGTTGAGAGCAGCGAGTGAACTGTAAAAGTCACAGCCGCGTTAGGAGTCACTGGAAGAAGCATTTTTTTTCTGAATGTAAGGCACCGTGTGGCGGCTTTGATTCAGAACTCATGTCAATGAAGCAAATGAATGAAACACGTTTGCTAAATGTCAAATGTGATCAGGGTTTACGTTAACACATTCCTGTCATGTTTTTGACTCTACGAGAGATATTCCTGCTCACGCCGGTGCCTCTCTGTGAAGTAGTGTCCAGTAACTTAACGTGTTTACTCACAGAAGTTGTAGAACAAACACAAAGTTGCCTTGTTCTTTTCTATGTTTGACTGGATGGATAGACATTGCCTTTATGGCCATTGCAAAAATGTTTAAGGTAAAATATATATCACCTTTTCATACACACATGCTGTATACATATAAGCTCTCTTTTTTTATAATGTCAGCAATATACACTGAAGATAGTATCCCCAAATGTGATTTCATGTTTATATTGATTTCTTTTTATAGTGATATATATTTCTTCCAATGTTCCACATGTGTATATATTTGAGCAAATTTTGCCTGTTCACACCCATGGATAAAGGGGGAAATATTAGTAAGCTATGCAGTTTTGTATTAATTTCTCAAATAAATAAATGATTGTTTGTCATGCAGTTATTCAGATTGGTTCTTCCTTGAATCCGCAGCACAAATAAAAAGGACAGGAACAAAACATGAACTAATGCAGTTGTTGAATATGAAAATGAATGTAGACACTACTAGGAAAACTGTGAAACATATTTATTAAGTGTAAAAAAATAAAATTCATTTAATACGTGGGGTAAGATACAAGACTTCTCCCAAACGAATGAAACTTCGGAGGGAAAGTAATCACAACAAACCCACGTGAGACTGAGAGGAAATGACGTCAATTATGAACCCGGAACGCGGCACAAACATTGAACGGCTGCATTTTGGACTGCCTGACACTTAGCAACTGATTTAGCGAAGGTAGAACTTTTAAAACAATTTTTGCCACCTAAACGTCTGTATTTGGTCACAAGCAAATACTGATAGTGAATAATTTTCCGCTGAACTGAACAAAATCGTGAGAGAACAGTGACAGAACTACAGCTAACGTTGACAGCAGTTAAAGAGTTCATAAATACAGTATGTGTTAAACCTTTTTTACGTTTCCCATTCGGAACTGCAGCTTTTTTTCATATATTCTTTTCATTCTATATTTGAATAATTTTGACTTACAAGGATACTGATTTTTGATAATAACTGTAAAACTTTCTATACTATTTATTCTTGCAAATTGGTTGTGCCATTTATTTTACTTCATCCACATAGAGACAAACGAATAATACGTTTTTTAAGTTTCCGTTATTTTTTAATTCCTGTTGACACTATAGCAACAAATTATTTGCCTATATTTTATAATATATCAGTAAAAATATATTTATGATGATTAAATATTGCAAATAAAACGATACATAAACATAAAACAAATACAAATTAAGCAACATTGCAAATACATACAAGTTGTTTATGCTTATATGTTTTTTCAACAAAATGTCTTTATGATCGAGTCAGTTTTGCAGCATTGTGTGAATTAAATATCACTTTATGTTTTCATTAACTACAGAGCCGGAGTGAGGAAAAACCACAGCCAAGCTGGGAAGTGTTTATTTACAAACCACTGGTTGACATGGAGAATTTGTCACCATGTCACTCGGACAGGTTTATCACAATGGTAGTGGGTTCATGTTTCCAAAGTCATGTCCAGGTAAGAAATCACAAGATAGTGATGAAACTTTAAAATCAAAAACATTAACATGGTGATGTTTCTATTACATTACCTCTCACTAGTGTGCGCTGAGATTATGTAGATGTTCAAATTAAAACCATCATTACCTGTTTCTAAAGCTTTCATTTTCCCCAAGTGAGACGTGCTGTTCTGCAGCTTTCGTTAAAGCAGGAGTTGCCTTTCAGATAAAAATAATACTTATCTGTTAAGATCGCACAAGATTAAAATCTATGACTACTCCTTGGCTATTTTGATCTCAACTCACATCACGTACTAAACTTTCACAAAGACATCACAGTCTAAAGTATGTGATGTGACACGTTCAAAAGTCCCACATACTTGATAATCCTTGTAGAAGGAATCTTTATTTCTTTGAACACTACATGGTCCATATCTCTGTATTACATTTTTGTTAATTAATAAGTAAATATTGAAGTCTCTATGATGTAGCAGTGATAAAGTGATTTAAATCAATTGTCCAGAAAT
This sequence comes from Paraplagusia blochii, assembly GCA_016785265.1. NCBI lineage: Eukaryota > Metazoa > Chordata > Actinopteri > Pleuronectiformes > Cynoglossidae > Paraplagusia > Paraplagusia blochii. The sequence goes on along the minus strand of JAFBJS010000542.1, from coordinate 103,082 downwards.
ATTATAAGAAGTGTTGAAATTATGGGCACCATGGGAATAAAAAAAAAAAAACACCTTCTTCATAATTGTTCTGAAAGACTTCTTGATGACAAATAAGAGTTGTATGAAGATGTTAACATCCGTGCTTATTCATCGTGATGCTGTATTTAACATCACGTAGGGCTGTGGAATCTTACCTCATTTTGGAATCATTAGTTATGTTACAGGGATTTTCCAGAACAATAGTCACACTGTGGTTCTCTGTTAAACTACAGTAAGTCGATATTGTTCAGTGACATAAGGAAATGTGACACAGATAAATTACCTAACCATCTTTTTCACACCATAAGATGTGAAGAGACTCAGCATGACAGTGCATATAAATATAAGAAAAGTTACTGCATTACTCAACAGCCTGGGCCTATTTGTGCAGATTTTTTTAACATATTATATATACATAATGTCGTAGCAGGAACCATTGTTAAACTCAAAATGATAAATAGAGGAATTTGGACTTATTTACTGTTTAAAAATATATTCTGTTAGAGCCAGTGATTTGGTTGATCAAGCAAACACAGGGGCCTGATGGAATAAAGCAAAAAAAATTGTTGCTATAGTGTCAACAGGAATTAAAAAATAACGGAAACGTATTAAAAAACGTAATGTTCAACCAACACCTTTGAAAAGCGTAGTCTATGTTTGTTGTATGTTTGGACTCAACTCTCCAGCGACGGCAGTAATACTGATATAGAGGCAGGTCACCTCCTCCTGTGACTCCTCTTTTACTGCATCTTTACTGCACATTGTTATAATCTCTATATATTGTGATCAAAACACAACCCCCAAAGTTTACATCTCAGTTGAGTTCAGCTTTTGGAATTTTTCTAAATTTTAGTTTAGTTGTGTTTTCTCAACATTTCATTTTTGGTTCTTAGAACTACACTTGTCCAAGATGAACTAATAACGAAGGTGTTGTGCTAATGCAGTCTCTGTATGTTTGGTCACTGAGGTGAGGTAACCTGCAAGGACTACCAAGACACTTGTCAGTTCATTTATGATTATCGTAATTATTATTTCTTTTTAGATGTTGTGACAAACAAGGTAAAATTAATGAACAAGTGCAATACAGTGCTGTTATCCTGTTTGTTTTGACCAGAAGACATTTAGGGACATTTAGAAGTACGGTATTTTGCTGCTAGAAGGTACATTTGCAATCTCCTGTTTTGTTTAGCTGTAAAAAATGTGAATGTTGCTTAACCTTCCTGATAAGATTAGGGTTAAAAACAGCATTTCCCCTCATCAGCATTTGTTCAGCAGGATGTCAGCCTGAGCAGCTCTGTGTCCTCTGCCTGGAATTTGTTAAATCCAGTGCACTTTCACACTCAGGATCACCAAACAATAGAGAAGTCAGAAGGCCACCAGGATAAGCATATGAACATTGTATGAAAATCTGATTCTGATCCTTCAATCTGGTTGAAAAAAGTTAAGTTCTTGGTCCTGAGCTTGAAGAGGAGAGAATTTTGGTCATTTCTCCCAAAGATGTAAATATTAAGCATTTGATTCATTGCACACACTTGGTTGAACTTTTTTGCGTGGACTTCCTGTGGCCCAGGATCTATTTATGAGTGAGATCTTTAGACAAAACAGAATCTTGCTATGGCTACCCTCAAAAGATTCCCATAGCGTGCTAAAGACTTGTACCAAAGTTCCTCTTTACAATATGTGTGTGACTAAGATCAATAAACATTCCTCCTCCCCTCCCTGTTTGCTTCTGAAGAGAAGGTTATGCAAAGCCGGGCTTTCGTGCCTTGGTGCACCCCCCAACCCCGCCCCCAGTCTCTCTCTCTCTCTCTCTCTTTCAATCTGTGTCTTACTCTTTCTGTCTCTCTCTTCCTTCCCTCTCTCCTTCTCTACACCAGGAACTCCCTCCTCCTCTCTTCCCCCCAACTCCTATCCCAGACAGGAAGCGGTGTTGTCCCAGTGTGCTCACAAGGCCAAAGCCATATCAATTGTGGAAGTAGTGTTTACCTTTTCAGTTTTTATTTTAATCTCCAGCTCACAGGCTGATGGTCAGGGAACTTAATGCCCCAAATTGCACTGGACCAAAGTGCTGAGTGGCTTGGGCAGGGCTGCTGCTTTCACACGCAATGCCATGATCCCAAGAAGTCCCCTTGGCCACAATGGAGGGGAAGCAGGGTGGCCCTGTGATTGTAAAAGATTGTGGATTCCAGAAATGATTTCTGAATATCTGCACTGATCTTTCTGGGAGAGCACAATGTGAATTAAGTTAAGGGCTGCTATTTTAAGTGCCGCACGGCTTTGTAGAAGCTTCAGGCCTCTTTAAACAGCTCCAGATCCCTAGTACAGTTAAGGCGGTATTACATCTCCGAGTATGACTCAAATTATTATCTGTAGCCTGATGTTTTCTTTATAAACCCTGTCTCGCACATTGTCACAGGTTTGTTTGACAACTTCATCTGTGTAATCTCAGTCGACTTCCCTAAAGCTGACTGTAACCTAACATTACTGCAGTGAGTTAATGTCAACACTTGATTTGGATTTTTCGAAGGACTAATGATGAACTATTATCATAGACGTGACCTGATAAGGAGTCCCAAATTTTACAACACAAACGTGGAGTGATTTGTCTACATCCTCTCCTTTTAAGTCTAAACAAAGAAATATATTTAATATATTGATCCTATTTTGAATGTGTCAGACTAGATAATAAAAATCAATATTAGAACTTTTGACTCATTGTAATTTAACCAAAGACCCCTGCAGAACATGGAGCTTTTCTGGCCTTGCTGGGGGTGGAGGTCTGTGTAGCTTAACCCTGCTACAAGAACCTGGGTTAGGGTTAGCATATATAATAATATCTCTTTTTCAGCTGTCAATGTTCAGAAAACAACATTTATATTCAATAAGATTCTCTCGTTACTTCACCGTCCAACAACAACTCCAACAATTATAAAGTAGTGCATTTCTTGTTATAGCTCCACAAAGTTGACTTGACTGTGCACATACGGTCAGCTATAGTGTAGAATTCAAGCTCACTGCTGTCAATGAACATTTTGTAAATAAAAGACAATGAATAACTCATAATGAGTTCAGTTTCATGCATACAGTAGGTAAAAAGAATACCATGTACTTTTGGACGCTTTTACGTAAGTGAATGCTAACTATTGTTTTGTTTTTGCGTCCACTCATTTTTTTGGCATATGGTTTCTTTTGAAAGCATCCCACAATGTTTGCTTTCTTATAAAGTAAGACAACTGTGGTCGACAGTGGTGGCCTAGTGGTTAAAAAAGCAGACTTGGGTCCGCAGGGCTTCAGGTTTGATTCCACCAGCTGCGAAAGTTGCCACGGTACAAAGCTCTGGTACCGTCCAGTCCCACATAACTTCTTGTGGGCTCACCGCCCACAGGAAGGCTTATGAATGAATGAATCAGACAACTGTCTCATTGCATTATGAAAAAAACAGGAAACAAAAAAGAAATTCTTCATTTCCGACTCCCAAGTGTTCGTCTTTACGACATAGCGAAAGATTCAAGAGTTGGTTTGTCACGCAATCAGTTATGAGGTATAACTGAATGTGAAATGTGGTATCATGATACGCTTGTAAATTTAAGGTACCTCCTACAGCTGGCCAGTGAACTTCCACCAATGCCAACTCGCTGTGACTGAACCTACCACTGTTTTGCGTGAGAGTCCGCAGCACCTTAGCTGTCAGAGTGACAGTAGCGTGTGACTGAGCCTCTCGCTGTGTCTCAGTTAGCGTGAGAGCTCAGGATGATTGGTGTTGAAGGCCAGGTTTTACCGGTTTTCCTTTCCTTTTTTTTTTTTGTTCAGGCTTCATTTTATTTCTGTTAGTGTCTACATGTATGTAAACTTTATTCAGCGCGACTCAGTTGGCCTTTGTGTGGCTGGTGTGTCATCTGCGTTTTGTTCTCAGTGGGCTAAAGTAACTGAGAGGCTTTTCGGAGCTACCAGCTGATGCCATGACAGATACAAAGAGTTCCCAGCATCCACCAGGAATTTGAAACTGCTGAGCGCAGAAGCTTTTTGTGTGGGGATTACACTATGTATAAGTTGTGGATGTATAGAATAACTTGGTATTGATTCAAGGGGTGAATTGTGTTTCTAAATGTCCTGAGAGATGCAAGGATCTCAGTATATACGTCTATGTGCGTCAGTGTTTCTCGTTGGTCTTTAATTGTAAAAGTTAATCTCACAATTGAAAAATGAATAATCAGCTTTGATATTGCACAGTTTGAATAGTGTAATCAGGCTGAGAGATCACCGTTAAAAAGTAAAATATAGGATGTTTTCTAGGTTGAAGGTTTAACTGCTTAGGTCTGTGTTTTATTCTTTGGTTTAAATGGTTTAAATGACAATGAAGTTCTTAGTGATCTTTGGTTCAGTAAGTCTGGTTAAACTCTGGACTGGACTGCAATGATTGTTGAACCCCCACCGTCTCGCACAGATAATGAACCTGTCCTCACACGGGAAGTTACATAACTGGAAAAATAAAGCCAGGCCGGAGAGTCTAAGGTTTGAGAGAGAGATCACTCTTCTACGAGTTCCTTTCTTGAAACAGCAGATCATGCTGTAATTTTACGACTTTTTGCTGCTTTCCTTTTACTTCCTGAGGCATTTTTTACGTACTGTATGTTGACATAAGTGTCTGCTAACAGTCTAAATCTGTTATAATCTGTAACAATTTTTAATCTCTCTACAATTACTATTAAGGTCTCAACAGAACACAATTGTTGCTCTTGACTCTTTCAAAAACTAACCAGTAAGCAAGCCTTTTTCAATTAAGGATAATTTTAGTTGATGAAGATGATAGATAAATTGATTGATGGCTTGCAATACAAGTTGTATCTGTATGAGATACGCCACATACAGCAGTGGTGCCCAACCACTGGGCCGGGGACCGGTATCTGTCCGTGAGTGAATTGGTGCAGGGCCACAGAGAAATAATGTTTCCTTTTGGTCCCATCTGTCTATTACTTCCACTTGATCCATACCCATATCAACAAAAGAACTG
>JAFBJS010000542.1:78202-98021 GCA_016785265.1 Paraplagusia blochii | reverse complement strand
CCAATAGAATGGCTAGGATTCCATCATCAATAATGCAACTATATTTGATAAGGAAATATTTTCTCAGTGAAGACAACAACAATAAACTCAAAATTCAAATTTTCTAAAGTTATAGGCTGTGTGCACTTGATAAATCCTTGTTGTGCCCATGCAGTTTATTCTGGTAGAAAGATTTTATAGTTAGGTTTATAGTTTTATAGTTAAATATTTCTGAACACCGGAAATTTAATTTTACTATGGGGTATTTATCTGCCACAACTTAACGACCGGTTTTTGAAAATAGTGGACACACATTTGTCCTGTGATGACACCGTGATTGTAGCATAGCAGCAGCAAAAAGAACTGCCTACCAATCAGCAGTCATTAGCCCCCTTTTCTAACCTGGCCCTAACCTAAATGTTTCCAGAACTGTCATTGTAATCTTTATTCTCTACACTCTGTAATCACAGCCTTACATAAACAGCACTTTAGGAGCAGGAACAAATCCTGAATTTTCTTGACCCATAATCTTCGCAAGTTAAAAAAAAAAAAACACAGGTTGTCTGTTGGTGTTGACAGAACATTTGGGCATACACGTTTCATAGACCTGTTTGTATAGAGCATTGTTTATTGTAAAGGTTGCCATCTGTGTCAGTTTAGTTCTGCTCTTTGTCCCGCTTCACTCTGCTGTGAGAGATTCCAGCTGCGCGGAGAAACTCTTTAGTGCTAACAAGCTGAACCACAACACAAATGGCAACTAATCCAAATGTCAACAGCTTTTTCCCAAATGTCTGAATCGGTGATGGTTGTTCTTTGCTTGAACTTGCCTGCTGTCATTCATAAGAATTATTATTACTTTGGCTGAAAGCACAACGACCTCATGGATCTTGGTGAAGTCATAGTTTCATTACATCCTAGCTTCATTTTCCTTCGTAATTTGTTTGACAGAGACGCTAATTTAACTGAACACAGTACAGTGCGTTGCCTTTTTTCTTGTCGGTAAATTAGTCAGTAAATTTATGATTAACATGTTTTTAGAGCAGTGTTCCCCAACCTTTTTGCACCACAGGCCGGTTAAATGTCTTGTACTATTTTCACGGACTGGTCGTTAAATTGTGGTAGATAAATATCCCTTAATGGAATTACATTTCCGGTGTTCTGAAATATTTTCCTACCCATAAAATCTACCTACCCATACAAACATAGATGAGCACAACAAGGATTTCTCAAGTGCACACAGCCTGTCCCCACCTCTCCCATCTCCCCATCCCCATTGCTTTTTCTGTAAAGCGACCTTGGGTTACTTGAAAGGCGCTCTATCAGTGGTTCTTAACCTGGGTTTGATCGGACCCTAGGAGTTCGGAGAGTCAGTCTCAGGGGTTTGGTGGAGCCTCTGCTGCGGAGGTCAAGACACCGTGGAGTTCAAAACACACCAACTCACCCTACTAAAGTAGGGTTCGGTGACTGTGCATACAAAACTGGTGGGGTTCGGTAGCTCCAACAAGGTTAAGAACCACTGCACTATATAAAGCTAAGTTATTATTAACAGCCAGATTGGGGCCAAAGGAAACATTATTTAACTGCAGCCTGACACCAATTCACCCCTTGACCATTACCGGTCCCAGGCCTGGGGGTCGGGGACCACTGTCTTAGATCTGGATATAAATTCAGTTTAGCAAAAACGTGGACAGTGTTTGGTTATGTAGTTCCGTAGTGTTCCACCTGCTTCGGAAGCAGAGAGCTGAGAATCTTGGGATCAATATTAAGGAAATAGATCTTAGTTATTGACAGCATTTGAAAATGTAGCTGCCATACGACACAATTTCAGCAGCAAACAACTGGCTTAAATGATTGGAACTGGCATCCACGTTTTGATGGGCAACTAGCTACTCTGGAGCCTGAGCGACTTCCACATTGTGTTCCTCCTTATGTGTGGTAGTGACCCAGTGCCCCATCTCACTGCTGACTGTGGTACAGCTCATGAATGGAAGAGCCTCATCCCACTGTTTGAACTAAGCCTTAGTCATACATGGCCCTCATCCAGAGTGTATTGCTTTCAAGTGGCATTGATTTCCTCGTCATGCTTGAAGGATTGCTTCCAGCTCAGTTTATTTTACTGCTGCTGCATATTAATACCTAGACAACTCAGTAAGCTGATTTTTTAGTTTTGTTTTTGTCGTACAGCGACAGTGGATGTGGGCGTGCGCGCTGTTGACACTGTGTGCCGGGACATTGCGTGCAGGGAAAAAGTGGTTTGTCGTGGTTGCAGCAACCTCAGAAGAAGAGTTATTAGGAAGTGCACCTGGTGGGATGGTTGGAGGGGGCAGTAAGTGCAGAGTCGTGCAACTACAGCTTCCTCTGAACGTGCTGCTCAAAGCAGAGGTTTGCATGAGAGGAAGCAGTTAAAGTTTGATTTGTAGTTTATTGCTAACTTGAGGATCAGTGTATTTTGACGTGTTGCCTAGTGAGATATACTACGGCAGTGGTTGTCAGCTGTTAATAACATAATAGTGGGATAGGAGAAGAGCCTATGAATGTGGCTGTCAGAATTATTAGTGTACTAACAACACGTGTTTGTTCATTTGAGTTAGTCTGTGTCAGGGATCACACTAATGGATCTCTAAAGTCTGAGCTACTGAATCAGGGATCTGTAGGTTAGGAGGTTATTTAAGGATTTTGCTTCCAGCCAGCAGCTTGATATATAAAAAAAATCCTAAGGTTTTCTTGCACAAAGAATGTCACTGGCAATTATTTTAGACAGCAAGGAACCTATTAAATTACACAATAGTAACAACTTGTTGTTTAAAAAAATACAGAGCTCAGTTAGGGGTACAGATTGCGCAAAAAAAGTATTATTTGGGATTTGATTTATGCTAAAATTCTGTTCCTACTGTACTACCTTTACCTGATTTTTGCCATAAGTCAGGCCTTACATATTGAACCTCAGTTTCTACGCCTTTCACCTGTGCAAAGATAGTGGTAATATCCTTAGGTAGGACATAAAAGGATCAGAATATTAAGTTTTTTTGGATTTGGGAGCTAGAGTAAGGAGCAAAAAGTCTGCAAAAAATACACAAACTAAGAAAGCAAATTTTATTCTAATCTTATGTCTGCCATACATCTGTAGCTAAACAAAAATATCTAACTAGTTTCCTGGCACTCCACTGATACCACAAAAAGGGTGGCCTCAAAAATAGGTTGATGAATCAGTGATATAGTTTTAGAGATATATTTGAAGAGCATTGTTTATCTCAGTTACCCCCATGCTTCAGTCTGTCACCACAGACTGTTGCGGTGCAGGTGCTCATATGGACCTGATATTTATGCCCTTTTTTTCTGTCACGCTAACCTGCCTGGTGTTTTGACTGAAACTTCAGCCCATGTGGGGGAACCAGCCCAGTGCAGCCTCTTCCTAGAGTCCCTGGTTGGAGGTCGATCAGTAGGCATTTGCTGGTGCGTGTGAACTGAGTCCCGGTGGGGAATAGGCGTCTCACTCTAGCTGCCTCCTGTTTGTCATGTTTTGTTAAGACTGCCAATCTTCCCTTTGTTGCACTAGACAGCAGTGACAAACAGAAGAAGAATTAGAGAATCCTCGATGACGAGAACAAGACCAGGTCATGAGAAGGAGGAGGAGGGAGGGTTTCTTTTCCCTTGAGGAATCGGGTGCTGGTGCATTGTAAGGATCTGTGTTGCTGCTGCACAAGTAACACACTGTTTACCTGTAGAACAGCATTCACTTTATTCATGAGGTCATGGTGCTGGGATTTGGTTCTAATCAGTTGTTGTTTATGAAGATGTCTGGATGACGATGTAATTCGAAATGACACACTGCATATGAACATGTGTTCTAATTTAGACATCATTTACAAAGCAGGGCTGTGTTTGAGTTGAACAGAAAAGAACAACATGTACAGTACATATACAGATGATTTCTGATTTTCAGAAACTAAGAAAAAAACATGTTTTCATTATGAAACCATATGATATTATGGCGTTCAACATTATAAATGTATTATTAGTCATATAGATTATTTAAGATCATACCATGGATGATTCTGATGGACGTTCAGGTGGAAAAGGGCATGTGCTTGACCTGCCCATGTGGTCCAGATCTTTCTCCTGTTGAAAAATGTCTAATGCAGTTTATAAAGCAATAGTTCAGAACAACTGACATCACAGACTGTTGAGCCTCTCCTTTTATTTGACATTGGAAACTTGGAGATGAGAATTACCAACTAAGATGACAGTTATTCTCTTAATATACTACCAAGTTTTAAAAAACTTTTGAATTTTTCCGTTTTTACACTTACCATTCAAACCCTTTTTTCCTGACATGGTTTTTACTCAATGTAACCATTCATTTATTTGTCCATTTTCGATAGCTTTTCAGTGGAGTATAATCACCTCTAAACTCCAGTTGATGAATAAGTACAGATAATTTGTCAAAATGTGATGTTAATTTGCAGTTTGATTTAATTTAACCAGTGGAAGGTAATTTTACTGCTAAGTACAAGAGATTCTATCAGGACACAGGTTTCCTGTTCGACAGGAAACTGCATTAGAAAGCAGTAACCAAAGATCTGGTAATCCCTGTTTCAACAGTTCATAATGTTATCAAGAAGTTTCACTGCCATAAAGCCGATAGGTGTGGCACAGAGTAGAAATGTCTGCAAATGAGTGCTGCAAGAAATTAGGAAGAAAAAGAAACTGTTTACAAACAAACAAGCCAAAGTTCAGTTGCATGGTTTTGGCAAGAAGCTTGACAGGACTTTGATAGTTGTGGAGGAATGTTAACAACAAAGGCATCCGCCAATGGTTCTTATGTGCCCTGTGTCTTTTTAATTAACAGACCTCATGTGCGCAGAAGTTCACAGGGTCTTTTTTTACTCATTCACGCTGTGTTGACGGCGATGCTTGTATTTTGCTTTTCCTCTTTTCTCTTTTCTCAGCACTTGCCTGAACGAACGTCACACCAGAAACTCCATTCTTAGTCATCTCAAACTGAGTTGTCCCTCTAATCTGCTTGTTTCTGAACAGAAAGATCATTTAAGGTAGCCTCTGAACGTCTGTGCTGAACATCGCTGGTGGTGTTGATACATACACACCCTTATCCTCTGAATAATGGTGAAGCGATTGACAGACGTTGATTGTTCTCCTTCCGGCCTGTTTTCAGGTGTTGCCAAAGCAAATCATCGTTTTACATTTCACCCTGTTCTCTGCATCTTCCACTCTAACTCCAACTAGCTGCATGTCCTGCATCTGTGATTCTCTATGGCATTCATTTAAAATGAATATACATTTCACCTGTCGTCTGAAAGTAGCGTCAGATAATGTAGATATTCTTGTTTCATTGGGGCACTGTGGCCTAGTGGTTAAGGAATTAGATTGGGGTCTGCAGGGCTCCAGGTTCAAATCCACCAACTGCCAAGTTACGACTGAGGGCCACTGAGCATGGCACCGTCCCCAATATTAAGGTGTCACAATGACAAGGAGTTTATTTTCCTTTCCTTCCTTTAAAGATGTACTTTTACAAGGAGCGATGAAAACACTTTGACAAAACTTTAGGATGTGTAGACAATTATTTTTTTTTAAATTGTAATTATATTTCTGACTTATTTTACGTGACGTTAATATTTCTTTTTTTTCAGGCTGTGTCAGAGTTGCAAAATGAAATCATTCGACCTAAATTTCACACTTTTGTACCTTAAACCGAGTTGTGAAACTCTTACACTGACAGGCAAAAATAACTCCTGTGTCAAGTTAAGTTGCATTACCAATAAATTCTGGCCTGTTATCTCACGTACTAAACTGTGCAGCACAGCTTCTGAATTTCGGAATCAGAGGAATGAACAGCAGCGTGTCAGGCGTGCATGTCTGAGTTGTCGTAAAGCCATCACAGCAGCTCCGTCCAACTGTTTTTATCCTCTGTTTTCCAGTTTCTATGGTGATCCAATTTACAACCATGTTTCTACATGAGTCGAGTGGCGTAAACCTTGACCCCCCCCAGGGCTTGTTTTTTCAGCAACGCTCCACTCTCTAAGTCGCACTGCAGGTGGAGAAGGTACCGACTCAAGACTCCCCTGTTGGCTTGTTGTTGCTCTGCACCTTTATGAGCAGTGAAATCGTATTTTGGGATCAAAGAAGCACAGTGCAGTGGCTCAAATGACAAACTGGTTTCTTGTCTCTTATCCTTTCTTTTCTTTTTTACCAACTGTATTACTTCTGTGTCTCAAGTTTACACTTGAACTAGCAGGAGTTCAGATCAAGTTTAATTCTACCATGTAATACCTAGATCAAAGACACCGCAATTTTGTTTGTTTGGTTGTTTTTTTTTTGTTTGTATTTTTGTTTTTTGTTTTTTTTTTTACTAAATCACGGACAATCTGCACGGTCCACTGTTCACAACAGCGTACTGCACATTCCTACTTTCTGCTACATACATCATTTAAGGTAAAGCTTTCTTTATCAACTAGGTGACAGGTGAGCAGGATAACTGGTTCTAATCAATACAGATCCTGGTTCAGAGAACAGCAACGACCTGGTTTCATCTACACTCAATCAAATGGTGATTTTTTATTGAGTTTAACAAGATTAGGAACTCTCTTTTGGCCTCAGGATAATATAAAATACTATACATAATCAATACTTATGGTCAAGTACATTTGCGCGTACAAGAAATTTGTGTTTATATAAATATAAAGCTCAACCTTGAAAAAACAATAAGTAAATAAATAATACATTATAGGAAGGAAAGCAAACTCTTTGTCATTGTGATCCACTCCTCTGCACACAATGAAATGTGACCTGTGCATTTAACCCATCACAAAACGTAAAGAGCTTTGAGCGCCGTAGGAGCAGTCAGTGGTAACCTGGTTTTGAACCAGGATTTGAACCTCAGACCCTCCAGTCCGGTTCCTTGACCACTAGACCTCTATTGACTTTATAAATAAGTTGTATTTACATCTTTGGGTTTTTATTAGAGTCTTGTTATAATGTTCTTCTGTTCATGTGGGCTAATGTTTAATACATGGATTATTGATTGGATTTGAAACTACAGCAATGTCTAATGTAAATATAATAACAGGAAGCTGTAAACCAAACATGATTTACTGAACTAGGGGTTTAATCATTTTATAGTTAATATTTGTATCCACTAACTCAATATTTGGGCAACATCAATATGTTTTCATTCTACGAATGCACAAGTGAGTGACTTTTGTGGTCAACTTCTACTGCAGCATCATAAGAAAGCGACTTAATTTACGGTATATAGGACACCTCACTACCAATATGATTGAAAATCAAATATATGGCTACACTGGAGTTACTTTACGGTGGCCAGAAAAGCAGATTGTTGTTGCCCTCTGGTGGATAAACATCGTGCAAGGTGAGGCGCATTACTTCACAGTAGGTTTGTATTGTAAAGTGTTGCCACTAGTTTCAGTTGTGATGTGGAAACAGTAAATATTCAATTTTGAATATATACCTCATATATATTCAAAATTGAATAATTACTTTGTTGGTTGCGAATAGTATGTTGTAAAAATATGAACAGTGCATCAATTTCAGCCATTTTTCTGCAACAAAAACAACAAATACATCACTGCACTACTGTCATACTTTACTGTTTAAAGTTGCTGTGTCATTAACCTGGGAAACCTCAGAATAAATAGACATTCATATATCACTCATGCCATGTAAACCCCGCAGATATATCCTGCTTACAATCAATTCTGAAGTTTGTGCACATCCAGAGATACTCGTTGGTTCACCCTGGAGGACTGATCTGGGCCACTGCCGTACCATTGTCCTGGGCTGCCTACATGTTGCGTGCAACACCTCCTGTTTTTGAAAGGGAAAGGTTTCCTGTTCTTTGCTGTGTTTTGATAAGGCCTCTGCAACATTGGTGTGTGTGTTTACAAAATGCTGACCACTTTGACTTTGTCTCTAACCTTTCACCTGGTGACCTGTCCATGCAGTAGAGACTTAGTTCCTGTTTCCTCCTCTCGGCTGAACGTTGAGCGTTTGACCAGACCCTAGAAAACTGGAGCAGAGACTTATCTGAATAAGCTAAAAGCATGACACAGTGTTTGACATCTCCTGCTGTTATTTTACAACTAGATTGTACATGTGGTGAATGTGATGGCGTGGTGGTTGAGGAAGCAGTTACGGGTTTGGTGAGTTTCAGGTTCAACGCACGAAAATGCAGATCTTAAAATCACAAATACTTTACTTTTAGTTATTCTCTGAAAAATCATATATATGACAAATGTTAGCATTTTGAATCTAGTCAGACAGGAGTGTAATGGTCACCTTATTACCCAACATTTTTACTCTTTTTTTTTTTTTAGCCACATTCAGTGAGAGATGAGCTGTTGTTGATGAGCAGATCAGAACAACTCCAAGTCTGTAAGAACAAATACAACAACTTTATTTTCAAACCGGTAGCCTTTAAATAATGCAGGTATGATACACCACGGGCTTCTGTATACTTCACTTGTCAATATTTACGAAATCTATAAATGTGATAAGAAAGCGATTTTCAGTACTTTACCTATTTCTCAAAAAAAGATTTTAATTTTAATATTCTCTTCTAAAAGAGAATACTTGAACATTGAACAGAGTGTGTAACTAGATGGGTTTTTATTTTATATCAAATGTGTAAAACTAAACAAGCATATAGCTCAAAAACTGTGGGAAACTTAATCACAGTTGTCCTAAGGGTCATTTTTGGTCCGAATATATGTATAATATAGCTTTCAACATAAATTTGTTTTATTCATGGTTGTCAGCTTAAATTATAAACATTATAAACATAGCACATAAATAATAAATTATCAATTCCTCAAAATACATACATTAGAATCATTGGAAGACTTAAATGCATGTAATGTGAAAGAAAGTATGTTTTCATGAAAACTTTAACTTACATATTTGGCCAGTGAGTAATATTCAGGTTATTTTCTTTGTTTATTTTGATTAGGGTAATTTGGTTATATATTTTATTATTTATAAATATAGGTATTTTAGTTTAGGGTTACTTTGTTATACCGTATTTATAATAATTTATATGGTCTTTCAAAAGTGTATTCTGCCAGAGAAAAGCATGTGTAATATCGACATTGGCCTGTGGTAGTCGCTGCAGCAGCAGCATGTTGCTTCTGCAGTAACAAGTCAGCAATCAGTTGCCACTGCGGTGACACCTGTTGGCCACACGGTTGTGCTCACATCCTACTCAGCCGCAGCCGCGCTGTTGGTCCATCGCGCATGCGTACTCGGTCGACGGAATGGAGACCATTTCCTCCAGCGGCAGAAACACTGAAGGCCTCTGAGAGCTCCACACACACACACCAACGCGCCTACACGCACACACTCTCACACATACACACATATGCAGACAGTGTACGGACAACCGTCACAGTCGAGCCACGTTTGGGATTGTCTTATCTGGCTGCTGCTGGAGCTGGATGCCCCGCGACCGCAGCCGTCACCCTGATGGGCCATCGCTGCTGATATTCAGGCACATCTGCTCGACACAACGGTGCTATCTTTCGGGTGAGTTGGTCACAGAACTGCCGTTGTTTTGTCTTTGCTCCGTTGCCGCTGCATGTTTCTTTTTAGCATGGGGAGCTTCGTGATAGCAAACAGGAAGGAGGGCTGTGTTTCTGTGTGGTTCTATCAATGGTTCTGTAATTCAGCACACAGTCACAAAACGCTGTTTAATACCGTGTTAAGGCTCACGTTGGTTCCTACTGTACACGGCGAGCTGCGTAAACCTGTTCGACTTTTAGCTATTGCTTCCAATTGATATACAATGTAACGTCACGAGATCCATTATCGGACGCCACTCACGTTAAGCCTCTCGTTATTCCTGACAACGATCTCGTAAACACCACATCGTTTAATGATTTTCTTTTCAGCTGACACTTTAGCTCCTTCTTCCACCGCTGTGTTCTACTAATACTGGCTTCAGAGACCTCCACCGTGTCGCCTTTCTTGCCCTGTTTCCATTGTCGGACACCTCGGTCGTGGTTAAGACTATACAATCGTGACCTCTTTCTCCCCGTGATCCTGCCTCCTATCTTCTGTAGAATTATTTTTTGGCACAGTCTCGGCTCGGACTCCTGCAGGGAGGCCCCCAGATGGAGCTGAAAGTCATTAAGACAGGAAATCACGCACCACCGTGTCACAAGCGGATGCGCCGTTTTTGTTTTTTTGTCTTATTAAATTGTCCTGCAGTTGGTTTATATAACCTTTCACAGGGATGATTACCACGTGCATGGGTAACCTGTGCTTTGTGCTGGAAATGTGGGACAAAAACCTGAAATAATGACATTGTCTGATTGTAGACCCAGAGGTTTTTTTAACCACTATTAGGGATCAGGCTCAGTTTCAGCTCTTTTTTGTCTTTAGTAGATACATAATCATTGTATTTGCACTAGTGATGTTTTAATAACTGATCGTTGTCATTTTCACCATGTGTGATCCTGGTGCAGCTGAATGTAGGCCATGGTATATGGGTGTGCTGCACAATAGTTGATCCAATGCATAATAATAACAGGAGGCCAGAGTTCAAGTAAAGCCACAGGGCTCTTCAGCTTCAGGGGTGAGAGGGATGATGGCGGGTGGTCACTTAAACGGCATGTGTCACTGAAAAACCAAGTCTCAGGCTGAGGAACAGTAATAATCCAAATTCTATCAGCGGTTCTCATGAATCAGACCAACTTCCACCTCTGTTATCCCTGCAGCTCTGGTCGTGTAAAGGTTTGTCAGCAGTGTTGAAAGGTACATACCACTGCAAGCTGCGACTTGACAGCAGAAGCCCTGCACCTAGTCCTTATTTTTTTTTTTTTGACTGCCATGTGTTTATAACCAATGGTTGTTTTGAAGAAAAAAACTTGTACGAGCAAACGAGCATCACATGTGTGATGACACCGATCACAACAGAGAGTCTCAGACGCTCAGATTTGTTGACCTACTCCGGTAACCTGGTATCCACCGTCAGTTTGAGGCTGACCCACTTTGACTTTGTATTGTGCCTCGATGGAGACACTGGGAAGTGCAGTCATGTCGGGGTTAAAAATACGGAGTCTAATAGTCTTGAGTTCACGATGATAAGCTAGTTTACTAGACAATGTTTGCTGTTGCCTTAAACTGAATTTCCTCCAAACTTGAAAATGCAATGCTCATAATTTGCCAAAATCAGACCTCCTCATTCTTTATATGTGGACCATAATTTTCAGCTCTGTCTGGATGATTGGGATCTACCAAGTAGATCTCCAAAGGAGTGCTGGTAGATCCTGAGCAATAACATAAGAAAATAGAGATGTATTTCTAATTTAAGATACTAATCACAGGGCTAAAGTAAGACTAATGTAGGTACACAGTCAGACAGTATGACACATTTTATATGTTAATGTTTAGAATAAGATATATAGTTTATATAGGTAAATATATTTAGAGTTTCCAATCTAGGTAGATCACTTCAGCCTGCTCATTTCAAAAGTAGCTTCAAAAGACAAAAAGGTGTGGACACCCCTGGTCTGGATTGAGTGGCATCTTGTTTTGGCCCAGCATTTGGATTACTAATAAAGAGTTTTGTCAGTATGACTAGTTGGGGCAAAATGTAGGGGGAGTCCAGGGCGGTGATATTTATGATCCCCAAAGGACCTGGTCAGTTAGACAGAAACATGTCAGCGTCCATATGCTATGTCTCCATCTGACTGAAAGTCTGCCAAGAATTCCATGCTAAAGCTTTAAAGGCCAACGTGGGGGATTGCTGGCAAAAAAATGCCCCTTGCTTCTCATCTGTACGTTTATGCCAGAGGGGCATCTTTTAAAATCAGGAAGCTGAGCCCACCAGACCTGTGAACACAGCATGACTCAGTCAGACTGTACAGCTCCCCGTCTGTGAAACCCCTTCATTCTCCAGCTTGTCTAAATTTTGTCAATAGACCTTCTTCTCCTTCTCTATAACTGACAGATGTTTAGATCACAGTTGCCTAATCTTGGTGCAACTTGACAAGGACTAGAGGCAACCAGCCAAGTCTGCGAGTCAGCTCTGTTTTCAGTGATGAGTTATGTGGAGGGTCGATCTGTCAATCCCTGGAGCTGCTAAGAGCTGAGCTGCATTACTGTCTTAACTTGAGCTCTGAGCGTGTCTTATGTGCTCAGCTGGAAACTAATGGTCTGTACACTGACCATCTCGTTGCACTTTTGAAGTCAGTCCAAGGAATTGCTGACCTCAACACAATGACAGCGTTTGGTTCTTTTCCCCCTCTATCACGTTTTTTTATTTAAGTGTCCACTGTCTCCTTAACGAGTAAATGCAACGTGAGGCCAGTGTTTTGTTGCAGAGCTTATCTGTACAGAGACACTCGTGAGCAACAAGACGTCACAGATGGTCCAAGGCTTTTTCTTACCATCAGTAAGCCCTGGTCCTCAACTGTGTGGTACTACAGGCAGAGCAGAAAGTCATGTTTCTAGTTCTGAAAAAGGGGAACAGTTTGGTTGGATTTGACCAATCCATTTGGTCTACAACAGTCGAGCAAACAGTTTTATTCTATTGTATTTTTCTTCTCTCCTGTTCTGTTCTGTGCTGTAATGCTGCTGGAGGTTTTATTTCCCGAACTGTACTCCCAAGAAAATAACGTCATCTGTCTGTCTCTTTTTGTGTGGTTTTGGTTAAAATTATTAAAAAAACTAAAGCCCTTCTACTGTTTATATTGAAGTAGCTACAGTTGGTGTTAAAATTCTGAATCATATTTCCAGTTGTTGCTGTCAAACCATCAATGTGACATGCACTTACCTATCAACAGTTACTAAAATGCATTTCTAGAGCCCAAGTTCCTTTACAGTGACATTCTTCACATTTTGGTATTTCCTGCATGTCAATTTTACATTGTACACTGTAGCATGTGTGCATTTAGAGCAGTACTGCATGATCAGCATTTGTCTGTGTATCGGCGAAAGGTGCTTTTTTTTGAAAAAAATACATTTTACACGTTAATAATAGACAGCCCTGTATCTTCTGCAGGAAAACAAGGTGACACATTCACTGTTAGTGGAAGTTTGCTATGGCAGCATTTACATGAAACATCCTTCACATGCACATGATAATACTTGGACACCAAGGAGTGGGTTACGCTGGTTTTTGTTCACTCTGAAAATAAATCCTCAGAATTGGTCGGCGTATTATGAGATGCACCAGGAGTCACTCTCCCATCAAGCACTGCAGCTTTTATAAATGAGGAATTCCTGGGGCTGTTTTATTTCTCTGCACTTGGTTAAATCTGTTCATTAATCCGGGGAGGCAGTAGCTACTTCACAGACCTTTTAGCAGCTCCACAGGTTTCTGCAGCAGGACTGGACTGTGACGTGCTTTCGCTCTGTTGCATTTTTCGCACATTTGCAGACACTTCTAAAGGACAGCCAATTAAACACCCTCAGAGAGGCTCAAATCTTCTGAGCACCTGCTTAGCCGTGGTCAGGGCAACCCCTTCATACCCACCCCCTCCTGGTAATCAGCCTGCTTAGTAGAATAGTGGCATTGTGGCTGCCATCTTGCGTGCGCACGCTCTCCGTCTGGTCAGCGACTGGTCAGTCAGACGGCTCCTTAAGAGTGTTGGAGGCCTCTGCAGTCACGCCTACAAAGTAACTGCACAGTGTGGTCAATGAGCGGCACACGGAGCCAAAGACATGCCTTGTTCCGCACTGCCACCCATATCCTCTAAGGCAGTGGTTTTCAACTGGTGGGTCCCAACCCAAGAGTGGGTTGTGGACCCGTTCCAAATTTGTCAGCTGGCCAAAAGTCATTAAATGTGAACTAGCTGCTGAGCATGTGTTTTATTTTGACAGGCACTGAATAAAAAAGGTATGTTAATAAGAAGTGATTTTTCAATTTTTTTTTCTTTATTCGAAAATGAATTCAATGAGAGTAGGTTGCAACTTAATGACCACAGGAAAATGTGGGTCAGAGAGTGAGCCCAGTTGAGAACCATTGCTCTAAGGCTTTCCGGGTTTCAGGGGCTTTAGAGATGTTTGATTCATCAACCATTCAAGCTTTGTCCAATTTCTGTATTTTTCTTCACTGTCCTATTTTGTCTTATATAGACAGTAATGATACTTTTCACCCCAGATACTGTTAGTATCTGATACTGCAGTTTTCCCCCCAAAAAACACATAAATGGAATGTAATCTTGCTTTTGTAAATTGGTGTGCTATGTGCAAAAAAAAAAAATACCAAAAGAAAATCCATTCCGATGTGATGATTGGAGGTGTTGTGTTTTGATGTCTGACATTTTCCTACGGCCGTGAATGCATCATGTTGTAGCACACGTGTGCAATGAGTCCATTACGTATGTCTGAACGGGGCAGCGGAGCATGCTTAGTCTTAAACATTTGGACAAACTACTGGTTCAGCAGGAAAATGTACATGTTCCAGTCAGTGGCGAAATATAAACTTTGTTTGTGGTTGAATGTGTCCACTTGTGGCCTGCTTCAAAAGTCTAGCTGTCTAAGTTCACTGAGTCATCTGTGTTTGTTCGCAGAATTCAGCACTTTAATTTGAAAAGGTCTTTATTTTACCAAAATAACTTACTTTACAGTTTAAAGTGTAGAGATGAAACCATTTTCAGTTTTGTTTTAGGTTAAAATCTTATTTTTTTTTTTTGGAATAGATGTAGGATCTCTCTGCAAGTTGATATTCAGTAGTTTTTACCTGCAACTGATTTGTTTTGCTTGCTGTCTGGAAATAGTCTTTGAATCGAATATCGATTTTAATCACATTGTGAGCCTGAAAATTGTGGACATTTTAGGATGTATAAATTCTGGTCCTTGTAGTCCAGAGAACAGCATTTTTCTGTTGCCTACAGCTGATCTCCATTTTCAATAAAAGTGTTTTCTACAATTGGCAATAGTTCAAAAGTGGCATGGTAAGGGATTCCGTGGACCCAACACATAAATCAGCCAGAACTGCTTAGTCACCAGCGTTGGCTAAAAAAAAAGCTCTCCGCCTGTCCTTCACCAGCCACCCTGCCTCCATGCTCGGAGTTCCCCACTGTGCAGCCCATCATAGAGATTTTTGGATGAATGGCATCAGTTTGCCTTTAATGGATGTCCCAGCACTGACCTCAAATGGCATTAGTAAAAAGAGGAGTACTGTAGATGTGCAAAAAAGTGAGACCTTTGGGGAGGTACAATTTCCTTTATTTTTTTTGTGTCAAAAATGGATTTAAGCTTATCTACCCCAAAGAAATTGATCAGTTTCCGGTGCGGTCCAATTCTGTCCAGTGCCCAGTAGGACTGGGAGTCATTTTTTCGATTCCATGCTTTGATTTTATTATGATTACTATCACGATACAATGAGAAATTATTTGGCCAATACATAAATCTAAATCTGTTTGTGTTTTTTAATCCACCATGAATGATTAAATTATTTTATAGTTTCACTTTTATTTTTAGAACTTTACTAATTATGCCTTTTGCATTTAACCCATCACCGTAGTGAGCTAGGGGTGGGTGTGGGGAAGATACCAAGTTCCACTTCCTTAACCACTAGTCCACCAACTGTCCCTAAAGCCATTAATACATTGTCTTGCATTCTGTACTGTTCAGAACAGCAGGAGTTTTCAACAATTCTTCTTTTGATCTGATGTATGCAATATTTCATGGCTTTGTTTTTTTTAATCCAAAATTCTGCCAAGAGTAAAGAATTACTTATATAGGAAATTTTTCAAGAATGACTTAGAATAATGCAAGAGTCAGTTAAAGAAAAATGCCCTAATTCTCTGGAATGTTTATTGTTGTGATGTTTTCATCGTGTCACACACAAGTGTCAGTCAAATTATGTAGTGATCTGCAGTATGACACCCTCGTGACTGAGGATTCCAGCCACTGCACGTCTTCAGTCCAACACACTGGTCCTTTTCATAGAGGTTCGGGATCAGCAGATCCGCGTGCTTCGTTCTAAATATGAAATAATTTATAGCTTTCACTTTTAAAACGTTTCTGACTGAATGAGTCATTTGTCTCAAATGTGTCCGAACGGTGGAAAAGCCCATACATTTTCCACTCGTTACAGCAACGTGGTGATTTTCTGGTCTCATGATTTATTATGGAGAAAAACTTTAATGATGATGAAGCTGTCACAGCGATCCGCCGCAGCCAGATAGAAATAATGACCTTTCATTTTGATAATCTGAGCTGGTTCTGCTTTCTGAGTATTACTGATAACTAAAGGTTGTACTTTGTCCCATTTTTATGTCACGTCATGTAGGATTGATTTCCTTATTGTTCTGTTATTGTTTTGCCCTGAAGGCATGAAAAGTGATGGTTTAAAGACTATTTCAGACTTACAACAAAGCTGCACTAGGGAATAATTCAAATATAAGTTACTAATACTGATTGTTATAGAAATTGAAAACATTGGATTAGCAATATGAATGAATTTTCACCCTAAAATTATCATTATCCAATGGTAAATAGTTGAAATAGGATCAGACTGGGGAGATGTGCTATTGTGTTTAGCTATGGTGGTGGGTATGGTGGTGCTGCGGTGCCAGGGTATGACATCAGAAGCACAAGGTGACTGCAGGCCATCTGCTCAGTGCGTAGTGGGGTCTTTGTATCTACATTCATCAGTCAATTTATGCACTGTGATTTCCTGAAAATGGAACAATAAGAAATCAAAACCCTTTCTGTGAGGATTCATCAGATTTGATGTTGTGCATGTTTTGGTCGATGGATGAAATGCAGACAAAAGGTTTTGTTGTTTCTGCACAACAGTTGTTTTCACACTATATAACAGGCATGGGCAAACTAAGGCCCAGGGGCCAAAGGCGGCCTGTTTAGCTTAGTAATCTGGCCTGCCGTACTTCTCCAAATTATGTAATTGGTTTGTAATATATTCTTTTTCTGCAGTATCTACATTTCCCTGAAATATGGTGTCAATATGCAAAAGGCATTTTTTCATTTATGCATGACTTTTACTTGCCATATATCTTAATTCACATTAACTCATCATCTACCTGGATCTAAGTCGCCAATTTTAGGACCAATTGTCTCCCACGAGTGAAAAGATTCTTAAACTACAATTCTAAATCAGTGACAAATGTTCATCTGATTATTTTGCAGCTCTTATTGTGTCATAGTTGTGCCTCATAGCTTGTTATCTTTTTCAGAGGGAGAAATATCTTTTACATGATTTAACCTAAAAAGGAAGACAAATAAAAGACAGATGACAAATGATAGACTTGATGAGAACACATGACGGTTTATTCTGTCTCAGAAAGCGGATTCACCGCTTCCTCTTTTTACCGCCGATCAGTGCATCCATTGTAGTTGGCTCATTTAAGTCAGTGGATTGACTTTCAGAGATAGGTCTGCCGTTATGATGTTCCTGTGTGTTGAAAGGCAAAGTGTCGTAATTTATGTCTGTCTGAACACGGCACATCTTCCGAGTAAAACGAGTCTATTTGATCATATGAAGACGCAGAAATCCCCCTAGGCTCCGATTTTCCAATGAGTTATTAAGCCTTGAGAATGGCCTACATCTTTGCATCCCGGTCTTACACCGTCCATGAAGACTTGGATTTATTGTCAAGTAAAGGCATGATTTAAGTGCGTAAAATCTGAGAGTAAACGAGAATTTCCTCAGTTTTATTTGGTTAATAAAACACTATTAGTAGTTTGCGTAAAGCACACAAGCAATTCTCCAATTTTGTGAGTAGTCTTTTTATTTGTTGGCCAGAAAATATAAAAAAAGGAAAATTTTGTACTTGTTGTGGCATTCTGTACCTTCTAGGAGAGGAAATTATATACATATTATAATATAACCCATCTCATTATCTTTAAAATATGATAAAAAATATATTCTTTCCATAGAATTTCTACATAAATGGCCTCTGTGTCTACAATTGAACCTGGCACAGATTGATATTTTTATCATTGTAGCATAAACTCTTTATTGATGCATATTTTATATACATATATTTAATAAACCTAATCCTTTTTTACGGTTGGGGTAGTCGGAGTATGTTCCATCAGTCAACAAGCAGTGCCAGCTCCTGCTGTAGAGACATTCATTTACACTTATACTTATATTCAGTATAATATGTCCCCCAATCTCGTGCAGTGATGTGAAGTGGGAAGAAAGCAACCCCCCATCAATACTGGTGCAAAAATCAATACAAATATAAATTAATTTGACTTCAGCTCTCACCCCCCTCACTAACATCAGGCTCCTTCCCCTCAGGGCAGTAAAAGTGGTGGGAGATCTCGTGAAAGCGAAAGCACTAATCAGTCAAACATAAATAGTCTAATTTTTCCCAGTACTGTAAATACCACTTTTTAAATACCCTGTGATCATAGCTGATACCCATAAGCCGAGGCTGCGTAACAAGCGTAGCAGCTGTTGGTGCGATCCGTGTGCCAACAGCAGCAGCACACGAGGCCTGAATATTAACAGCTTAGGATTCTTATCATTTTTAGGGTAAAACAAGCAGCTGGGTGTGAAAAGAGCACCAGAGGTAATGATTACCTCTGAGCTCAGGCCACTAAGTGATGATGTTTTACTTGGTCGGTCCACGTAGAGGCAACTTTTTCCACTGACTCTTGACTGATTTTTGTAGCATTTAGGTTTTTTATATTTTTACTTTTGCTGAAAACTGCAGAAACACAAGCTCATATGCCGATTATTTCTCATTTTTTAATATTGACATGGGCCAGTGCAGAGGCAGTGGTGGCCTTGTGGTTAAGGAACCGTACTGGTCCAAAGAGTTTCTGGTTTGAACCCACCTCCAACCTCCAAGTTATAAGTGGCGTGCACTAAGCATGGCGTCGTTCCATGGCGCTTAAAGATGCCCACTGTTCACTTTGGTGATGGGTAAATGCAGAGGTCACGTTTTGTTGTGTGCAGTGGTGTGAATCACAAACTCACAATGTCTGGTATGGAAAAGTCCGTCTTGTGCTAAAATATTTATTTCAGGCTAAGTTTCTATTCCTAGACTGCAATGAGTTTTAAGTTATTATAATTTCACACTGCTTCTTAATTTATTTATTTGTCACTTTAACATTCATTAAGAAGACGTGTTTCCTTAATGTTTTAAAGGGTACTCACAAGAGATAAAGATCTGTCTATCTAGTTCTTGAAAAGTAAATACCCAATTCCGTGACTCTGTGTAATTTTGATTAAGATTGAAATATACTTATTAGTATTTTTTTTGCTATTTTTGAGATTTTGTGCCTGAGCTACCCATCTAGCATGGCCCAAACACACATAGTTAATTGCAACTCCTGTGGGAGCCTGTGTGAATCTCCCTATTGTGTGATATATAATGTACTTTAATATTTTAATTTTCATTTTTATTATTAAGGACAATAATAACCTTAATAAACCTTTTATTAATATATTTTCTTCATATTCAAGTCCGCCTGAACTTCAAGCAATTGCCTTTCACATTTGGGCACACACATGTCGAGCAACTCGCACCGCCTCGCGTTCATACATCACGACTTGTCACTTGCGCCGACACTCCCTCACATGTAGCCGTGCACAGATTATCCCCTATTCATGGCGATGTCCAAGCATTTGAGTGGACCGCAGAAGGGTCAGCGTGCGAGGAAAATGCGGCCACCCCTCGTCTCAGGTTTCAGCAAAACTGCATCTCCAGTCTCCTGGGAATGTAAGAATGTACCGACCATTTAGGATACGAGGAGAAGCACACACTGTGCATGCTCCACAGCTTGTATCAATTTTGGCCTCATTGTGTCAAGTGAGGGGCAGAATGTGGAAGGCTGTACGAAATCATTTTAAGGTAGTTGCTAATGAGGCCTCTTTGTT